>WAAF01003921.1:12851-225840 GCA_013400475.1 Tricholaema leucomelas | reverse complement strand
GGGAGGGGGACACCCAAACCATCACATGCTCCTACCGACCCTGTAGAGCATGGTAGGAGGGAGGCCTGCCCCAGCCCTGCTGACCTGCTGCTCTGCATCCTCCTTCACTGACAGGAGGGCACAGAGCCCTCTCCACCTGAAGCGCGTAGCTCTGGGTGGTGGAGCCCACTCACCCACACAGCATTCCTGGCTTCTCTGGCAGGTGTGAACTCCTTCCCCACAAGCTCTCAGGAACAGACAGGAAGATGAACAACCTTGGGAAAGGGGTGTTGACAAGCAGGGACTTGTGGAAGCTGAGTGGAAGGATCAGGAGCCTGCATACTCAGCTCCCCCTGCTCCTTCATCAGCCAGAAGGCATCCTCATCATCAGAGCCTCCATTGCTGTTTCCTCCCCGACTAAGAGCCATTTCAGGGTAGTTCTGCTTCAGGTGAAATAGGCAACCAGTCCTTGATACCTGGTCCTTCAAGGCCTCTGGTAGCACCTACCCGTGAAGATCTGCACAGCTTTGTGTTCCCACCTCACAGCTAAAGCCAGACTCCACAGACTCCATTCCAGATGTTTCTTTGCCACAGTACCACTCTACTCCAGCAGTTTGGTCCTACCACTTGAAAATGCAACTCCCCAGCAGCAGCAGGCAGGGAGCCCTCAAAGGATTATGCAGCCAAGTGATCCCAGAGAGCACCTTCAAAGAGCAGAATGTGCCCCCAGGATGGCTTCATCACACCCCAGCAGCTGTTTCCTCTGGTTTCTAATACTTCAGTGAGCATTTCAGAGGCAGGTTAGACCACTGAGCAGTTCACATGAACATCCTACCTGCATGATGCCTGTGCCCACATACAGCCACCAGCAGATCACAAGTGCTCCAAACACCTCGTCCTCATCCTCAGCACAGAAGTATAAAAGGAGACAGTAAGGCAGGTTCAAGAGCAGTGTGGAGAAGGCCTTGGGGGTGTCAGTTGGTGCCAAACTCTCCAGGAGCCATCAATGGTCCCTAGCATCCCAGAGGCAGCTGTGTGCTGGCTGCAGCCAGAGCAGGGAGAGCAGCAGCACAGGGAGGGGATTCTGCCCCTCTGCTCTGCTCAGCCCTCACCTGCAGCACTGCCTCCAGCTCTGGGGAACACAGCACAAGAGGGACATGGAGCTGCTGGAGCAGGTCACAAAGATGATCAGGGGGTTGGAAAACCTCCCTTATGGGGACAGGATGAGGGAGAGTTTGGACTGTTCAGCCTGGAGAAGAGTTGGCTCCAGGGAGAATTTGGAGCAGGCTACCAGTGCCTGAAGAGGCTCCAGGAGAGCTGGGAAGGGACTCTGGGTGAGGGCTGGGAGTGACAGGGTGAGGGACAATGGCTTTGAGCTGGGAAAGGGGAGAGTGAGAGTGGAGATGAAGAAGAAATTGTTGACAGAAGGTGGTGAGACACTGCAAGAGATTGGCCAGGAAGGATGCCACATGGATGCCTCACACCTGGAGGTGTTTGAGGCCAGGTTGGGCTAGTGTGAGGTGTCCCTGCCCATGAGGGGGGCTTGGCACTAGCTGAGCTTTAAAGGCCCCGTCCAACCCAAACCATCCTCTGATTCTATGAAGACCACATCCAGTCCAGCTCCACAGCAGTCTGAAGCAGATAAGAATTTGTGCAGGTTGCTTCTGAAGGCCTGGGAGAGGAAAGCTTGGCAGGGTGGTGTGAAATCACAGACAGCTCTGGCACTGGAAGGGCGCAGGCTGTAAAACCTTCATCGCGAAATGACAAACGACTCCAGTCAAAAGCACACAGGCAGGACCTAAATCTTCCACCACCCCCTCTCAGTGTGAATTCATTTTAGGTGTTCTGTGAGATAAATTGAATTTTGCATCCTACCAACTGCTAAAAACTAGATTGTTCTAGTTGTTATAAGAAATAAATGAAGGGGGGGAGGGATGAAAAGATAAGAGGAAAGGAATAGCAGAGAAAGGCCAGAGCCAGGCCAAAGGACCCCTGGCACCAAGGCTATGTTTTTGCAGAACAGCTCTTCAGAGGCTCTTTTGGAAGGCAGCTAAAGCTCACAATGAAAGCAGATCTCATCACTTCACCTGCACTTCACCAGCTGACTGACTCCAGCAGGAGCAGGAGTGGGACAAGAGTTTGCAGTCTTCTGGTGATGCCTCCAGCAGCTGCAGGGCATCCTCTGCTCAGCATGGGAGGGCTTATGCCTGAATTATGAACGTTGCCTGTCATGGCTGTCCTCTGTCCTCTGCCACTACACACCACACAGCATTCTGATCAAGTTCAGTGCTACACAGATGACAGTACAAAATCTTAACTGTCCAGGGGGCTGTGGTTGGAACTGCCAAGACAGAGAGTGGAGGAACCTCCTGAAAGCTGACCTGATCCCTCAGCCACCATTTACCTCCTCTCTCCTCGCGTCTCTGCATCTCACGTTTCTGCCTTCTACCAACCTCCTCAGCAAGGAGAAGAATTTCCATGTCCTCAGGCAGTAAAAAAAGGCAGAAAGCAGCAGATACCAAAGCTTCAGAGATTAAAATTAAAGACTCCAACACCTACATGTTTGCATCTGTGAGTCCCTGAGACAATTAAGCAGCAATCACTACTTCAAAGGCTTGAAGCTTCCAGTGTCTGTCCCACACTAGACTGGGACCTCTCACCTCAGCCATTGTTTGGTAGAAGGATTTCTTTTCTAACAATGGCAGATGAAGCACAAGTGGAACTGCTTACAGCCTGGGCAAGAAACACCCAGAGAGATGAAGACATTTCAAAATAAAGCATCTGAATTGTTTTAAGGGAATAGATGCTGAAAATCTTTGATTCCAGCTCTAACAAAAGAGTTGAGCTGCAAGAAAATGCTCTGCCCTAGGGAGGCCACATGTGAAGAACTGGGTCCAGCTCTGGGCTCCCCAATTCCTGAGAGCCAGGGAACTGCTGGAGAGAGTCCAGAGGAGGCTGCAGAGCTGCTGAGGGGCCTGGAGCAGCTCTGTGAGGAGCAAAGGCTGAGAGCCCTGGGGCTGAGAGCCTGCGGAAGAGCAGCCCCAGAGGGCAGCTGAGCAATGCTCAGCAAGAGCTAAAGGAGCTGTGGGGGGCAAGAGCCTGGGACCAGGCTCTTGTCAGTGGTGCCCAGGCACAGGAGAAGGGGCAGCAATGGGCACAAAGTGGCAGGCAGGAGGTTGGATGTGAAGAGGAGGAGAAAGTTGTTTGTTGTGAGGGTGCTGGAGGCCTGGAGCAGGCTGCCCAGAGAGGCTGTGGAGTGTCCTTGTGTGCAGAGCTTCCAACCCCCCTGGGCACTGTGCTGCTGGGCAAGCTGCTGTGGGTGCCCTGTTTGAGCAGAGGGTTGGACTGGATGATCCCCAGAGGTCCCTTTCAACACCCACCATGCTGGGAATCTGGAACATCCAGCTTCAAACTGGAAACTCAATTTAGATTGGACATAAGGAAGAAGTTCTTACCCACAAGGGTGGTCAGAGAGTGGTACAAGTTGCCTGGAGAATCTGTGGAGGCTCCAAGCCTGGAGATGTTCAAAGCCAGGTTGGATGGGACATTGAGCAACCTGGTCTAGTAGGAGGTGTGCCTGCCCATGACAGGAGGGTTGGGGCTAGATGACTTTTTAGGTCTTTCCCAACCCAAACCATCCTACTCTTCTGGAATTTAATTTCACTTAAGGTTTTCACTGATTTTTTTGCTTCAGTGAACAATCAGAAGAAATAAAATGATCAGTTATTTCCACATTGTTGCTTAGATCTGGGCTCTGAATAGATTTCAGTGCAGAGGAACAGCAATGGGGAGCTGTGCTGCTGGCTCTCACCAGCTCATGCTCAGCCCTGCAAGAGTGGCTTTGCCCTTAGAGCCCCAGCCCCTTGAGCCTGGTGATTACCTGAAGATCCAGCTTGCCTTCCCACAGAGAGTAGAGGTCTGATAATCAAGGTTACAACCAGCAGTTTGCATGGTGGAGCACACTGCATGCCCCTGCCTTCTGCCCCCACCCACCATGCACATACCATCTCCACTGGGCTGGGGGGGAAGTGGTGATGGAGCCCAGCACAAAACCTTTGGAATTGTCAGGCTCCAGCCTTTTCACAGGGAATCAGTGAGAAAACACAATCAAAAGCCCCAAACAAGTGGAACAGGTCAAATGTCAATAAGCAGAGGGCTGGAGCACCTCTCCTGAGAGGAGAGACTGAGGGAGTTGGGGCTGTGCAGTCTGGAGAGGAGAAGGCTCTGAGGTGACCTTCTTGTGGCCTTTCAGTATCTGAAGGGGGCTACAAGAAAGCTGGGGAGGGACCTTTTAGGCTGCCAGGTGGTGACAGAACTGGGGGGGATGGAGCAAAGCTGGAAATGGGGAGGTTCAGACTGGATGTTAGGAAGAAGTTCTTCAGCATGAGGGTGGTGAAAGACTGGAATGGGTTGCCCAGGGAGGTGGTGAAAGCCTCATCCCTGGAGGTGTTTAAGGCCAGGCTGGATGAGGCTCTGGGCAGCCTGATCTAGTGTGAGGTGTCCCTGCCCATGGCAGGGAGGTTGGAACTGGCTGATCCTTGTGGTGCCTTCCAACCCTGACTGATTCTGTGATTCTAAGGGAGGTTCTACTCCCACTGTGCTCTGCTCTGGTGAGTATCTGGAGTACTGTGTCAGGTTCTGGGTTCCCCAGTTCAAGAGGGACAGGGATATAATAGAGAGTGTCCAATGAAGGGCTAGAAGGATGATGAAGGGACATTTGGAACATCTGTCTGGGAGACTTGGGGCTGTTTTAGTCTGGAAAAGAGAAGACTGAAGGGAACTCTTATTAACATTTATAGATATCTGAAGGGTGGGTGACAAGAAGGGGCCAGACCCTGTTCAGTGGTGTCCTGTGATAGGACAAGAGGCAACAGGCACAAACTGGAACCCAGGAGGTTCCATCCGAAGAGAAGAACCTTGCTTGGTGTGAGGGTGCTGGAGGCCTGGAGCAGGCTGCCCAGAGAGGTTGTGGAGTCTCCTTCTCTAGAGACTTTCAAAACCCACCTGGAAACGTTCCTGTGTGACCTGCCCTAGGTGACTCTGCTCTGGCAGGGGAGGTTGGACTGGACCCTTCCAACCCCTACCTGTCTGTGATTCTGTGATTTATTTTTTTCCATCCTCCCAGTTCAGAGCAGACCTTGCAGCATGGGATGGATATTATTTGTGATTTTTGAACTCTTAGGGTAGAGAATATTGCAAATTACTTTCCAGGAGCTACTGAGAAAGATGCTTCAGGGTAGCTCCATCCCTAGGGCTTTTAACCCTGCTCTATTATTGGCCCCTGCCCCCATTGTTGTGGGGAAGGAAAGCATCAGGCAGCGAAGGCTAAACCCGTATCAACAGCAAGAGTTAATTTGTGCAATGTATCTGAGTGTAGTAACTGATTACATTTTTCCCCAAAGGAAACTTCAGTTAATTTGGTTAGTGAGTCATATGCCAGGCTGCCAATTACAACACAGATGATTACACACATAAATTCACGTCGGAGTGGCTCAACCATCACAGGGAGGAAAAGAAAAAAGAAAGAGGGAAATAAAAAAAACCAAACAAACAAGGAGGAACAGACAAAGGAAACAAAATAAATAGGGAAAAGTATCTCAGCAGACAGAAAGGAAGAAGAAAAAAAGCTTCCCTTTGCCTTCCTGGGGCTGGGGTGGGTGGCACCCCACTCTGCAAGGCGCCGGTGCCCACGAAGGCCATGGGAGATTGGGGAGCTGATGTGTCAGGGCTGGGAGATGAGAGCCCTGCAATGGCAGTGCCTGCTGGCTTCCCGTGTGGGATTTTCACTGCAGAAGCATCTTGCACCCCCTGCAAAAGATTGGGGTTTTTGCCTGTATGGTTAGAGGAATCCATCCAGAGAGAGAGCAGGAAGGAGGTTAAATGAGCAGTGCTTGGCAGTACATCAGTAAATCATTTAAAGATAACCTGTGCATACCAATACCACCAAAAAATCCAATTAAAGTAACTTATTACAAACCTAGTCCCATTTCTGAAGTGCTTTATATTCCTGTGAAGGAGTGGGAGAGGGAAAGAAGCAGGACAAGGAGCCAGGGCCTGATAGCATAGCAGGAGGAAAGCCCAAGTGAGGCATTAGAAACAAATTCCTGCACGCCTCATCAATCGGCCAATGAAACCAATCTGAAGGGGAGCTGGGCAGGCTCCTCAGCACAGACACCCAGAGAAAATTACACTTGGCTCTTAAAAGTGCCAGGAAGCTCTGACATTTGGTGGGGAGCGTAGGAGGATGATGTTCTTTTATCTTAAATGAAAGATACTTCACGGGCCTAAAGTGTGTTTCTAACGAGACATTCCTCAGGCTAAACAGCTCCATACATTTCCCTCGCTCAGGGTCAACAGGCTATAGTGCAACTCACGGAGTTCCTTGCTGGAGAGGTCAAAATCCTTTACAAACACTCATTAAGCTCTGTGGCACCAAGGTGCTATTATAAGCCCTTTTACAAGGGAATAAAAAAGGATGTAGCTGCTAACTGATTTGCCCAAGGTCATTAAGCAAGCCAGAGTCAGAATGGTTTGGGTTGGAAGAGACCTGAAAGATCATCCAGTTCAATTCCCCCTGCCATGGGCAGACACCTTCCACTAGACCAGGTTGCTCAAGGCCTCATCCAACCTGGCCTTGAACACTTCCAGGCTTGGAGTCTTCTCTGTTCCAGTGCCTCACCATCCTCATGGGGAAGAGTTTTTCTAGCCTGGAGAAGAGGAGGCTCAGGGCAGGACTCAGGAGGCAGGGCTCCCTACAACTACCTGAAGGGAGGCTGTAGCCAGGTGGGGTTGGGCTCTCCTCCCAAGCACCCAGCAACAGAAGAAGGGGACACAGCCTCAAGCTGTGCCAGTGGAGGTCTAGGCTGGATGTTAGGAGGAAGCTGTTGGCAGAGAGAGTGATTGGCATTGGAATGGGCTGCCCAGGGAGGTGGTGGAGTGGCCATGCCTGGAAGTGTTGAAGCCAAGCCTGGCTGGGGCACTTAGTGCCATGCTCTGTTTGTTTGGCTAGGGCTGGGTGCAGGTTGGACTGGATGAGCTTGGAGGTCTCTTCCAACCTGGCTGATTCTATGATTCTATGATCTAAATCGAGCTCCTTCCAGTCTGAAGCCATCACCCCTTGTCCTGCCACTTCATGCCTTTGTAAAACGTCCTCCAGCTTTCCTGTAGCCCACTTCAAAGTGGGCTACTACTGGAAGTCAGTGGCAGAATCAAGCATTATGCTGCTCTCCATCCTCACCTCTCACCAGCAGGCAGCTCCAGCATTGGCCTTTATTAAATAATCATTACAAAATGTATTCATTTTAATTTGGAACTATGGAGATTGACTCCTTCCCGAGCGACAGCAAGTGGCTGTTAAATAAATACCAAGTGCTTATTACAATTGTATTTGCTGAGGGGTGGCTCATCAGGGTAATGTGCTGGGTTCAATGCAGAGCCTATTGCCTGTCAAACAAACGTGATGAGCTGAGCCTGGGCTGGTGCGGAGCGCATTCGACAGGCGCTGGCACTGGTGGCAGCCGCAGCTGCTCAGCACCTCTCAGAGTGTGAGCTCCAAGTGGTTTTTGCAATGTGTAAGGGAACAAACTGGCACTGCCAAAGCAAAGAGAACTCCATTAGTAAGATAACCTCAGGCCAGGTTCTGGAGCCCTGAATGCGATTATAAAAGTAGTTAAACATCACTGTAAAAACAACTCAGCCTGAGATGCTGCTCTTAAAAAGGGGGAAGGTAGTGGAAATCATTGCTGTGGTATGAAAGGGGAACATCCTTTTAGTTTTAGTATTAAATGAAGGGCAGCTACGAGAAGCTAAGGATCTTGCTTCTGGTTTTATTACAGAATCACAGAATTGTATTCGTTGGAAAAGACCTTTAGGATCATTCCATCACAGAATTCCAGCAGGGTGGGGGTTGAAAAGGGCCTCTGGAGCTCATCTAGTCCAAACCCCCTGCTAAAGCAGGTTTGTCTAGTTTGTTCCATCTTGGTTACCAAGTAATCTGCAGCACAGGGTTGTGCAAAGCAAGCTCCTCAAGCACAACATCACCTCCCTGCATGTAGGTCACTCTGTGAACCCTGGGCACTGCTGAGACCCGTGTAGGGTTTTTTCCCACCTGCACACATTGTGAGAGCAAAGCAGGATAGGAAACACGTACAAAGGCTCCTCTCCCAACTCCCAGTTTTAACCCTGGTGCACAAGCTTCTCTCTTATCTCTTGTCAGCTTTCAGAAAGCCTGGCCGAGCCCCGCTCCAGTGAAACACCACTCTGCTCCACCCCACCAGTCAGGAGACGCTAATGGCATCTCTGTCAAGTCCAGCCATTATCTGACTCCACCAAGTGTGGTGTTAAACCGTAACTCAGCAGAAGGGGAGAGCCGAGTGGCCAGAGGATGTCATTCGGAGGGATGTTCTGAACACAAAAAGAAGCTGCTCTAAATTGCTCGTTTCCTTTACCTCTTTGCCCAAGTGGGAGTGTTTGTTCTCTCTGCTGCGAAAACGTCTCTGTGCCCTGCAGATCTGTCATTTGCAGTTACACATCCAGGCAAGCACCCTGCTATAAACTAGAGGCAGTTCTTCGGCTGCTTCACTCCACCGAAGCAGGGTGAAAGGCTACCACTAACAACAAACCCTCCGTCCTGAGGTGGCTTGTGTCAGCAGCAGCTTTACTGCAGCCATACTTTACTACTGCAGCCATCTCGGAGCAGAGACTGCTCTCTTGAAAGCTAAGGGCCAAACAGGCGACGCAGGTAGAAGCGCTGCCGGCGCTAGAGGAGCGCGGTGCGAAGCTCGCCCTGCCCGGCGCGCAGCCCGGCGCGGCGCAGTACCGGCTGGCAGCACTAGGTGGCGAGCCTCTAACGAGAAGTAACCGCGGGCAGCGGGGGCGCAGCCGAGGCGCTCAGCAATCACCTGACCGAATTTCGCCCGGTGGAGAAATGCTCTTGATGTAAACCCCTAATGGTTCCCATGAAGAGCTCACGTCCTGCCTATGGGCTGGCGCTCAGCGGTGGCCAAAGCACACGGGACGAGCCGTGCTGCAGACCTTGCCGGGAGAGAACAGCTCTGTCCCTTCTTATCTGCGGACCTTACCGAGATGTGCTTTTCCTGTTCGTGTTCCTTTCGCAGAGTTACTTTTTTGTCCTTCTCCCCTTCACATTTAGTCTGGAAAGGGATGAAGGTTGAGATATGAAAGTGTGGGAGATAAAGGCTCTGCTTGATTCAGCAGGAGCCAGTTTGGGAAGTGTGTGCGCCGTGGCTTCCCCAGCGGGCAGGCAGGCAGCGCAGCCACGCACGCACACACACACACACACCCGCACAGGCCAATTAGAACGTTAATAATAATTAAGTGTCTTACTCCTTAGACGCTGCTACACAGGGGAATTCTAATGTGCCAGTCAGCTCATTTCATTACATGCAGCCAGACACCTCTCAGACCTCCTCTGTTTGCTAAGGAAGCAGAGCAGAGCGCGCCCAGCTCCAGCCACTCTGATGTCAGAGGATCTGCTCAACAAACAAATGAGGGCAGCCTACAGAAGACATGTGGCCCAGCAAAAAAAAGTCCAGCTGTGGCAGCTGAGCTGTACCCTTCACCTCCAGCTGAGCCGCAGCAAATAAATACAGGGTGAAGCCTATAAATTTCCAGTGTGCAGGGGTTTGTGGGAGCCTTTATCTAGCTTGGGTTCACACGCTTCAAAGCGGCTCCGTTTCAGATTGGAGATAATCCCCTAATTAAACACAAACTCAGCCTTAAGCTCCGTGTCATCTGATTTCTACCCAAAAATCAGAGCTGGACACAGACTTGCTAGAGTTGCTCAGCTTGTTCAGCTAGCATATTACACTGAAGTGGACAGCAAGGGCTGGCCCAGAGGTCACCTTCCATCTGTCTGCACCACGTGAGTCACCCACCCACCTTCCTCATCCCTCGTGGACGCCAGAGCCTAGCCCCCAGCTGACCACAATGTGCTGCTTATTCACAAGTCAAGCTGCCTCAGATGTTAGTTTGAAACAGCCATGTCCCTTGATGGGCAAGAGGACAGAAGGCTGGCAAGAGGTACGTTTGCTGCTGGAAGAGATCTTGGATTCAGCTCTTGCCCTTCTGATAGCACCCAGAAAAGCTGGGAGGAAAAAAACTCAGTTCTCTGGAGCAAAATCTCTGCTGAGGCAGAGTTTTTGAGTTTCATTATCCCTGGCTTAAAAACAATTCATTTCCATGTTTGCAATACCAGAATTGTTATGATTGCTTTTCACCCAAACCTCTACTTTTCAAAGGGTGAAGAAGTGAAGCAAGAAGCAAAGTCTCCAGGAGTATGGAAACAGAAAGCCTGTTGTATTCAGAGCACGCTCCAAATAAAGCAGATACAAAGTAAGTTAAACCAAGACTGAGTCATTCACATTGCCAATAAATTAAAAGCATAAAAAATCCCTTCATTTTTCACTCTATTTCACATCAGAGAACAATCACAACAGACTACTCACTCACTGGGATGACTTTACCCCTGCCCCCCGGGGGTTTCTCTGCCTCTCTTGCACAGCTCTGAGAATTACCACGTTTGCCCCCGTTTTACTTGTCTCCCCACACTCAGTCTACCCCATTTCAAACACGTTGGGTTCACACAGCTGCCTGCTTGCAGTCTGTTTTTACTAGCCTTTGATTTTTACCAGCTGCAAGAAAGAAAAGCTGCACGAAACCACACATCTGATGAACTGTGACACAACACTGCACCTGACTCTACCCAGACCAGAAGTCACAAACAAGCCTGTCCAGCAACTGGAATCCAGTACACAAAGGGCAAACGAAGGTCGCTCTGGGTCCTATTCCCAGCTTCTCCACAGAGAACCAGAGGTGATGTTGTTGGGGCAGCACTCTGCTGTGGTAGGTGTCTCGCATGCCCAGCTTCAGCCCTTGGAAAGTAAAAACTAAGTGAAGACTCTAAAGTGAGAACTCAACTTTCTATATAGATGAAAAGCTTTATGAGCCCAGGTACAGCTACAAATGACTTTATTGTGGGAGCTCAGTGCAAAGAATCGAAGCATTTGGGTTAGGATGGAACTTGGAGATCCCTCGGTCAAACTCCTGCTCAAGGCAGAACTAAGTTTCAGTGCTACATAAAGCACATGACTCCAAAACAGGTGAGCAGATGTGTGTGTGGGGTGGTTCTAGGTAAAGGTCTTCCCAGATTTCAGACATATTTATCCAAGCTTAGCAGTACATAAAGACAGTTTGCTCTAGAGCAGAGCAGCTGCTCTGATGCTCAGTGTATTGCCACTGCAGGTGTGCTCCGAGCTTCTAAAAGCATTAGAGAAGGTGGAATCAGGAGTGTAGGGTGGAAACCCAAAGGGAAATGATTAGGGCTGAGCACAAAAATTCAATTATCATTTCACAGGAGAACTGAGGGGGAATGGAGTAAACTCCTACACTGAGCTTGCTGCTGGAGATTGTGCCAGTGAGGCAGAGAAGCGAGAACAACTTGGAGACTCGGTGTGGGTATTGACTCCCACAGGGCTGCTGCTGACTGCCTGAACTGGAACTGCATTTGAAGCAGACTGGTTTCTGCCTTCTGCCCACTCTGTACGAGATCACATTCCATCCACTCCCTCACAAACACCAGCTTCAGCTTTCTCAACATGTGAATAACAAATTTGAAACAGAAAATAGCAAGTAAAGATGCAAAAATGTGTCTGCCTAGCTCTAGACTCCTTGCGCTAGTGTTACTCCACAGGTACCAACTTTCAAAACATGGAAGTAATGAAGTGGTCGTGATAGTTATCTTCCTCTCAGCCACACAACAACTAATGAACCTGGTTTATTGTTATTCCAAGGCACCAGGGAAACTGTAGGAGACTATCTGGAACTGTAAGAAGTATTAAAACAGTCAAAGAGTCTGAGCTTTGTTAGTCACATTCAGCTAATAAGGCTGATGCTAACTTTTGGAGGCATCACTGTCTATAAGTTAAATGAGCTGGGCAATCTGCTGGAGGCAACGTCAGCATCCTCTTCTTTTGTAAGAAGGCAAAAAACTACTCCAGAAGTAAGGGTTTGATCAAGTAATCATTTGATCTCGAGGGTTGTGTGCCCAGAGTTCTCAATCAGTTCTCCCTGGCTGCCAGGAGTTTCAGAATTACAGCAGCTTTCTGGTTCTGTCAGCCTCCACTGCACGGAAGTGTTGAGGCAAGTCCCCACAAGATGATTATCTGCCTGCCTCGCAGTCGAAAGCTGGGAGATGTTACCTGCTGCATTAGCTGAGAATTGCCCAGCTGCAGCTTGTAGGTTTCTTCAGGCCAACAAAGCTGAGCCCGACAGCCTCGCAGTGATTAAATCCCCCTTGGATTCATTTCACAATGTGCTCAACGTTTCCTACCATACCATCTTAAAGTGAGAATGAACTGATCCTCCACCTGCTGAAGTTTATGACATGAGGAATTCTTCCCAGAGTAAATTACAATGAAACATAGAGAGCAAATTGCTCGGCTATAAAGGCAGCTCATCCAAAAACACATCCTGACAAACACAATGCTCTTCACTCAGTGGGATGTGATCTGATTTCAGCAATTCAGCAAATATGACTATTTTCACCTGACACAATCACTGTCACTGAGGCTTTGCAGCCTTTGAAGAGCTGAAATTGCACCAAAAGTTGAATTAGGATCCATTGCTGAGAAGCTGTAGGGATGATACACCAACAAATTAAGTGTGGTGTGCCTGCACTTCACAGGGGCTGAATCACAGAGGCCTTTTCTAACCTAAACAAGTCTAAGATCCAGTCCAACGCCAAACCAACACCACGGTGGCCACTAAATCACATCCCCAAGTGCCGTGGCCACACCCGTCTGGAACACCTCCAGGGATGAGGACTCTACCACTTCCCTGGGCAGCCTGTGCCAATCTCTGACCACTCTTGAAGCAAAGACATTTTTCCTAATCCCCAACCTAACCCCCCCCGGCACAATTTCAGGCCATTTACTCTGGGTTTATCACCTGAGTCTAGGGAGAAGAGCCCAACCCCCACCTCACTGCAACCTCCTTTCAAGGAGCTGTAGAGAGCAACGATTCAGCCTCCTTTTCTCCAGGCTAAACCAAACCCAGGTCTCTCAGCTGCTCCTCACCAGCCCTGTTCTCCAGACCCTTCTCCAGCTTCACTGCCCTTCTGTGGATCCTCTCCAGCACCTCAATGTCCTTCTCAGAGTGCGGGACCCATCATGACACAGTGTATTCCTCTCTGTCTTCAGGCTCCCAGTCCTTTCAATTTCTTATAGTTCATGGCATTAATTCTGTCCATTTCTACCTCAAACACAGCAAGGGAACAATTCTTTTTCTCAGATGAAGAGACTCAAACAGCTTGCAGACCACAAAATATTGATTATGTTAAGTTTGAACTTCAAATTAAGGCCCAAATGAAGGTTAATTTCAGTTATTCACGTAAGGAGCCTTATGAATTGCTTCAAAAAGGTATTGAAAAAGTCTCACCACTGGTGGTAAGTATTATTTGCAGTGACAAATTGAAGTTTACAGGCCTGAATTGTGTATTCGAGGGGAGGAGATGTGAACACAAGGAGATAAAGCAGCACAGGACTTGCTAAGGGAAATGACATTTCTTTAAACTGCCCCTTCAGCAAGGGCAGTGAAAGGGAAAGGATCTGGGGGTCCTGGTGGATGGGAGGGTGCCCATGAGCCAGCAGTGTGCTCTGAGGGCCAGCAGGGGCAATGCCATCCTGGAGTGAATCAGAAGGGCTGTAATGAGTAGGTCGAGAGAGGTTCTCCTGCCCCTCTGCTCTGCCCTGCTGAGGCCACACCTGGAGTCCTGTGTCCAGCTCTGGGCCCCGAGTTCAAGAGGGACACAGAACTGCCGGAGAGAGTCCAGCACAGAGCCACAAAGGTGCTGAAGGGAATGGAACAGCTCTGCTAGGAGGAGAGCCTGAGGGAGCTGGGGCTGGGAGCTGGGAGCAGAGGAGCCTGAGAGGTGACCTCAGCAGTGGTGATCAAGATGTGCAGGTGAGTGCCAGGAGGCTGCAGCCAGGCTCTGCTGGGTGATGCCCAGGGACAGCACAAGGGGCAGTGGTGGAAGCTGAGGCAGAGGAAGTTTGGTGTAAACATGAGGAGGAATTTTTTCCCTATGAGAGTGACAGAGCCCTGGCACAGGCTGCCCAGGGGGGCTGTGGAGTCTCCCTCTCTGGAGATACCTGAACCCTGCCTGGATGTGTTCCTGTGTGACCTGGTATAGGAGATCCTATTCTGGCAGGGAGGTTGGACTGGCTGAGCTTTGGAGGCCCCTTCAGCCCCTGACCTTCTGGGATTCTGTGTGATCCTTCCCTTTGTCACACAGATGGGTGATCATCCTGCTCTGGTGTGGAGCAGAGGCAGTGCTCAGGCCAGCACTAACTGGAGCTGCAAAGCCTGGGCAGTCTCAGGCAGCAGCAGAGTGAAGAAGGGGCACAACAGCCAGCTTCAAACTGGAGACAGGCAAGGATGGGTTAGTCTCACCTCCTGTCCTGGGCAGATATCAGCTCGGCTGGAAGAGTGACTGCAACCATAAGCTTCCCATCAGCACTTCAGGCTGTGCCCATCAGCCACTGAGCATTCTCTGCCATAACCAGACCAAACCATGAGGTTGTTACAGGCAGCTGGAAACGGCCAGTCCCAAAGAGCCAGGAGCCCTACCATGCCTTAGTCACTTCCACCCAGGTGGGGAGGATGTTGCTGCTGTAATTACTGTTAAATGTGCAGTACAGCTGGTCTGGAGTCCTCAAACGCACACATTGCTTCAGGATGCTGTACTGCATTCTGTCTTCAGAGCCACAGACAGTGACCTACTTGTGCTGACACTTCCTCTGGAGATGTGCTAGCAATTTAAGCCAGGGAAAGACAGTCTCACTCTGCAGCAAAACCAGAGAAAAGGCCAGAGTGAGGACAGCTTGGACAAGCTGGGATCTGGGCCACAACTGTCTCCTGAAGCTTGGAGCTAGCAAGATAGACGTTGCTAAGGGAATTCCAACAGGCTCCAGCACCTTGAGGCGGCTCTCCGAGGGGCACTGTGTCCCCTCAGTCACAAGGGGCTCTCCAGCTGAGCCACTCTCCCATTAAGATGGTGCCAGCCACAAAACTTTCCTACTTCCATCTGTGGCCTCGACCACTTTGAAACGGCCCCATGAGAGGTTTCTGTGTTAGCAGCAAGGTGGACCAAGGGTTTTCCACACACCTCTTCAACCCAGTGCTTTGGAGGCAGATGGTACTTTAATACAAGGCTTGGTGGTGGTTCCTTTCTAGCATTAGCCCAAACCCACACCCAGCTCTTCATTTTCTTAAAACACAAACATCTATGTCTGTAAGAGAAATGGTGACAGGTCCTAGGCAGAGCTCAAGAGATTTCAGACCTGAAAACTTGGTCTAAACCCAAAGAAGGGTCCAAAAATAGACCAGATGTGCTCCTGGCACTGATTTCTGCTTCCACAACCTACCCATCACCGTGGTGAGGCAGAGCAACACTGCAAGGGGCTTGTGCTACTTAACAGGAGCTGGCATCAGCAAAGGTGCCCTGGATACTGCAGAGCTGTGCTGCAAGACTGCTGACTGCTTTCATGGCATCGCATGAAACACAGAAATAAAGAGCTCCTCTTCTATGGTCACAGCACGCAAGGTTTGCTTCACTGTCTATCCCTTCTCATTAACAGCATAACACACAAGGCAGGAGAGGGATTAGACACAGAGGCAGGCAAAGGCAGCAGAGCCACAGGGAAGAGCTCAAGGAGGCAAAGAGTTGGCACATATGCCCATGAAGCCCGTCCCGGTGTTGGCTGCAAGTTGTGCCCTCAGCACGGCAGAGCTGAGCTCCAGGCAGAGCAGAGAGGAAGAAGAGGCACAGGCTCTCTAGCCCACACGGGCGTGAACACCCATTTCCTCCTCCTGAGCCCCCCTGCAGGTGTTGCCAGCAGACCTCTCCCCCAGCAAACCGTCAGCAGGCTGAGCCCTTCGCTTCTGCCGAGCTTTGCACACTCTTCCTGTGAAGCAAGCGCAGGGGTTTCTATTTGATGACAAACACCTCCCAGGTCTCCCTCACCACAGTGCATCCTGTCTTTTCTCTGACTGACATTTCGAGTACAAACTCTTCAGGGCAGGGTCTGCCTTTCTTTTTATGTCTCACCCACAGCCAGGTGCCCTCCTCGGTGTTTAACAGCGAGCAGGAAAGGCCCAGGGGCACACACAAGCTTCTGTGACACAAAGGCCTGCAGTGGCAGGATGAGGGCAATGGCTTCAAACTGCAGCAGAGCAGATTTAGATTGGAGGTCAGGAATGAGTTCTTTACTATGAGGGTGGTGGAACACTGGCACAGGTTGTCCAGGGAGGTGATTGAGGCACCTTCCCTGGAGATCCTCAGGGTGAGGCTCAACAGGGCTCTGAGCAGCCTGCTGACTGCAGAGGGGTTGGACTGGAGGACCTTTGGAGCTCCCTTCCAGCCCAGACCATTCTGTGATTCTAAGCCTAGGTTGTGGGGAAGGTGATCCCACCTGTTACAGGGGGGTTGGAGCTAGGGGGTCTTTAAGGTCCCTTCCAACATAAACCATTCTGTGAATCTATGAACTGCCTGAAGGGAGGTCGGAGTGAGGTGGGGGTTGGTCTCTTCTCCCAGGTAACAAGTGACAGAACAAGAGGAATGGCCTCCAGCTGTACCAGGGCAGGGTTAGGCTGGACAGTAGGAAAAATTCTTTGACTGAAAGGGTTGTCAGGCACTGGCCCAGGCTGCCCAGAGATGTGCTGGAGTCCTCATCCCTGGAGGGGTTTAAAAGCTGTGTAGGTGTGATGCTTGGGGATGGGGCTTAATGGTGGACCTGGTAGAGTAGGGTTAATGGTTGGACTCAGTGATCTTGAAGTCTTCTCTGACCTCATTGGTTCTATGATTCTATGTCTGATGGACACATGCTATGGTCAGTGCCAAAGGCCTGTGCAAGAAACCTCTCACTTCTATACACAACCAACAGATTCTGGCTTGTGTTCCTGGCTGGCTCACACACATGGCACCGTCTATACAGAGGCCCTTAGAATCACAGGATGGTTTCAGTTGGAAAAGCCCTCTAAGCTCATCCAGTCCAACCATCAACCCAGCACCACCATGACCACTAAACCCAGGAGCCATGGCCACAGCGTTCTGGAACACCCCCAGGGACTCCACCACCGCCCTGGGCAGCCTGTTCCAATCCCTGACCACTCTTGCAGCAAAGATGTTTTTCCTATAGGCCATTTCCTCTGGATCTATCACCTGCTAGTATGGAGAAGAGCCCAACCTCCACCTCACTGCAACCTCAAGTCTCCAAGATCTCATGCAGGGTTCCTGGGTGGGTGGTATCTTCTTCCTGGTAACAAGTGATAAGATGAGATTCCCTCAGGTTGCACCAGAGAATATTGAGATTGAATGGCTGAAGAAACTTCTTCCCTAAAAGAGTTCTCCAACACTGGAACAGGCTGCCCAGGGAAGTGGTTGAATCCCCATCCCTGGAGGTATTTAAAAGATGCAGAGATGTGGTGCTGAGGTTTAGCACCAGACTTGATACTTTGAGAGTGATGGAGCACTGGAACAGGCTGCCCAGAGAGGTATTGGAATCTCCATTTCTGGAGTCATTCAAAGGTTGCCTTGATGCCATCCTGTGCAACCTGCTCTATGAGAACCTGCTCTGGTGTGTGGCAGGGATGGGGGACAGGGGGATGGGGAGAGGGGGTGGACTAGATGATCTCCAGACGTCCCTTCCAAACCCTGTCGTTCTGTGACTCCATGATCTGAAAGGTCTTTTCCAACCATAATAATTCTGTGATTCTGTTATCCCTTCAGACTGGGAGGAATGGGGAGAAGCAGAGCAGAGAACTGCAGGAAGAAGCCATTGTCCACAGCTCAGCTCTTCATGCTGCTCGCTGGTGAGTGGCTCAGACAGTGGGAATGACTCAGCCACACAGACACTGTGCATCAGGCTGTACCTCTGAGGAAAGGCTGAGAAGCACTGCTGAGGGTGACCCCTTTCCTGGGAAAAGCAAAGCAAATCCATCTCTCCCAACAGCTCCTGAGGACCAGCTCAGCCAGGCACTGTGATGACATCAGCCTTGCTTTCGCAACCACCTAACCTCTGTCTTTCAGATCAGCAGTGAACCAGCAAGGGTGACTAATGCAGACAGCAGCTCTGGAAGGCTCTCAGCACTCCAAACAGGGTGCCAGCCCCCAGCAACCAACTGTTCTTTCAGGAGCCTGTTTGGGTTATGTTTGGGTGAAACCAACCACCACGTGCCCACAAGAAGCTACAAGCAACCCTCTGTGCCCCATGGAGCTGTCAGTCCTTCTGCCAGAAAAGTGCAGATATAGCACAAATATTTGCTTTTGCTCTTCCCCGTGTGCTATTTTGTGCTCCTCCCCTCCAGCTCTGGCTCCTGCTCTCACTCTCCACACAAGCACAGAAAAAGAAGCTTCTCCTAACAGACCTCCACAATAAACATGCTGATACTTGAGAGGTAAACGGAGAGGCTGGCACCGTGCAGAGCCTCTACATCAACCTCAGGACCTCGTTAGCATAATTAGTGATGGGACTGGTATCTGACACGGTCCGGGACAGGACGTGGAGGAAGAGTAATAGCAATGAAATAATCGAGCTGTATCCCAGCAATTGCTGATGGTCCAGAAGCAAGTCAGATCTTGTGTGAGACAAGCACATGTTATGGATGTTTAATCTCCCAGCACTCAGGCAGAAATACTCAGAGGCTTGTTAGAGGAAAATATGAGAATCTACCCACGTGAACAATAAAAGATCCCTGTGTGGAGGAGCTGCCATGGCTCCCATCCTCATAATAGGTGCACATCTTGCAGTTACAAGCATGCTGAAGAGTAGCACTGCCTTCACTCTTCGTTTCTACTAATCTGAAGCTTCAGAGAAGAAAGCAGGACTCAGGTAAGATGGAGAAACACAGGGGAAGGGGTTTGTTCCAGGTCACCTGGAAGTCAGTAGCAGAGCCAGAAATACCATCTGACTGCAAGGGCCCTGAGAGCACCAAGCCTCAGTGGCCCTAAGTAGTCTCAGCTGAGGGCTCCATCTTTTGCCAGTGGGCCCAGGAGCCCATTTAAGCTCAACCCTGAGTCTTCAGTCACCTTATGAACAAAGCTGTTGGGAGCGCTTGGCTTCAGCTCGTGCCTGACCATGAACCTTACTCATCTTGACCCCCTGAGTCATTTCCTAGCTCAGCCTCAGCCAGGATGAGCACACCTCATCACTCTGGACCTGCCTAGTAGCCACTGGGCTGCACCTAACCCTCATTAGCCTTACTAGACCTGATCTTGGCCTGTGGATTGACTTCCTGGCTTGAGGTCAGACCTGCCTCATCACTGCAGTACTGTTTGATGACTTGAACTCTTGGCTGAGGAGTCCCAGGCCTGCCCTCACTTGGAGACTGTGGGACAGGGTCCCTAGCTAGTGAGGACCCTGAGCTTGCAGCCACATTATCCCCATCTTTTTGGGAGCTGCTGGTGTCTGCTGCACCTTACATTACCCTGGCTGACCACCCTGCCTCCCTTACTTGTCTCCATAGCACCAAGGGCAGATAGAGAAATGCCACATGTTTTGATGTGACCAGGGAGCAGAGCAAGAAAGAGATGAAGGTACAAACTCAAACTGAACTCTTCTTTATCCACTGCCCTAAGCCTTCCAGTATCTGAAAGAGGCCTACAGGAGGGCTGGGGAGGGAGTATTTACAAGGTCTTGTGATGACAGGAAGAGGAGGAATGGGTTTAAACTGGCAAAGGGGAGATTGAAACTGGATGTCAGGAAGTTCTTTACAGTGGAGCTGGTGAAATACTGGCACAGGCTGCCCAGGGCTGCTCCCTCCCTGGAGGTGTTCAAGGCCAGGTTGGATGAGGCCTTGAGCAACCTGTTCTAGTGGGAGGTGTCCCTGCCTATGGCAAGAGTTTGGAACTGGATGAGCTTTGAGCTCCCTTCCAATCTAAACTATTCTATGATTCTGTGTCCTTCCACCTGCTTCATGTTGGAGATGGCCATAACCTGCCCCAACACAAGACATTCAAGGGCCTGTATGGAGAGGATCATATTCTCTATCAGTGTCCCTTGAGCGTAACACATCTTGGCTGGTTAGAGTTGAAACAAGAGGAACTGGACTTTAGCAGGAGGAAGTGATCACAGCAGAGAGCTTGAGACCATGGGAAGGGAAGGCAGGGACCCAAGAAGGGGAAGCACTGCTAGATTACCCAGCAGGGGAACCAGAGGATGGAGATGCTGCTGCTGGAGAGCAGGTTCGTGCTACAACATAGCACTAGGGAAGCTCTGATGCTTGGGTTAAGCACCCACTGGATGGAGGATGTGAGATGCAAAGAGTTTGTGGGTTGTTTTTTGCCTGATGTTTGCCACATTCCTGCTCATAACTGCAGCTGGCATCTGGCATCCAATTTTAGCTTCCCTGAGCAGTGTCTGGTTCAGAATGCAGCATTCCAGCAGGGTTTATCTTNGGGGGGGGGGGGGTGTGGGGGGGGGGGGGGGGGGGGGGGGGGGCTGGATGTCTGCAGCACTCATGGGAAAAGCAGAACTGTTCATCCAACAGTTTTCCCTCTAACTACAATCCCACCTGAGCTTGGCTCCTCACATGTAACAGGACAAATTTCACACACAGCTCATGGCAGGGTTATAAGGCAGCAATTGAATGAATCTTCAGATACAGGCAATTATTGGCCTTTTAATTTGGAAGCTGAAGGAGGTGACTCAACAGAAAAAGATCCAGGCAAAGAGAGCAAGGTCCTTTCCTTGGAAGCTGGATATACAGCCAGAAAGAAAAATAGCTTAGTGGGAGGCAGGAAAAGCTTTGTGTTGTGGAAGTTCAGGGTATGGAATGCAGCTTTTCCCACAGACAGTTTCTCTGCCTTGCCCTCTTCCAGCCCTGAGACACCCATGTGCAGCTCACAAAGAGACTGCGACTGGGAGAGGGAGAAGGAAGCTCACACTTTGTGCCTCAGCACCCGCAGACGCCTCAGGCGCTGCTCACCGGTCTCAGCGGTGTGGCCCTAGGAGGACTGGGCCTTGCTAGCAGTTTACTTCAACTCGGAGATCAGGAATCTCTGTCAGCCTCACAATGCAGAGCGCTGAAGCAAAGACCAGGATCCAGGTTGTTGCAGAAATGGATGTAGTGAAGGAAAACTCTGGATTACACCTCTCTGGGGTCCTGAAAGTGGCTAATTAGCCAAGAAAAAGCACAGATACTCTCTTGGTCTCTCCCTGCTGGAGGCAAGCCAAGGGAGTCTGCCTTATTCTTACATGAAGTAGTATCTGAAGAAAGATCAAAGGATGAGACCAAGATTTGGCAGCTGGTGAATCAGGAGAGTCTGCTGAGGGCTCCAACATGATCCTCACAATAAAGGGGAGACTGCTGTGCCTCAGGACATGCTGCCTCTGGGGTGTTCGTTTGCCTGGCTTTGCTAACCCAGGGGCTCTGTCCCTTGGGTCAGGTGAGGGCTTGGTCATTTCATACCCTTCACATGGGGAAGACGCTGCCGGGGGGGGTTTCAGATGGGGAGGTGGCTCAGGTGTGATGTCTGAGATTCCTTCACTCGCAGTGGGATCTGGGAGACTCACTGGGATACTTTGGAAAATGCGACCTTGGGAAACTGTTACTGCTAAAGACAGCAGCACTGTCTCAGTCTAGCAAGTAAATGCTGCGAGGGCCCAGCTGGCAGAGATCACAAATCACAGAACCACAGTGTGGGAGGGTCTGGAAGGGATGTCTGAAGATCACTGAGTCCAACGCCCCTAACAAAGCAGGGTCACCCAGAACAGCCCTCACAGGAACACATCCAGGCAGGCCTTGAATGTCTCCTGAACTGGAGACTCCATCACCTCTCTGCGCAGCCTGTTCCAGGGCTCTGCCACTCTCAAAGTAGTTCCTCCTCATGGTTAGGTGAACTTCCTATGCTCAAGGTTATGCCATTTGCTTCTTGTCCTGTCACTGGGGATCACTTAGACAAGTCTGGCTCCATCTTCCTGACCTCCACCCCACAGGTATTTGTAAGCATTGCTGAGATGCCTCTCAGCCTCCTCCTCTCCAGGCTGACCAGCCCCAGCCCTCTCAGCCTTTCCCCACAAGAGAGATGCTCCAAGCCCCTCAGCACCTCAGTGGCTCTGGGCCGGACTGTCTCCAGCAGCTCTTTGTCCTTCTTGAGCTGGGGTGCCCAGAAGAAGGTGATCTATTACTGCCCCTTTGCCCTTTCACCAGAGCACTTTAAAGCACTCTGTAATCAGAAATGTAGGAATTCGCTTCCCTTCCGTCCATCCCCACCCTGCCATGGGAAAGGAAAGAATTATTTCTACAATTGGGCAATTGTGAGGCAGAGTAATTAAGTGACTTGCCAAAGGCCAGGTAGCCAAAGTGGGGAGCGGATCCTAAGCGTCCCAGTTCCTGCTGCTCCTCCATGGCTGATCGGTGCAGCCCCTGCTGTTGAAAGCTTGGCCTGCTTCTTCCCTGGGGAAGATTTCATTTCCTCCTTTGAAGGCCGAGGGAGGGGCCCCTCTAAATCACAGGTTAGGCAGGCGCTCAGCGGAGTTACCACAGTGTGCTGCCCTGCTCCGTGTCTTGAAGGTGCAGGCAGATGTCATGACATGCACCGCTGAGGCTCCTCCAGGCCCCTGCCAAGAGCGAGCCCCATTGCGCTGGGCGCCGTTCACAGGGTGGGAGGCAGTCCCTGCTCCCAGACAGCCTGGACACTCCTTGATACTGCTGGGGCTTCCAGCACAGGCTGCAGGCCTGCTTCTTCCCTTTGACCTGCCTTACAGCAGGACAGCTCCACTCACTTCACACAAACACAGAGCCATGCAGGCTGGCAAAGCCCCTCAGGAGGACCAAGAGCAGCCTAGAGCCCTACTCTACAAGATTCACCTTAAACCATAGCCCCAAGCACCACATCCAAACCACCCTGGAACACAGGCAGGCTGGGTGACTCCACCACCTCCCTGGGCAGCTCGTTCCAGTCCCTGACCACTCTCCATGAAAAACTTTTTCCTAATGTCCAACCTAAACCTCCCCAGGCTCAGCTTGAAGCCATTCCCCCTTGTTCTGTCTCCTACTACCTGTGAGCAGAGCCCAGCAGCAGCCTCTCCACGATATCCCTTCAGGTAACTGTAGATAGCAATGAGGTCTGCCCTCAGCCTCCTCTTCCTCATGCTCCTCAGTTGCTCCTCATCAGATTTATTCTGTAGGCTCTTCCCCAGCTTTGTTGCCCTCCTCTGGACCCTCTCCAGCACCTCCACATTCAATCCATACCTGTCAGAGAGGAGACTCCAGGTTCCGTATGCTGCAGCTCCCCTGTTTGAAAACACTGCAGCATGCACCACAGAGGCTCAGGAAATGAGTGGGCAGTTGGCATCAATCGCCTCCATGTCACCATCTTCGGTTGCTGTCGTGGAAACGCGGCGCGGCACAGCAACTGCTATTTCAGTGCACAGAGCCATCCCCGAGCCCCAGATGGTGACCATATGAGCTGTCCCTCTCACGGGCCACTGACACAGGTTTGCTCCTTAGCGCCTGATCTCTGCGCGCCGAGCGCTCACCTGGCTCTGCCTAACCGCAGCAGCACCTGTGTCCGGCACAGGTCCCGTCAGGAATGCAGCGCAGCCCAGACGGAGGGTAAACAATGTGTGGGCAAAGCACAACCTGGCTCCATGTGAATTTCCTCTGTGAATAGCTCCCTATGGCAGGATTAAGGCTCCAATTCAGAGGGAAAGCTGGGACCCATTTCCTCAGGACTTGCTAGTTCTGTACACACACAGGCCTGCGCTCTGCTGTTGTTCCCTGGGCAGCCTGGGGTGGGCTTGACTGCGCACTTGAAAGGGCTCGGGCTGAGCAATGAGAGGACAAGAGCGCTGCAGTTCTCTGCCGCTTGTATCCTTCGGCACCTCGTGCCTCCTCCCAGCAGGAGGTGTCCAGGTATCAGGAAGAGCTGCCCAGCTGCTGGAGGTGAACTCACCCTACCGCAGCTGCTGACTTAGTCAAAAGCCTCCAAACTACAGCTGCCCGGTGGAAAGCACAGCAATTTTCTGGCGTCTTCTTGCCAAGGAGCCCAGGACTTCCCAAGGTCCAGCGCCCAGACCTAGTCATGAGCTGAGGGACAATGGTACTTAGGGGGAGTGGAGAACCTCTCTTGCAAGGACAGGCTGAAGGGAGCTGGGGGGGGTTCAGCCTGGAGAAGAGAAGATCATGGGGAGACCTTAGAGCTGCCTTCCAGTACCTGAAGGGGCTCCAAGCAGGCTGCAGAGGGACTGTTCCCTAAGGCCTGCGGGGACAGGACCAGGGACAATGGTTTGAAATGAGAGCAGAGCAGATTGAGATTGGATGTGAGGAACAAGTTCTGCAGCAGGAGGCTGCTGGAACACTGCAGCAGGTTGCCCAGGGAGGTGGTTGAGGCCCCATCTCTGGAGGTACTCAAGGTGAGGCTGGACAGGGCTGTGAGCAACCTGCTCTAGAGGAGGATGTCCCTGCTGAGTGCATGGGGTTGGACTGGATGAGCTTTGGAGATCTCTTCTATGATTCTATGACTCTATAATGGTTCCTCTGCAAGAACCATCTCTGGGCCACCCCACACATCCCATGGAGCACGTTTCTCTCAGAGCTGCTAGTTAGGACAAATGGCAGAAGTACCTCACTGCGTCCTTTGCTCTGGCAAATAAACCTTGTCTGTGGAGTAGGGTATGACAGGAGGAGAATGAGTCTGGTACAGCCTAACCTTCAGCAACAGCTGCCATGATCTTCCAAACCCTCCAGTGTGTATCATACACCCAGTGTCAAAAGCCCAGCCTTAGCCACACACTCCTGTGCAAACAAAATGGGATCTCATTCCAACTCTTACGGCCTTGCCTAGAGTTAAACAAAGCCTCCTAGAGCTGAATGATAACAAACCACAGAGGGAGGGAGAAACTGTAAGAGAAAAAAAAAGGAAAAAGGAAAAATATCAAAACATCTGTCCTTGACCTTTCAAAACTTTGTATTTGCCTACCCCCTCTGAGTTCAGCAGAGCTGTGTAACTTTGTGCCAGCTTCGAAGCTCTTTGTAAACCTTTCTTCTGATGAGCTCGGAGAGCAGCAGAGCTGTTGAGGCAGATGTGTGTAGGCTGTCTCAGACAGCAGGGGCTTCAGGCAAGAAGAATTTCGGGCCAACAGTGGCAAGAAAGAGAAGAGGCTGCTGGTGGAGGAACAGAAGATGAAGAGGGAAGCAGCGAGAGGCAATTCTTGTGGTTTGGAAGTTCCTGTGGCTCTATGTACAGTCAGCAGTTCTGTCTGCAAACAGAAACAGTTCTGTTTGCTATGCAGCCAGATTTCCCAACCTTTGGCCTTCTGACCTCTGCTGTATCTGGCACTAGGATCAGGTGTGAGACTGCAACTCACTGCTTGGAGGGGCAGAGCTTCTTCACTTAGTCCAGACTGGAATAGACCTACCCTTTTCCATCCCAGAACATGAAAGAGCTGCCTGTCTCTGTGAGACAGAGTGCAGAGCCAGAGGCTGTGAACTAGAAATCCCCCAAAACATTCCCTTCAGTTGGTAACCTGGGCTTAAACATTGCCATGTTGTCTAGTTCCAGTGCAGACAGAGTGCTGTATGAATCCAGGCTCAGGGATGAAAGGCTGGAGAAGGTGCTGGGGGCAGCTCTGGAGTCCTCAGCACGGCACAGACTGCTGGGGGAGGCCACAGCAGTGCTGGCAGGGCTGGAAGGGCTCTGCTGTGAGCCAGGCTGAGAGAGTTGGGAGTGTTCAGCCTGGAGAGGAAAAGGCTCCAGGGGCACCTTCGTGTGGCCTTTCAGGGCTGAAAGGGGCCAATGGACAGGGGCCAGTTGCGATAGCCAAAGGGGTAATGGTCTGAACTCAAAGAGTGAGATTCAGAAAGGAGAAATGAAGGAAGGAATGTTTGACACCAAGGATGGGTTTGACACCAGGCTGCCCAGAGAGGTGGGAGCTGTCCCGTGCCTGGCACCATTGCAGGTCAGGTTGTTTGGAGCTCTGAGCAACCTGCTCCAGTTGGGGATGTCCCTGCTGGCTGCAAAGGGGTAGGACTGGATGAAATTTGAAGGACTCTTCCCACCCAGACCAAACCAATCTGTGACCTCAGGCATAAAGAGAGTCTAGGCATGGGCTGAACACTGCTTCTGCCTGGTGCTAGGGTCGGGCCAGGGTTCCACCTGCTCAGAGGCTCCACCTTTCTCTGCAGGACTCTGGCAGAAGAAGAGCAGGGCAGTATCATTCTATGTGACCAGAAAGGCTGTTCAATTTGTCCTTATCAAATAAGAATAAAATGAAATGAGATTTTTGAGGGCAGTAGAGTATCTTTATAACATATGCCCATGTTTATGGCCACATAAAATTCCCTGTTTGCCTACACCCCGCCCAGGCTCTTGTACACACCTGCATAAGTCTATAATTTTATCCCATGAATCACTCCGTACCATCGGCTCACACCCAAGTTAGCAGAACTCTGAGGAAGTGGCAGGTTCATTATGTTGGGTTTTCATCTTTCAATTTGAAAATAAAAAAGGCTTTTTTTTTCTTTTATTGGCGCCCTGGATCCGCAGGTTGGGTGGTGTTGGCTCTGGGCTTTGGGGTTTTTTCTCTTTCTTTTAAATGACAGGCAGAAAGAACATGTAAAATTAATTAATTAAATGCACCGAGCAAAGGGAGTACAAAGGAAGGGAGAGCTAAAAATCGTTTTGCCAGGGGTTGTTGGGACCTGTCCTGCAGGGGCTGTATCTACCTCACAGGATACTGCGAATCCGAAGCATTCGAATCCGTGAGTCAGGCTCAGCAAGGCTGCTGAGGCTGCTGAAAAATCACAAACTTTCAGTTCAAATTAAAGGGTTTTGGGTTTTTTTGGTCATTATTTGCCTTTGGGAGAATGTTGAGGCCACAGTTTGAAGCACTTAAGCAGCCTTTGAAGGATTTTTTTTTTCCCAGGTAAGTGGAGATTTTCAGCTAATTACTTCTGTCCAATAGCTAAGTGTTGAAGGAACCTACCAAACATAAAGAGGCTGCAATCCAAAACAAATCAAAGTGCCTTGGTGTGGAAGAGCAGTAGGGATTCAGGGTAGCTTTAGAATGTCCTTTGTTAGAAACACAACATGAAGGATGCTCAACAGCATGAAGAAAGATCTGCAGGCAAAGATTCGCAAGGTAAATGGCCTCAAGTTGCACCAGAGGAGGTCTAGGGTGGACATCAGAAGAAACTTCTTCACTGAAAGTGTTCTCAAACACTGGAGCGGTTGAATCCTCATCCCTGAAGGTGTTTCAAAGAGGCAGAGATGTGGTGCGGAGAGCCACGGGCTAAAAGCAGCCTTGGTAGAGTCAGAGAATGGTTGGACTGTTCTGAAGGGACTTTTCCAACCAAGATGATTCTGCCATTCCAAGTGCCATTTTTCCCCTGCCGTTCATGATGAAGAGGAGCATAGTCCTGTCTTAGCAGACATCTCTCTCTTTTAACTTGTCAGAGTTATCTGAGGGTTACCAAACACCATTGGACTTGACTGGCTTTGTAGCTCCTAGGATTAGGCTCTGTGCGCTTCTTGACTTGCAGCCATTTGGCGGCCTCTTCCTTCTTACACAACTGAAACAGGCAGCAATGACACAAGGTTCTTGCCATTCAATTAAAAAATGACAGGCAGCCAAAGAAGAAAATTGGATTAGCTCCTGGGCAACTTAAGTTCGTGTAACATTGCCACTGGGTTGTTTCCTAGCCAGGACACTTAATTGCTGAGAAAGGTGTTTACAGCTTGGTATGTGATCTATCCATTTGGGACCAAGGTAGGTTTGACAGAACCAGAGCTGACTAAGACTGGCCAAGAGTCTGGAAGAGGTTGCCACCAGTGGGCAACACTACCACAACACAAAGCATAAACATCCATAAGAAAAGTTGTCTCTGATCCAAGCAGGAAATAAAAGGCAAAGCAGTGGCCGAAGCTTCTTATCTGCTCTGCAAGGATCTAGCTCTGTGGAGATGATTGGGCACTTTAGATCTGAGATTTTCTTTCCTACACATCCATCCTGCTTTGTTGCTCTCTAATGGCATGACAGAAGAAATGGTCTAAATCTAATAATGCTGCAGCTGACCATGGCTGACAGAACCCCAGCAACACTGAGTGTCAGATACTCTCCTGATTGTCCCAGACACATCCTCCCTTTGTTTAATGGCTGCTCAGCACTCCCTAAGCAACTGCTGAATTCTCATGTCTGCAGTCACACTGACATCTACATTTGCTATCTCCTCACCACTTTGGTGCTGTTGAAGTCTGGAGAAGAGGAGGCTTCAAGGTGACCTTATTTTGGCCTTTCAGTATCTGAAGGGGGCCTACAAAAAAGCTGGGGAAGGACTTTTTAGGATATCAGAGAGTGACAGGACTGGGGGGAATGGAGAGAAGCTGGAGATGGGGAGATTCAGGCTGGATGTGAGGAGGAAGTTGTTGAGCATGAGAGTGGTGAGAGGCTGGAATGGGTTGCCCAGGGAGGTGGTTGAGGCCCCAGCCCTAGAGGTGTTTAAGGCCAGGCTGGATGGGGCTCTGGCCAGCCTGATGTAGGGTAGGGTGTCCCTGCCCATGGCAGGGGGGGTGGAACTAGATGATCCTTGTGGTCCCTTCCAACCCTGCCTGATTCTATGATTCTATGATTCTAAGTCACTTCTACCACTCCAAGTACTGCACTTTATATTGGGTTTGCATGGCAAGGGCTTGGCAGTGAGGACCATGCAAGGGCTTGGCAGTGAGGACCATACAAGGGCAGCTTCTGTGAGAAGCTGCTAGAAGCATCCTCTATGTCAAGTAAAGCTACAATGCCAGAAGGCTCCAATATAGACCTGCCCTTGGCCAAGGCCAAGCCCATCACCAACCATGGTAGTGCCTCTGGAATGATGTAGTTAAGAAGAAGGTGAAAAAATTATTGAGAACATGTGGGAGACCCAGCTCTGGAGATACCCAGGTCAGGGAAGAAGGAGGAGGAGGAGGTGATTCAGATGCCAGAACAAGATTCCCTTGCAGCCCAGGGGAGACCATGCTGAGGCAAGCTGTCCACCTGCAGTCCATCGAGGTTCACTGCAGCAGGTCCACCTGCAACCTATAGAAGACCCCATGCCAGAGTAAGTGAATGCACAAAGGAGGCTCTGACCTCGTGGGAAGTCCACGCTGGAGCAGGGTCCTGGCAGGACCTGTGGACCCATGCAGAGAGAAAACCATGCTGGAGAAGGTCTGCTGGTAGGATATGTGACCCTACAAGGGGGACACACTGGAGCAGTCTGTTCCTGAAGGACCTAACCCCATGGAAATGGCCCAAACCCATGGAAAGGACCCACAGTGGAACAGATCATGAAGAACTGCAGCCTGTGGGAGGGATTCATGTTAGAGAAGTTCATAGAGGGCTGTCTCCCATGGAAGAGACTCCACTGGGACAGGGGATGTGTGAGGAGTGCTGCCCCTGAGGAGGAAGCAGCGGCAGAGACACCGCGTAAGGAAGTGACCATAACCCCCATCCTCAGGCCCCTCTGCTGCTCGGGGGGAAGTGGTAGAGAAAACCAAAAGCGAAGTTGAGCCCTGGGAGAAGGGAAGGATGAGGAAAAGGTGTTTTGAGATTTAGGTTCATTTCTCTTTAGCCTGCCCTGGTCGGCAGGTGATTAAATTCGTTTTCCCCAGGCTGAGTCTGGTTCGATTGTGATGGTGACTGGTGAGTGCCCTCCCCGTCCTTATCTCCACCCATCAGCCTTTCCTTGTACATTCCTTCCCCTGTCCAGATGAGGAAGGGAGCGACAGAGCAGCTTTGCTGAGCAGCCAGCGTGGGTCAACTCACCACACACTCTAACCAACCTCTCCAGGGACTTTCAAATGCTTGGTGTTTGGCAGGGAGGCTCAAGGTAGCAGCCAAGCTGAATCCTGCAAGCATGGTGAGAGATAAGGCAGTACCAAAGGGAAGGATAACCACAGAGCCAGCTCACAGGGTTCAAGGGATGGAGCTACAAGCACTGTTTATTTTCCACACTCCTGGATCAGCTGCAGTTCCACATGTAAGCTAACTTGTTCAGCCTCAGCCTTCAGAGCTGGAAAGTCCCTTAGCACCGAGCATTATTTCAGGCAGAATGTGTGCAGGCTTTATCTTTTATCTCTGTAGGAAACAAAACAGAAAACAAAACAAGGCAGACACTCCAACCATGCCTCCAGCTCCGACTTAGGCCCTGTCTCTGCCCTTGTTTGCACTGATGTAAATCAGAGATTACCGCAGGAGGTTTCAAACAGGCCTTTACATTTCTTATCACACTGCTCCTCTGCTCCGCCAGGATCTCTTCCCTGTGTTTCCAACAACAGTGCCCATGCTTTTGCCAAGCCACAGTTACCCATGGAATGCTCTCTCCCCAGGTACACGGTGCCTGTCCCCTCTCCGTGCTTCCCTCTAACACACACATCCCTCAGCCTGCTCCCAAGACCTGCACTGCCAATTACACCAATCCCAGGGATTTTTAGCTTAATTTCCCCAGCCTGTCTGTTTGGAATGAATGTTTTATGACATAAACAATTACACCTTCCCAGGTGCATTTAACCAGAAAAGCAGGAACAGAAAGAAGTAACAGACTTGGGACTGCCTGGGCTTGCACGGTGGCAGCAACAAATAGGTTTGTGTGTTCAAAGGCACTGATACAGCACAAGGAAGCTGCTGAAGGGTCTGGAGAACAGGTCTGCTGAGGAGCAGCTGAGGGAGCTGGGGTTGTTCAGCCTGGAGAAGAGGAAGCTGAGAGGATGACTCCTTGCTCTCTACAACTCCCTGAAAGGAGTTTGGAGCCAGGTGGAAGTTGGTCTCTCCTCCCAAGGAGCAAGTGTCAGGAGGAGAGGAAATGGCTTCAAGATGCACCAGGGGAGGTTTAGGTTGGGCACTAGAAGAAATTTCTTTCCTAAAAGCATTCTCAAACACTGACACAGGCTGCCCAGGGAGGTGGCTGCATCCCCACCCTTGGAGGTGTTTCAAAGAGGCGGAGATGTGGTGCTGGGGAACATGGTTTAGCACCAGACTTGGTAAGAGTCAGGTCATGGTTGGGCTCAATGATCTTAAAGAGGCAACCAAAGCAATTGTGCACTTCAGGGGCTGGTGGTTAGAACTGGCTGGGTGGGTGATCTCTAGCTCCCAGGAGTTTTCTTGGTTTGCTTTGGTTTAGCTTTAGGTCAGCACAGCAGCCTCTTCACCTGAGAAATCCAGGTGAAACCAGTGTCATTTTAGCTGGTAGAGCACAGTACTGCAGACGTCCACACACACTGCCTTGCTGTAGGCACCTGATGTGCCATGCCACAGCAGCAGCCTGACACAAGAGGCAAAACCTGATCTGCATTTTGGACTCTCTGCCTTGACCCCTAGCACTCTCAGCACCACCACTGCTACCTCAGCAGCTCAACAGCTTCCTAGCTTCTGTAGGCTTTGGGGCAGAAATCACTGGATCAAATTTCATGCTTTGAATAATTACATTGATTTCTTCATGAAAGTTATTTATTCTGTCCTTAAAATCCCTGTAATTGATGTGGCACAATCTAGCCCTGCCAAGTCTTGCCAAGGCCTTGAGAGAAGAGGTGAATAAAGACAAAGTTTTTCTCATGTCTGCAGACTGCTTCTACGTCTGAGCTGCCAGGTAGTATCACAGAAGTCACACAGGCCTTGTTCTGCGTTCAGTTGCCATAATTAATGAAGAAAGATTGATGTAGCTGATGGTGGCACAGGGCTAAATCTGCACCAGACTGCAAACCAGGCACAAACATAGCACAGAGTAACGTGAAGGACTGCCCAACACTACTTGCCTGGTGCATTGCTCCAGAAAATCCAGGCAATGCAGCCTGCAGAGTTTCCAGCTTGGATGGCTCAACAAAGAAGATTTTTTGATTAAAAAAAAACCAATAATGAAGAAAGAGGGTCTGGAACTCTGTATCAAACAGAGAGGATCCTCACGGTGCATTAAGATCTGAGAGTCTCTATTCAATGAGCCAGTGGGAGACAGCTGTCTGTCTGTCACTCTCTTCCTTGAGCACAAACACATTCAAAGTCAATCCAAATCGTTTTGTTTCATCAGCAGGTTTATCCAGTTACCTGCAGGATGCAGAACAAGTTTAGGTACCAACTAGTGTAAGACAGTAATGGGCCCAACATTATTCTCCCACTCTCTACTTACTGCATCTGAGAAGCTCGTTGACAAAGGGAAGAGAAATCCTCTCCCAGCTACCGTAGCTTTGCAACTTAGGTCTCTAAGATTCTTGCAACTTGTCTGCCCCCTTTTCCAAGCAGAGTTTGAAGCACTCTCAGTAGAAGCTAGACCCTTTGAGAGATTTGCTATTAGTCACTAGGTTAATTAAAGGTTCCAGTTGTGCTGCATTAGCACCTTTCATGTCATTAGAGCCTTGCAGCTTGCAAGAGGGGCTCTAAACACACACCCCTGGAATGTCTGGCCGTGAGTGGTGTTGAAATGTTGCCTTGACAAGGGTTCCTGGACACACTGGGTCACCTCAGACTTCTTCCTTGTCAGTTTGCTTGTCAGCAAAGGTGTCCAGGACCCCACGGTGGGAATGCCAGTGGCACTTGGGCACCTGCATCGTGCAGCACGTGGTGTCTGCACTTGGCTTAGAGGAAAGTCTTCACCTTTTATTAGTAGTGCAGGTGTGAAGCCATGGGCTTAAGAGGCTCCAAATTCACCCTGCTACTGCTGTAGAGGTTTAGTTCATTATAACATTGTTAATTGACAGACTTGTGTGCCTGTCTAGTCAATAACAGCCTGCTAAAAATATGCGTTAAGCAGAGAGAATGAATCAGCTGCTAATAGCAGTCTGCCTGATTGTCAGCTCCTATCCATCTTCAGTACTTGTCGGAACCTTGTCACTGCTGTACTCGGGCAGCTCCCAGCCTCTCACACATTTATCCTCCAAACACCCCTCTGGGGCAGGGTGGTTGTTGCTCTCACCAGTTTACAGATGGGAAACTGCGATAGCAGGAGGGAGAGTGATTCGCCCAAGGTCACGCAAGAAATCTGTAGCAAAACAGGGAGCAGTAGATCAGCCTAGCAACCCCAGGGGGTTAACCCACCCCAGCCAGGACATCCTTCTTGTCTCCTTCCTCTTTCAGATAGCAGAGCTTTGGCAGCTTACGCTAGCAGGAATCTGGGGGGATTTCTTGAGAATGCAGAGCTTCCTATGTATGAGTGGGTGCAGTATTAACTGAGTGCTCCCCTTCCACATTCCCAGAATGCTGACTTCCCAAACTCAAGTTTTAAAACATTAAAGATTACAGAATCACCAATCTGTAAGGTTGGAGAAGACCTCCAAGGTGATCGAGTCCGTCTGTTAAGCCAGCACTGCCAGGGCACTGCTTCCAGGGATGGTGATGCCACCATTTCCCTGGGCAGCCTCTTCCAGGGCTTAGCCACTCTTTCAGGCAAAAGTTTATTCCTCGTGCCCAACCCAAACCTTCCCTGGTGGGATTTGAGTCCATTTCCTCTGACTCTGTTGCATGTTCCTTGGGAGAAAAGACCAAGCTCCATATGGATGCAACCTCTTTTCAGGGAGCTGTAGAGAGCAATGAGGTCTCCTCTCAGCCTCCTTTTCTCCAGGCTCAACACCCTGTTCTCCAGATCCTTCCCCAGCTTCGTTGCCCTTCTCTGGACCTGCTCCAGCCCCTCAGTGTCCTTCCTGCTGTGAGGGGCTTTTAATGCAGTACTTGAGGTGTGGCCTCCCCGGTGCTGAGTAAAGTGGCACAATCTCTGCCCTGCTCCTGCTGCCCACACCGTTGCTGATCCAGGCCAGGGTCTACACACTTCATAACCTGTTTAAAATCAGTGCTAGCTCTTCTCTTTGCTTTTGTGCATTTCTTCTAATGGCTAACACCACCAGCTCCAGATGTAAGGGAAGATCAGGCACCCTCTTCCCCTCTTGGGAGGTCTGGGATGCTAGAAAGAGAAATGTAAACCTGTGAACCTGGCTTTCAGACTTGGTGAGTACAGGAGTCCTTTACTTCATGCACCAAATACGTTTGCCTGTAGTTCAGGACATGGGATCTTAAGCAGCATTAACTCCCCGTTGCTGTGATGCTGTGATGGATTAGAGGATTGCTATTATGGATGTTTCTTGTGTGCTGTGCAATGAACAAATGTAAGGTAGATGTGAACCTGCATGTGAAGCATATGATAAAGGAGAAAAGATAAGAGTGAAGCAGTTGATCTCAAGCACATAGACATAAGGTAACTAATATTGGGCTGGAAAGTTGCCGAGCCTGTGGGAGCTGTGAATGCAGGCAGAGAAGCTGAGCAGTGCCAGCACCACCAGAGGGAAAGGATGGTGTCATCAGGTGAGAGGAGCAGTGCCAAATGCACATTGCTGTAGTGTGGCTCTGTGGCTCCAGATAAAAATGTCAGCCATGCATGAGGAGCCCCTTGGACAGCCCTCTCTTGTTGCTTGGCTGAGTGGTGCTGCAGCTCTGATCCTGATTTTGCCAGACACACAGGGATGAGTACTTTTAGAGTATGACAGGTCTGATAAGGTGGTAAAACCAGCCAGATCTAGCCAAAGAAAAAGTTCTGCTCCATTTCCTTATCTTGCTAATTTTTGCCTCGTACTCCTTCTCCACAAGGACCACACACACACTGTACTGTCAGGGGTGCCTCCTATTTCCTCTTGCACGCAGCTCCAAATCCCCAACTTGGAGCTATCACTGTTTGAGGAGCACAGCTCCATGCAGGGAGGCACCCTCAGAAGAGCCCCATGGTTTCTCCTGCTCTGGGGAGAGACCCAAACCACCTCCTCTACTTCCTCTGCCTGCCTTTCCTCCTTGTGATTCTTCTTTGTCTCCACACTTTTGGCATAGTGGCCGTAGAAAGTCAAACCTTTCCAGGCCACTCTTGTGTGTCTTGCAGGCAGGCAATTGTGGCTTCAGCTGCTGCAGAAGGTGGTGACTCTGCAGGTTTCTCCTTCCTGTCCTTATAGTCTATCAACCTCTCCATCAAGAGGAGACTCAGGCTGACAGTCGGTGCCGCAGCTATAGCTACCAGCCAGTCACGACTGCCGGGTGGCATCATTCAGAGAGGAGGAGAAGTCCACAGAAAGGCCTGCCCAGCTATGCGACAGACTCGAGTCCTTCCTGGAAAAGGGGCTTCAGCCTTTCGAGAAGCTCAGAGATTTTCCTCCACCTTCCTACAGGTGGAGCGATTGGGCAGACACTTTCCCTCCCAGCCCACCGGCAGCAGGCTCTGCTCTAAAGACTGTGTACAATGAGGTAAAGCAAACTTCAAAGCTGTCTACCCACTGACTCAGTATGGAAAAACCTAATTAAGGCAGTTAGAGATGGATACGGTGTCAGCTTTTACTGCGACAGACCTGGCTGGAGGTGGAAAAAGGTTTAAAGCTCTAGGTTTGTGTCCTGGGAAGGAGAAGCTGAGGTTAGCCTTTCAAGGACAGTGTTGTTTGACTATCTACAATGGGCATTTTCAGCTCACAGGGGTGATTTCTAGGTCTGCTGCAAGGCTAAAATAAAGGAGAGCAGTGAATGGGCTTTGTGAACATCCTCAGGGGAGATTCCCCAGAGAACTGATGTTCAGTGAGTGAGACAGGTCAGGGACTTCACCTGTTTGTGCCTCTTCTACATCAGCATCTACATGATGGAGAGGGCAGTTTGGTCTGGGGATGACACAAGTGTGTGCCTGTGGTGGAAACCGGAGGGTGATACTAAAAAGAAAGAAAGATGCCCAGGAAACTGCAGGCAGCAGTGCTGGCAAACATCAACATGAGAAAGAAGTTGCTAAACTCTCTCCTAGAGGAGAAGCAGCTTCACTTTGTATTGACAGCTGCCAGAACATCAGCCAGCGTGCTCAGGTGGCCAAGAAGGACAACAGCACCAGGAGCAGTGTGACAAGCAACACCAGAGAAGTGATTGTCCCCCTTCACTCTGTGTTGGTGGGGCCACAGCTTGAGTACTAGGTTCAGTTTTGGGTGATTCAGTCCAAGAAGGACACTGAGGGGCTGAAGCAGGTCCAGAAAAGGGCAGCAAAGCTGAGGAAGGGTCTGGAGAACAGGGCTGGGGAGGAGCAGCTGAGGAAGCTGGGGGTGTTTACTCTGGAAAAAAACAGGAGACTGAGGGGAGACCTCATTGCTCTGCAGCTCCTTTGGAGCCAGGTGGGAGCTGGTCTTTTCTTCAAGATACCAAACAACAAGGTGAGCCGAAATGGCCTCATATTGTACCAGGGGAGGTTTAGTCTTGACATTAGAAGGAACTTTTTCACTGAAAGGGTTCTCACACACTAGGACAGACTGCCCAGGGAGGTGGTTGAATCCCCCATCCTGGAGGTGTTTCAAAGAGGTAGAGATGTGGTGCTGAGGGACATGGCTTGGCACTAGACTTGGTAGAGTTAAAGAACGTTTGGGCTCAATGATCTCAAAGAGCTTTTCCAGCTGAAGCCATTGTATGTTTTATCTGCTTTCCCTCTTGTCTGCCCTCCTAACAAGAGTAGTTATTAAGGAGGTGTAGGTCAATTCAGAAGTAAACCCCCCCAAAGTCCATAATTAACACTCCGAGTTCCTTTGCACTCTGCAAGCACATGACAAGTGCCAGATACAAAGGTAACTCCAGCCATGGACCATTGGCAGAGCACCCCCTGCCTGACTGCTCACAGCTCTTAGTGGCCTCACGACTCTTCAGAGCCATGGGGCAGTATTGCTAACCCCATCTCACAAACAAGGATATTGAGGAAGAGAGAGGGGAAGTGACTCACCAAAAACCACCCTGCATTAGAGACAGGAATAGGACTCAGATCTCATGACTCCCATTCCTGAATCTTAATCACTCTTAGATCGAAGCTGTGGAGCTTCACATTTTCTGAGGGCTGGAAGAGGAGAGAAACAAGAATGGAGAAGGGTGCGGAGCGTCTTTGAGTCAAAGCTCCATGCAAGTTTCCTGGAGCAAAGCCACCGCTAATTTCAATACATTTACTTAGATCTGGAGCTTTGGGATGGCATGAGCAGCTGTGAGTCATCTTGGCCAGTCAAAGGAATAATTAATTGTTGTGGGCAAATCTCAAAAGGTTTAGGGGGTCAGGTAAGGTAAGCAGCTCAGCTTATCCTTGACTGCTCTTTTCTGCTCTGCAAACTATGCTGGAGACACTCAGCAGAGCACTCACCCCCTGGTCTCCTTGTGCCAGAGCTGTCCATCTGCTGCACACACTTTCTGCCTCATCTTCTCTTCTGACTACAAACTATGCAGTGCTGGGATTGTCTCTGGTTGGGAGGTTTTTGCAGCACCTGCCATGGCACAGCTCTGACCCATGCCAGGATAAAGCAGTACCAGGAGCACAGCCATTGCCCAAATAGTCATTGGAGGCTGAACGGTTTGGCTCCTGAGATTTTTTGAGCTTCCTGATTAGAGCAGGAGTGGTTTCCTTGTGGTGCTTTGATAGTTTTGCTCCCAGCACAGCTCACAACCAGGAAGTACAAGAATGCAGAGCAACGATAGCCAGAATTTGCAGAGCAGCTCAGCATGCACGATCAGAAGCAGATTTGCAGAAGAGCTCAGCTCCCATTTAGGCACCAAAGCCAGCAGCTAGATTGTAAGCAGTGCCAAGCTGGCAGGCTGCACAACTCTTCAGAAAATCCAGCCCCCATGGCAGCTTCTGAGTGTTTGAGGATCTGGCTCAGCGTTTCATGCTAAAAGGGAAGCGGAGCTGTGTGAAAAGTATCACCCGGACTCGATGCTGCCTGTTATTTTTTCAGCTACGTTATCCCCTCTTTGGTACTGTAAACAGAGAAGATAAAGTGCTGTCCAAACCCAGCAGTGTGTTCCCTTGATTCCAAAGTGCAAAGCCCTCAGTAAAAACCTGCCTCTTCCCTATTCCCCTGCCATGCAAACTCAGCTTTTCTCCAGCTCCTCTCCTTAGGTAGTCCCTGACGTTGGAGAGGACCCTTCAGTTCTCCAAGGGTGGTGGCCAGGCAGAAGGGAATCTCACGGGGAAGGCAGCACTAGTTGTGCATTTCGCTTCTTGGAGTCCCCAGTCCATGATCCATTTTTAAGTGAGAAGTGATAGGGACACCACCAGAGCTCTCCAGAAGTATGACAGGCAGGCAGTGACTGCTCTGCTTTCTGGCAGTGTTTGCAGAGCACTGCTCTTGGTACTTAGCTATGGGCTGACACCGACAGCACAACCTCCTCTGTGCTGGGCTGGCACTACAGGGCTGAGAGGAAAGGAGGTGGAGGAGAAGGAAGAGGAGAGCTCCACATCGGCCTCTAAACAGCAGATTGGAGTTTTTGGAGTCTCCTCCAGCAGTCCACTTGGAGGAGATGTCCCTCACAGCTGGAGGAGAATTCAGGGCTGCAAATTGCCTGTGCTCCCAAGTGACAGAACCCTTGAAATTCAAGAAAGGTCTTGGTTGTTGGAAGAAGTCCTGGCAAGGCCTGGCCAGGCTTATGGACAGCTTGTCCAAGGGCTACTGTGGAGCACTGAGAGGTGCACTCTGGGGACAGCCTCTCCACATCAGACTGGTCAAGGAGCTGTGAAGCTGGCATGTCAGCTCTAGTGGGAATGGTCCTGTTGCAGACTGGGCCCAGCAAACTGCCTCTTGCTTCAGTGTGTGTTTTGCTTCTGTGGCTGCTCCTTTTCTGTTCCAGTGCAAAGTCAAAGTTCTGCCAAGCTTTGGGTGGCTTTAAAGGAGCTTGGTTTGCTTAGTGGGGTAGAGCAGAGGTGCTCCACAGCCGATGCTGTGCTCAGTCAGGAGGTGACCAGGAACATACCCGTGGAAGCCCTGAGAACCTGCCTGGGAGCTGATAGGCACAGAGGAACGTAAGAGCCCTGAAGCCATGTCTGAACCGGGAACTTCAGAGCACAGCCTTTCAGGTTGAGTTTCATTTTGAAATGTCTGTAATGAAACATTTTGATCTTTAAACATTATTTTAATTTCCTTTCCCGTCCATGGGAAATTTCAAATAGATCACTTTTAGGTTTTTTTGCACTGAAACAGAGCTCTTCTCCATCCCCTCACAAGGCTTCCAGGAATGTTCCCGAACTTTCAGATGCTAGGATTACCCCTCAAGCAGGCGTGCTGACTTTCCACCCTCTCTGCTGCCATTACTCCACAGGCTTCTTCCCCCCCCCAATTATGATTACATTTTCAAGAAAGAGTTTATCATCCTTTGCCAAAAAAAAAAAAAAAAAGAGCTTCTTTTAGGTTCCAAGTCTGGAGAAAGGTTCCCTTTTGTTCCTACTAAAGAGATAGGTTGCCTGGCGCTGACTGGGAGCAGAGACACTCCTGCATTCCCAGCCCTGACACTAACTGCCCCTGTGCCCCCAGGCTAATCGCTTAAACGCTCTGGCTCAGTCTCCCCATCGGTAAAACAGAGATAATGATACTTTACCATCTTCTTCACAGGGGTGTTGCAGAGAAATAATTAGTTTGTGTCTGTAAAGCACTTTGAAGATAAAACGCACAATACAATTGATAATAATTATTGCTATGCAGACTGGTTCTCCCCTCCCTAACAGCCTATTGGTGCAGAAATGTAAGGGAAGCCCTGAACTGAACTGAGTCTCTGCTGGAAAAGCCCCAGTGTCAGAAAACACAACCGCAAAAACACCACGAGCCAGCCACCCCCAGCGTTTTGTAAGAGTCAAATCTGGTTTAGTGACCCTAAGTCCTGACTCAGAATGGCTTAGGCTGCAAGACACCTCAGAGATGATCCTGAGTATTGTGTCCAGTTTGGGGCACCTCCTTACAAGAGGGATGTGGAGGTGCTGGAGCCAGAGGAGGGCAAGGAAGTTGGGAAGGGCCTGGAGAATAAATCTTACGGAGAANAAGAGTCAAATCTGGTTTAGTGACCCTAAGTCCTGACTCAGAATGGCTTAGGCTGCAAGACACCTCAGAGATGATCCTGAGTATTGTGTCCAGTTTGGGGCACCTCCTTACAAGAGGGATGTGGAGGTGCTGGAGCCAGAGGAGGGCAAGGAAGTTGGGAAGGGCCTGGAGAATAAATCTTACGGAGAACAGCTGAGGGAGCTGGGGATGGTTAGTGTGAAACAGAGGAGGCTGAGGGCAGAGCTCATTGCTGTCTGCAGCTACCTGGAAGGAGGCTGTGGAGAGGCTGCTGCTGGGCTCTGCTCACAGGTAAATAGTGATAGAACAATGGGAAATGGCCTCAAGCTGCGACTGCAGAGGTTAAGACTGGGTGTTAGGAAACATTTTTTCCCAGCAAGAGTGGTCAGGGACTGGAATGAGCTGCCCAGGGAGGTGGTGGACTTGCCGACCCTGGGTGCGTTTAAAGGTTGTTTGGATGTGGTGCTTGGGGATATGGTTTAGGGTGAACTTGGTGGAGTAGAATTATTGTTTGGACTTGGTGATCCTTTTCCAACTGGAATGTTTCTGTTATTCTGTGATCTAATCAAACCCCCCCGTCATGGGCAGGGATGCCTCTCAACTAGCCCAGGTTACTCAAGGCCCCATCCAACCTGGCCTTGAACATCTCCGGAGAGGGGGCATCCACAGCCTCTCTGGACAATCCATTCCAGAGTCTTGCCACCCTCATAGTGAAGAATTTCTTCCTAAGAGCCAATCTAAACCTTTTCTCCTTCCATTTCAATCCATTTGCCCTTGCCCTACCAGTGGATGCTCTTGTAAAGGTCTCTCTCCAGCCTTCCTGCAGGCTCCCTTCAGGTATTGGCAGGCAGCTGTGAGGTCCCACTGGAGCTTTCTCTTCTCCAGGCTGAACAACCCCAGCTCCTTCAGCCTACCCTAATAGCAGACCCTGGATCATATCTGCAGCCCAACTCACTCAAGTCAGATGTGTCGCTGCTTGGAAAAGAGATCTGTTTTTCACTGTCTCTTTTTCCCCAGTCCCTCTCTGTTTTTAATAGCATTTTGTGCCTTCAAAAGCTTCCCTCAGTCCCCAAAACCTCTGCCTTTCCTGGCATGGGGCAGCAGCTTATTATACACTAGTTTGTTAGAGCCTTCGCTTCAAAGATCAGCAGTTCAAAGGGCCCTAGAAGCGGTGAACAGGTCAGCACTTTAATGCTGATCCACACATCTTTAGAGGGCAGTAACATCGCCACAGTTTTGTTCCTGGGGGAAGCAGAGAAGAACTGGTTTGTAGAGTTCCCTTTGGCCTTAAAGGCGGCCACGGAATTGGATGCTCCCGGTGGCAAGGATCAAGCGTCAGGGACCCCTGCGGCGGGGGAGCCTGTAGGGCTGTGATGTAGTGAATGAGTGAAAATGGCTCTTTATGAGTCACTGACTTGTTCTTAATGGGAGCTGCAGAGGGACGGGGGAAAGGAAAAGGGACGGGAGAGCGGAGGAGACAAAAGTATCAGAAAGGATAAATTCATCTAAACTACTTCTTTCCGTGCAGGTAGTTTTTTATAACAGGTGATAGAGAGATGGAACCAACACCTAAAGGTTATCAGGGAAAATACCACCCCAGGTACACCTCCAGCACGGAGTCAGATCCTCTTCTCAGATGCAGGGCAGGAAGAATACGGTCACAGATGTGGAATACTGGACAAAATGNAAAAAAAAAAAAAAAAGAGCTTCTTTTAGGTTCCAAGTCTGGAGAAAGGTTCCCTTTTGTTCCTACTAAAGAGATAGGTTGCCTGGCGCTGACTGGGAGCAGAGACACTCCTGCATTCCCAGCCCTGACACTAACTGCCCCTGTGCCCCCAGGCTAATCGCTTAAACGCTCTGGCTCAGTCTCCCCATCGGTAAAACAGAGATAATGATACTTTACCATCTTCTTCACAGGGGTGTTGCAGAGAAATAATTAGTTTGTGTCTGTAAAGCACTTTGAAGATAAAACGCACAATACAATTGATAATAATTATTGCTATGCAGACTGGTTCTCCCCTCCCTAACAGCCTATTGGTGCAGAAATGTAAGGGAAGCCCTGAACTGAACTGAGTCTCTGCTGGAAAAGCCCCAGTGTCAGAAAACACAACCGCAAAAACACCACGAGCCAGCCACCCCCAGCGTTTTGTAAGAGTCAAATCTGGTTTAGTGACCCTAAGTCCTGACTCAGAATGGCTTAGGCTGCAAGACACCTCAGAGATGATCCTGAGTATTGTGTCCAGTTTGGGGCACCTCCTTACAAGAGGGATGTGGAGGTGCTGGAGCCAGAGGAGGGCAAGGAAGTTGGGAAGGGCCTGGAGAATAAATCTTACGGAGAACAGCTGAGGGAGCTGGGGATGGTTAGTGTGAAACAGAGGAGGCTGAGGGCAGAGCTCATTGCTGTCTGCAGCTACCTGGAAGGAGGCTGTGGAGAGGCTGCTGCTGGGCTCTGCTCACAGGTAAATAGTGATAGAACAATGGGAAATGGCCTCAAGCTGCGACTGCAGAGGTTAAGACTGGGTGTTAGGAAACATTTTTCCCAGCAAGAGTGGTCAGGGACTGGAATGAGCTGCCCAGGGAGGTGGTGGACTTGCCGACCCTGGGTGTGTTTAAAGGTTGTTTGGATGTGGTGCTTGGGGATATGGTTTAGGGTGAACTTGGTGGAGTAGAATTATTGTTTGGACTTGGTGATCCTTTTCCAACTGGAATGTTTCTGTTATTCTGTGATCTAATCAAATCCCCCGTCATGGGCAGGGATGCCTCTCAACTAGCCCAGGTTACTCAAGGCCCCATCCAACCTGGCCTTGAACATCTCCGGAGAGGGGGCATCCACAGCCTCTCTGGACAATCCATTCCAGAGTCTTGCCACCCTCATAGTGAAGAATTTCTTCCTAAGAGCCAATCTAAACCTTTTCTCCTTCCATTTCAATCCATTTGCCCTTGTCCTACCAGTGGATGCTCTTGTAAAGGTCTCTCTCCAGCCTTCCTGCAGGCTCCCTTCAGGTATTGGCAGGCAGCTGTGAGGTCCCACTGGAGCTTTCTCTTCTCCAGGCTGAACAACCCCAGCTCCTTCAGCCTACCCTAATAGCAGACCCTGGATCATATCTGCAGCCCAACTCACTCAAGTCAGATGTGTCGCTGCTTGGAAAAGAGATCTGTTTTTCACTGTCTCTTTTTCCCCAGTCCCTCTCTGTTTTTAATAGCATTTTGTGCCTTCAAAAGCTTCCCTCAGTCCCCAAAACCTCTGCCTTTCCTGGCATGGGGCAGCAGCTTATTATACACTAGTTTGTTAGAGCCTTCGCTTCAAAGATCAGCAGTTCAAAGGGCCCTAGAAGCGGTGAACAGGTCAGCACTTTAATGCTGATCCACACATCTTTAGAGGGCAGTAACATCGCCACAGTTTTGTTCCTGGGGGAAGCAGAGAAGAACTGGTTTGTAGAGTTCCCTTTGGCCTTAAAGGCGGCCACGGAATTGGATGCTCCCGGTGGCAAGGATCAAGCGTCAGGGACCCCTGCGGCGGGGGAGCCTGTAGGGCTGTGATGTAGTGAATGAGTGAAAATGGCTCTTTATGAGTCACTGACTTGTTCTTAATGGGAGCTGCAGAGGGACGGGGGAAAGGAAAAGGGACGGGAGAGCGGAGGAGACAAAAGTATCAGAAAGGATAAATTCATCTAAACTACTTCTTTCCGTGCAGGTAGTTTTTTATAACAGGTGATAGAGAGATGGAACCAACACCTAAAGGTTATCAGGGAAAATACCACCCCAGGTACACCTCCAGCACGGAGTCAGATCCTCTTCTCAGATGCAGGGCAGGAAGAATACGGTCACAGATGTGGAATACTGGACAAAATGCATTTCATTTGCCCATAGAGACGGAATTCCTGCTCCCTGGGTCAAAGTCTTCTGCAAAAGGCCCTTCTTGCTGCATTGGTGGCCCCAGAGGAAGCAAGAAAAAGCAGAAAGCTTCCAGTTCCACTGAGATCCTAAAGACCATTTTGCAACAGTTTGAAGAAGCTGCATCTGAGTCTCTGGGCATATCTCCAGGCTGAAGCCGAATATTGACACTGAATGCCAAGTCTCCCTTCCTGGTAGCAGCCAGGTGGAAGAAGGCATTTGTGCATTGCTGCTGCAGTTTAACCTTAGTGTCTTACTTGTAGATTGCAAATAAAACACTGCCAGAGAATCCGAGAGCACATCCCAACAGGGGCTGAAGGGAATACAAGAGATTAATGTATCCCATTTCACTGGGCTGTGATTTTTCTGTGTGGATGGGAGTCCAGAGTGTTCTTGCTTGCTTGCTTGCCTGCTTTTCCCACTGTCTCTCCCTCTGGCCTTGCCTGCTTCTCTCTGCCCAGTGTTGTTTAGACTATGGTAAGGAACAGCAGCAGGATAGAGATCATTTGTTAGCCTCTGGACTTCTTGTCCTGGCCCAGGCCAGTCTGCATTTGAACGGGGGCGTCCCTGGGCTTTGTCCAGGGGCTTTAGCTGGGCTGGTGTCTGGCTGTATATGTTTATGTGTATTTGTGTGTGTTTTACCTTTTATGTTCAGCCTATCTTTGTAAATAATACTTTCATTCTACTCCCAATGCTGAGTAGTGTGGTAATTTACCTTTGGGGGTAAATCCCAAACTCTAAGTGGTGTAAACCCACCACAATTCAGTATATTCACTGTCTTTGAGCTTGTCCTGAATCAAGTACAGTGTCAAGCCCTTACCAGTTTCATATGCAGATAGAAATAGCCCAAATTGAACCAATTGCAGCATGGACCAAGGCAGAGTTTTACGCTGCAGGATCTACTTGGGAGACCAATATTAGCAGATTGCTTTGACTAAGAGAAGCAGAGATGTTTAAACTAAAAGCAGCAAAAGGGGTGTGTGAAGTTGTTACCTGGAGAGCTGCATGCTACAGCACATGAATTAAGCATGCAACCAAACCGTGTCACAAAGCAGCCCTGGCTGGAGGCTGCAGAATCTCCTGGGTGCAGTTTATTGCAATGCATCAGTTAACTACCATAGAATCAGAGAATGGTTTGAGTTGGAAGGCATCTTAAAGATCATCTAGTTCCAACCACCCTGCCATGGGCAGCAACACCTCCTACTAAACCAGGTTGCTCAAAGCCCCATTCAACCTGGCTTTCAATACTTCCAAGCTTGGAGCCTCCACAAGTTCTCTGAGCAAGCTGTTCCTGTGCCTCACCACCATTCCTCCTCATGGGGAAGAATTTCTTCCTAAAGTCTCATCTAAATCAAGCATTTTCCAATTTGAAGCTGCTCCCCCTCATCCTGTCACTCCATGCCTTTGTACAAAGTCCCTCTCCAGCTCTCCTGTAGGCTGATCACAGGCTCACAGGATATTAGGGGTTGGAAGGGACCCAAGGAGATCATTAAGTCTAACCCCCTGCCAGAGCAGGACCACACAATCTAGCACAGATCACACAGCAACACATCCAGACAGGCCTTGAAAGGCTCCAGAGCAGGAGACTCCACAACCTCTCTGGGCAGCCTGTGCCAGGGCTCTGGGACCCTCACAGTAAAGAAGTTCCCCCTTGTGTTGAGGCAGAACCTCTTTTGCTGCAACTTACACCCATTGCTCCTTGTCCTATCCCAGGGAGCAGTGAGCAGAGCCTGTGTGTGTCGTCCCCCCCCGCCCCGTCCTGGCAGCCCTCAGATACTTACAAACATTTATCAAATCCCCTCTAAGTCTTCTCCAGACTAAGCAGCCCCAGGTCCCTCAGCCTCTCCTCATCAGCCATGCCCTCCAGGCCCCTCATCATCCTCATAGCCCTCCAGTGGACCCTCTCCAGCAGATCCCTGTCCTTCTGCAACTGGGGAGCCCAAAACTGAACACAGTATTCAAGATGAGGTCTCCCCAGGGCAGAGTAGAGGGGGAGGAGAACCTCCCTTGCTCTGCTGGACACACTCCTCCTAATACACCCCAGGATCCCTTCTTGGCCCCCAGGGCACATTGCTGTGCCATGGCTAACTTGTTAGCCACCAGCACCCCCAGGTCCCTCTCCACAGGGCTGCTCTCCAGCAGATCACCTCCCAGCCTGTCCTGGTGCAGTTTATTACTCCTCCCCAGATGCAGGACTCTGCACTTGTCCTTGTTGAACTTCATCTAATTCCTCTGTGGATGATGCCTACAGACTGTGAATATCTCCACTCTAGACATCTCCAGACAACTATAAAATGACTGTTTCAATGACTTCAGTAGCATCTGAGTCTTGCAGCAGAGGGGAATGACTCAAGTGAAAGAGAGAAGAGTGAAAGAATTTTGGGCTCTACAGAACAGGCTCCATCCAAGCTACTTTACTTCAGTTTGGTTGTCAGAAAATCCAGTCCATGATTAGGACACAGTTCTTACTTCTCTTGTTTCATCCCCTCCTTTCTGGTGCCTGGGGGAAGGCTGTTTTCATTCACTGCAGAGCTGGTACAGCAAGAGCCTGAACACCATCCTGCAGAGAGCACATAGCAGCCTCTCAGCCTGCGCAGGTGAGCTCTTAGCTTTCTGAAAGGCTTTTCCTGCCATTACTTTTCCAGATTCCTGTCCATGCCCGGAGAACTGAAAGTCTGTTTGTGCAGCCACAGAGACCACCCAAGCCCCTGTATTCTGTGAGAGTGTAGAGTGGCACACAAGGCTCACAGGAGCCTCCTCTAATCAGAGAATTCCATTTGGGAAGGAGGGGATGATGCATTTTACCTATGGAAGCACCAGTACAGGTTGGGGCTGCCCTGTTGGAGAGCAGTTTGGTGGAGAAAGACCTTGGAGTGCTGGCAGGCAGCAAGTTCTGCATGGGCAGCAATGTGCCCTTCTGGGCAAGAGAGCCAATGGCATCCTGGGGTGCATCAGGAAAAGTGTGGCCAGCAGGGCTAGGGAGGTTCTTCTCCCCCTCTACTCTGGCCTGCCAAGACCACACCTGAAGTATTGTGTCCAGCTCTGGGCTCCTCAGTTCAAGAGAGACAGAGACCTGCTGGAGAGAGCCCAAGGGAGAGCCACAAATATGGCTGGGGGAGTTGAGCATCTCCCTGTGGAGAGAGACTGAAAACCCTGAGGCTGTTTGGTCTGGAGAGGAGAGGACTGAGAGGAGATCCGAGCAGTGTCTATAGATACCTGAGGGGTGGGTGTCAAGTGGAAGGGGCCAACCTCTTTTGGGTGGTCAGCAACAACAAGACAAGGAGCAATGGATACAAACTGGGACATAGAAGGTTTCGGCTCAATATGAGGAGAAATTTCTCTGGAGTGAGGGTGCTGGAGGGCTGGAGCAGGCTGCCCAGAGAGGTTGTGCAGTCTCCTTCTCTGGAAACTGTTTCTGTGCAAACTACCCTGGGTGATGCTGCCTTGGCAGGGGTATTGGACTCAATGATCTTATGGGTGTAAGCTGCAGCACAGGAGGTTCCACTCCAACACAAGGGGGAACTTCTTTACTGGAAGGGTCCCAGAGCCCTGGCACAGGCTGCCCAGAGAGGTTGTGCCGTCTCCTTCTCTGGAAACTGTTTCTGTGCACACTACCCTGGGTGATGCTGCCTTGGCAGGGGTATTGGACTGGATGATCTCCTTGGGTCCCTTCCAACCCCTAATATCCCGTGAGCCTGTGATCCTGTGATCTCTGGAAGTCCCTTCCAAGCTCTAAAGTGCTGTGGTTCTGTGATTATGTCAAGCAGAGTGCTGCAGGTGAAAATGCAAGGCTGCCTTGTCTCCAGTGCTGAGCCTGCCTTGGGCTCAGCCAGCCCTGCACCTTCAGAACACTGCTCGGAAATGTACTTCCTTGCTCCTTTTTCCATGGCCTGGGTGGCATGATCTCTTAATGCATCTGCCTGTTTATGTTAGCAAAATGGAAAGCAGCTTTGTTTATGGAAAAGATCTATTTTTGTTTTACTTTTTTCCTCTCAGCTAAACTGACTTTTCTCCAGGATTGTGTTTTGCTTTGGGCGGGGGGGGGGGAAGAAGTGCTGCAATTCTTAGCCCTAACTTAAAAGTCAGGTCAAGAGGAAAGGGCAAATCCTGATCACTTCATTTAATTATGTAGGATTACACTGCAGCCTAGAAATCTAAAAGAAAGGAAGAGTTAACATCCCCCTCTTCTCTGCACCCCTGCCCGATGACATTTGCTGTTCTCCCACACACATTTAGACAAGCCAGACCAGAAACAAAAGCAGTGTTTCCATCGCAGGGGCAGGGGACAGTGTGTGGCATCCAGGGGAGAAAGGAATTCCAGCAGTCATCGTGCTCTCCTGAGGATAAATCATGTCACTGTGTGTCTTTCAACTTCTTCAGACTTTGATCTTGTAAGAGATCAAACAGGGACAGGACATGGATGGCAGATTTTGAATGAAAACCCAGACAGGGCGTTGTGACGTGGAGATGAAGTGGTGAGGTGTGGAGCACAGCACGCAGCTGCCTTCTCCTGCAGGTACCACAGAGGGTATGAGAAGTGTCTGCCTGCATCTATATGTGTGTGTATGTGTACACCACTTTGGTGTCAAAGGGTGGAGGGTCTTTGACTTGGAAGTCAAACCAAGGCCTGCCCAGTCCTTGTCAGGAGAGCCTGCTGGATAATTTTTGGCAAAGGCTGATACCTGACGCTTGGCTTCTCGGTTTAGTTGTAGTGCTGACTCCCAGTATGGATTTTGTCAATTCTCCATGTCCTCCCCAAAGAGGTGGAGATCACACTTTGCTCTTTCACAGAACTGTAATGACCTCCTTGAACGCCTGGTACAGAGTTGGGGCTTGTCCAAAGTCAGGCCACGGCTTTATGACTTTTAACAACCAACAGTGAAACCCATCTATAACCACACAGCATCTCCTCGAAGCTCTGTGGCGTGGGGCATGAGTTATCCGTGTTTCAGTTAGGAAGCTTTCACTGTCTGTTGTGGAGAGCATTGTCTGCTCTGAAGGTTGTCTGACTTTCCACAGTAAAATGTTTGTGTACCTGTGTGTGAGTCTGTGTAATGTTCATACACATGACTGCATTAAAAACCACTGTGCTAATGCCATGGCATCGTGATTCCAATGCAAAGTGCTCGAAAATGAGGGGAATTACAGGCTTTAGGTGGGCCATGCAAGCTCAGTCCAGCCCCACTGTGCATACGGCTTTATGACACAGCCATTTAGCATATAATCACATGCAGTTTGCATCCCATGTTTTTCCTCTTTCCATTTTCAAAGCCTGGTGCAAATCACAGTCCTGGTTGCGCCCTTCAGACTAATAGCCACAGGAATTTTTATCTGCAAGCTGTTTAAGTGACCTAAATGTAAGAGTTTGCTGCTGCTATCCAGTAATAACACGATATGATAGCCAGGGTCTGTGCTATTAAGTAGGATAATGAACGATGATAATAATCCTTAATAAGTCATAAGAAATAATAAAGTGGGTAACAAGGTGCCAGTTTTCACAGTTAGCTGTGGTATGTTTCTCCTGTTGACTTGAGAAAAATGATGAAAATGGAGATGGAAACGACCATTTCTTTGATTTATTCTCACTTTCGACGTTCCTTCCTAAGATCAAACTTGTGAAGTGGAACGGCAGAGCTTAACCATGTTCTGATACATGTTTAGTGCAGGGAGATCTTTTGACAAATGCAGAATCGATGGAGGAACAAGGAACAAGAAGATATCAGCTCGTTTCTGGCTGATTTCCCATCTGACACTGTAAAAGCATGCAGGACTATTTGTTTAATTGGAACTAGAATAGTGAACCGTGCCATTCTGGAACCCCTCCTAGCACATATGCACACACACAGACCCCAGCAACAAGCTCCCTACCCACAGCCATCTGTCATGTGTGCCAACTGCAGCAAACCACTAATATTGCTCAACAAGGAGCTCATTATAGTTTCCTCTTCATCTCCTGGGCTTTTGCAAAAGATCACAGTGTTTGGGAACACGCAGCAGGGAGGAGGACAAGCATTCTGGACTGGGGTGCAGCCTTTTCCATTGCTACGTGGCCACACCAGAGTCTACACACTCCATAGCAATTGTGATTGTCACTCAAGGTAACATTCCTTCTTCCTAGAGCAGAGGCCAGCTGTGGGATCCACCTGAAAATGACAGGTAGCCAGTCCATGCTGACCTTCTCTGAAGTGTTTCAAGTGGTTGTTTGGCTTTCTCTCTGTTTGAAATGATCCATTTAATTGCGACTTTTCCCAGTGTCCCCTCACTCCGAGGGCAGTGCTCAGTGGAGCAGATTGCCAAGAGATACCCCAGCTGGCTTCCACCATGGCACGTTTCATTCCCTCTGACTTCACAGTCTCACAGTCTCACAGTATCACCAAGGTTGGAAGAGACCTCACAGATCATCAAGTCCAACCCTTTACCACAGAGCTCAAGGCTAGACCATGGCACCAAGTGCCATGTCCAACCTTGCCTTGAACAGCCCCAGGGACGGCGACTCCACCACCTCCCTGGGCAGCCCATTCCAGCAGCCAATGACTCTCTCAGTGAAGAACTTTCACCACTGGGCAGCTCATGTTTAATATTTCAGTGGAGATTCCTACCCCTGAAACCCCAAAAACTCTCTGGGACAGAGACGATTTCCTTGCATTGCGGCGTTCCGCATCCAGCACAGCGAGAGCCCGATCGCAACTACTGGCACATATTAAACACAAGAATGGCAAAACTACAGAGGAAAACTCTGGCACCCAAACAAATCCTTTCTCTTCACTTCTACCTGAAGCAGATGCTGGTGGTATACGTAACGTGTGGGGCTTCACTGATTTACACCCTTGTAAAAATCAGTATTCAAAGCTCCTTTTCATGTGCAGCTTCCATCTAAGTAAAGGGGATGGTGCATATCAAAGGCAGCTGCACCAGCCACTTTAGATTTATTAGTAAATCCATTGAAAAAACATTTCCAGTGAAATAAATCTCAGCCTGCTGACTTCCTCCTATTCTTTACTTATCCTCTTATTGATTTTTGTCTCGGAGATTTAAACCTCTCAATTTGTTTTATGAGACACTTGTCGAACAGATGACAAGAAAAAAGACAGTGCTGGATATTTTCCTTAGCAGTTTTAAGTAGAAATAAAGAGCATTTCTTTGAAATTAGTCTTGCTCCTGTGACACAGTAGGAAGAACATATCTGACAAGCCCTTTGGAAGGCTTTAGCTCCACGCGTAGCAAGAGCTCACTGGCTGCCACCAACACAGCTTTGTGGCAGCAGTGCCCCAGAAGCTCATTGACAAGTTTGACATGTAAACAAGCTGCTGCTAAAAATATTTAACCTAGGGGACCCCGGCTAGTTGAAGGGGCTAGTAATGGAATACAGATCCTTTCACCTCTAGGCATCTGTTCAAAGCTAAGCCATCGACTGAAAGTCATTATGGCCTGATGGCTGCTCAGAGGAATGAGTAGGTGGGCTCTGCGCTGTGTCTTGGGAGCAAATTGTTGCGTTACTAAGCCACACCGGGAATCTCGACAGACAGCTGGGGCCTGGCACCTTCTGGTGGCTGGGGCAGCTCCTCCCAAGAACAGGATGCCCTCAACTTACTCCCCTCCAGCTCTCTCCCAAGGACAAGTCACCTGGCAGGCACAGCTCCCCTCCCAAGCTGATGCACATTGACCACAACAACCCCAAGCAGCACTACAGGCTGGGGACAGAGTGGCTGAGAGCAGGCAGGCAGAGAGGGAGCTGGGGGTGTGCAGCCTGCAGAAGAGGAGGCTCAGGGCAGAGCTCATTGCTGTCTGCAGCTCCCTGCAGGGAGGCTGTAGCCAGCTGGGGTTGGGCTCTGCTGCCAGGCAGCCAGGGACAGAAGAAGGGGACACAGCCTGAAGCTGTGCCAGGGCAGGTCTAGGCTGGATGTTAGGAGGAAGTTGTTGTCAGAGAGAGTGATTGGCATTGGAATGGGCTGCCCAGGGAGGTGGTGGAGTTGCTGTGCCTGGAAGTGTTGAAGCCAAACCTGGCTGGGGCACTTAGGGCCATGGTCTGGTTGATTGGATAAGGCTGGGTGCTAGGCTGGACTGGGGGATCTTGGAGGGCTCTTCCAGCCTGCTTGATTCCATGATTCTAAGGTACTGGTGGGGGGAAGCCATGCTAGCAAGGAACAATGGAATGCCAGCAAGGTGCCACTCTGAAGCAGAGATGCCAGCAGTGGTCATTTCTAAAGGACCTCTAACCATGGTTCTCCAGGAAAGGAGGTGGCACAGGCTAAAGCACCATCTTCGTTTTGGAGGGCAGACCTCCTGGAGCAGGAGGGAGCGATGGTGGCAGAGCAGCACAAGGGACACTCGCTGACAAAGCGAGGCGATGACATTCCCTGTTTGCCCGAGCAGCACCCAGCACAGCCTCGTGCAGGCTCTCTTGGGGGGCATCCCCACAGCAGGCTGTGCCACAGCAGCAGCAGCCACTGTCACACACACCAGCCCTTGGCACCTGGTGCTCTGCCTTTGCCCCATTTCTCCTGGGCTGAGTGGAGCTAAGGGAATGCCGGGAAGGGGGAGCTGAACCTCTTCCCTTCAGGAGCAGCGTGGGGATAGATCCAACCCAGCCACAGACAGGGCAAAAGCAGGGCAGAGATGTAGACCAACTTTCATTCTTCAGCTCCACAGGGCCCTGACTGCAAGGGGCTGGGAAGTCATAGGATCATAGATCATAGGATGTTAGGGGTTGGAAGGGACCCACAGAGATCATCGAAGTCCAGGGTGGGCATTTCTTTTCCAGCCCATTTTAAATTGCTGTTCCTTCACCGAGCCTCCTTTGCTCTGGGCTCTGTCAGCTCTCAGGCAGTGCAGAAAGCAGCTTTCCTTCCACTGAAGCCATGGCCTGAAGAGGCTGAGAGGCAGGTGTGGGGACACTGCTGCCACCCCCCGAGACCCTGGGCTCCCCCATTCTGGGAAGATTTGCTGCCCCCACTTTGTTGCCCCCATGAGAGGGGGAACAGAGCTGCCCCTTGCACTGCCTGCAGCCAGCGAGGTGCCAGGAGGGCCACACACCGTGGGGCTGCCTGCCTGGCTGCAGGCCCCAGCAGCCAACATGGCTGAGAGGCCCTGCCAGGGGCTCTGTGCCTGCTCCCTGCCAGCCCCCCAGCAGCCGCAGGCAGCAGGGAGAGGAGCTGGACTGCACATACTCCATATCAAATATATATGTCTTACACATACACATGACATAGAGGAGAGAACTTGCTCCCAGGTGCTGGGATTTGTATGGGAGGAGGGCAGTGAGGTATGGAGGCCCTGTCATCCAGGCAGGCTGTGAGGAGCCAGGCCTGCAGCAGGAGGCTGATTCCTGCTGCCTAGAGGAAAACTGCTTCTCCAGACTGCTTCTGCGCCAGGTGGGTACCTGGAGGGGTACAGTGGGTACCCTGTGAGGGCACCGAACACTGTGCAGCCTGCAACTGAGGGCAACTGAGGGTTGGTCTCCTACAGCACACTGCATCCTTACAGGTCTTTCTGTTTCCAAATGCAGGACAGGAGGATTTAAGTGTGGGGGTTTGTTTCTTTTTTGATTTAGACCATAAACCTGGCACCTCTCCTGGTTATTCCTTCCGTTGTGAAGCTCTTCAGTTCCCATTTCAAAAGAGACATCTCATCCTGGGAGCTCCAGAGCAAACTCCATCTCCATCGCACAGGAGCAGGATGTTGCTAGGCAAGGTTGGTGTTCATTTAACTTTGGGAATAGCAGGAACAATAGGACTGAAAGGGGCCTTCTGGTTCATCAGACTAGTCCTCTGTTGTTAGAGGCAACTGTGTTATATAATCCCTTTTGCAAAGGAAGCTGTATCCTACAGCTAGTTAGGTTATTTTTGTCCCCCTGTGTCCATGGGAAGGCCCTTGGAGAACTTTGCTGTTGTAAGGACATCCCTATCTGAGGAGCATCTCGTTCACCGCAGAACATCACACATTAATCACAAACTGCACAGCCTGAGAGCTCATCCTATTACATTTCATCTCTTTCCTAATGCTGTAATGACCAGCGTCATAAAGGTCTTCCCCTGGAACACTCTGGCCCTGCACATTTACAGTCCTGCTCTTAATTTGTGCCACCAGCGCAGTCCTACAGCAGGAGCATTGATCTTGGTTTATATTTTTAGCAATCCGAAGATTTTGCCTGGAGAAATTGTGCCAGTTACATGCCAGCAGGCTCCCCTTCAGCACAGCTATCATCTCCCTGTTTGAAGAGAATGCATTGGACAGAGCTATCCCATCTGGGGAAACCTATTTATTCCTGTACAGCTTTTCTCAGCTTCAGGGATTTATCTGCTACTCATGTTCTTCTGTCATTTATTTTAAGGATGATATGTCCCATATTGGCTGAGAGCCTTGTGAACTCCAGCCTTCTGAAGAACACCTGGATGCTACATCTCACTGTGGCTCTTGTTAGAGTCTCATCATATGAGGACAGGCTGAGAGAGTTGGGGCTCTGCAGCCTGGAGAAGAGAAGGCTTCCAGGAGACCTTAGAGTGGCTTTCCAGTATCTGAAGGGAGCCTACAGGAAAGCTGGGGAGGGACTATTGACAAGGTCTGGGAATGTCAGGACGAGGGGGAATGGGTTTGAACTGGCAGAGGGGAGATTTAGACTGGATATTAGGAGGAAGTTCTTTCCAGTGAGGATGGTGAGACACTGGCACAGGTTGCCCAGGGAGGTTGTGGATGCTTCCTCCCTGGAGGTGTTTAAGGCCAGGCTGGATGAGGCCTTGAGCAGCCTGCTCTAGTGGGAGGTGTCCCTGCCTATGGCAGGGGGTTGGAGCTGGATGATCCCTGAGGTCCTTTCCAACCTAAACCATTCTACGATTCTATGATTCTATGATATGTTCCCCATATGTATAACCTCCATTTTCCTTTGCTTTAACTCCATGCAGATTTTTTAACACAAATTAGTGTTGACTCTTTCTATAAGATTTGTTTCCATCTGACCTCTTGTCAGGGCAGGACAGAAGAAGAATGCAAGATTCTAACTCCTCATTAGAGAAAAATCCATTGGATCTCCTGTGTTCTTGTATCCTGACCACACTTTGATTGTGTATTTCAGGGAAGGAGGAGGGCTCCTCTGACAAAGAGACCTGTTTCCCACCCTCTTCTTTGGCGCTCCTTAAAAGCCTCTTTGGAAGGGACTAATGGTCCTGTGGGACGAGACCCTTCTGCCAATAACTGCGGGTCAAAAGTTAAACTGAACAGCAGAGAATGAAAAGGGGATAAAATGCACCATAAATCTTGACATTCTAATTGAGGACTGTCCAATGCAAACTGCAGTGGAGTGTCTGGTTTACCTCAGTGCCCAACTCCACAAGAGGCCTGATCCCATTTTTCTTAACAGCTGGGAGTATCCTACTGATTTTTACTGGGGCTTCTTACTGAACGATTAAGAGGATCTAGAATTTGGCTCGTGCAGTCTCCTTGAAAAGACTTTGAGTTTGGTAGGTAATGGAATCTCTCTTCTGCAGTTATAGGAGCAGAATGATGGTTTTGATTTCACAGTAAAGGCATGTTCAGCTCATCTTTCAGGCAGAACTGACATGGCTGCATATGTGTGTGTCTGGGGGCAGAGATTTGCAGGACAAAAAGATCTGTGGACAAACAGAGCTCAGAGAGAGAATTTCTTGCTGAAGGGAGATGTGCCTGAACATAACATGTCATCTAGGATGTTTTATAGATATTTTTGCTGTCTGAGGTAAATGGGGGAGGGTTACACCTATTTTACAGGCGGGTGGAATCAGCACAGAAAGAATTTAAATGACTCACCCAAGATTACACAATAACTCAGTAGCAGACCCTAGCAGAGTCTGAGTGCCAGGGCTTGGGGCACTGGCCCACTGCTTGGTCCTGTCATCTCCCTCAGACATACATCACTTTCAGATACTTAGAACACATATGGAGGCAAAAATAGGAGAACAGAGCTTGTTTATTCCTCTGCTTATATATTAAACATAAGTTTGCTCTCAGTGAATAGTTCTGCTGTTTACATTTTCATAGGAATTCTAATTATTGAAGCAATTCATTCCAGGCTTTGGCTGCTCCCTTTCACAAAGCAACATATAGATACTGGAACAAAACTACCACTGCTACAAGCAGACCACTGTTGTGGCAGCTCAAGAGAACAATCCTCTAACATTAGGATAAACCAGCTTTTTATTCATGGAATTAGAGGCTCACAGAATGGCTTAGTTTGGAGGGGACCTTAGGGATCATCTACTCCAACCTCCCCGCCATGGGCAGAGACGCCTCTCAAATAGACTTGGCTTGCTCAAGGCCTCAAAGTTACACCTTGGAGCTCTTCTCTGGATAGGAAACTTTCCCCCCACATGTACCTGAAATCACATCCCTATACCCTGAGCTATTGTTTTTTTCAGTAGAACCACAGAATTGTTTTGGGTGGAAAAAGCCTCTAAGATCACCAAGTCCAGACATTGGCCCAACATCGCCACATCCCCAAGTGCCATGGCCACACATTTCTTCAACACCTCCAGGGATGGGGACTCTGCCGCCTCCCTGCGCAGCCTGCTCCAATCCTTGACCACTCCTGCAGCAAAGACATTTTTCCTAATCTCCAACCTAACCCTCTCCTGGCACAATTTCAGGCCATAGCCTCTCCTTCTATCACCTGATACTAGAGAGAAGAAACCAACCCTTACCTCGCTGCAGCCTCCTTTCAGGGAGCTGTAGCAAGCAAATGATACCAATAATGTGTAGCTTACAGTCTGTAAATGTTGGTGCAAAGAAACTTGCTCCTATTGTATATGAGGTGTATGCCAGGGAAGAGGGAGAGGGTTAAGGAAGGGAAAGCAAGCACTGGAACACAGTGACATAACAAATCTATCCCTAATCTTAAAAGCTCCACACTGCATGAGTAATGAAACTAAAGATGAGTTATTACATCTTGCACTCATAATTTACAGGTATGTGCATATTATCTTACAGCATAAATATTCCATTTATGCTTTGTGATGATGTTTTCCTCCACACAGGAAAATAAAAGTAGTATTAGTCACATGTCCCCAGCTTTGTCGGTGGTTGCAGAATGTTTTTCTTTCCAGGAGGAAAGCTGAATAATGCAACACTTATATTTCAGCTGGGCTGGTTTCTTTTTCCTTTTTCAGACATTGACACTTTCCAAATCCAGAAATGGGTCTTTTAATTTCAAGGGCTACGATGTCTGCTGCCTTTATTCCTGCCCTTTATCATCTTACACACCATGTTCTTATAGACAAGGGGGGGGGGAAAACATTCCCGTGTCTAATAAATCTGAAATCCATCAGGGGCCGCAAAGCCTTCGCTCTCCTTCCTCGGTTCAGATCGTGTTACAGGCAGCAGCACAACAAACGCACTTTGTGCGCCACTGCCAGTGGCCCAGGCGCGCCGGTTCCTTTTGGCAGGGTGGGAACTGCATCCATGGGAGTTTTTCCTTCCAGTTTTGAAAATTTTTAACAAAGGAAAGAGCTGCACAATTGATTTTCGAGCAAGGAGAGGGGGAAATTGTGCTACAACAGCTGTTTCTGAGCAGAATTTTAATGCTGTGGAAGGACTTTTTAAAATCTTGTAAGGTAGCAGCCCTCCGTAGCAGGCAGTGCTCTGCCCTTGGTTTTGGAGCTAATTTATGAGAACCTCTCTGTGTGCAGCTCTCAGTAGTCCTTCTCTTTTTGTTCTTAGACCTTTTGCTGCCTGGTACAGTCAGGTTGCACATGCTGTGCTTTCTCAAGTGGGAATTTCACTTTTGTTCTTTCCTGTTGCATGTCCCTACAATAAAATATTTGGGGGGGGCTGGGGGGAAGCCACTGTTTTATTACTATTTGTGTAAGGAAATGTAACATGGGGCCAGCTCCTTGGGCACACAAGGATTGATTTTCTAACCCATGATCTGACAAGAGTGAGAGGTTTTGTTTCAATGAGCTCAGTTCACAGCTCCATACCTAGAGAAGCAGATTAATAGGTGTCAGGCATTTTAATAGTTTCTTTCTGACTCTTGGAAGAGCTGAGCCCTCAGCAAGCTGAGTTCTCCTACAACTCAGAAACCACTTATGCACACTGAACCCTTCTTAACATGAGAGAGCTTCTTTCACCTATCTGCATCTCAGTTTCTGCTTCTGTGAAGTGGAAGCATTTACAGCAAGCTACATAACTGTTAATGAAACAATCACTCAATGAGATCTACTAAATGCTTTTAGATTCATAGATGCTAAGTAGCATTAAAGCAGATATAAAATGTGCAGTACTTTCACCTGTCATGCTTAAAAAATGAGCATGGAGATAACCTTTGCAGATGTGTTCCACACAGAAAGTTGCTTTTACCCAACCCAGAGCCATTTGAAGGTGGACACTACTCAGTGTGTAGGGTTTCAAGGAAGAAGCAGCAGTTAGCTGTTGTGCCACACGGCACCAGTCTTCAAGTCTACAGGCACCAAAGTTGAGAAGGACCCAAAGAAAGGCGAGAGGAGCAATGTTCAAAGACAAGCTTTCAAAGGAACACGTGCTGGTGGAAAGGATCTGCTGAACCTGGGGGGGTGGGGGAGGCAGCTCAGAAGGGGCTTACATTCAGGCATGAGCATTTTCAAACGGACCAAAATGAAGCACTTAACACCTACGCAGACAGACCTGGAAACACCAGCACGGAGTGGGCATGCAGATAGGTGGAGCACAGCTGTAACCAGGATGGGGCTCAGCAAGGAGTGAATGTTACAGTGACTTCTAGTCTTGTCTTCAGCTCGAACAGAAGAGACAGCAGAGCCCTGTCTGGTCACTGGCTTTTGTGCTGAAGTAAAGAAGAGAATGCAGACCTCTCACAGTAGGTAAGAAAAATAAATAGAATCATAACATCTTTTTGGGTTTAAAACATTCAAGATCTTGGACTACAACCACAATTTAACTCTACCATGTCTGGTGCTAAACCGTATCTCTCAGCACCCCATCTCTGCCTCTCTGAAACACCTCCAAGGGTGGGGATTCAGCCACCTCCCCAGGGAGCCTGTTCCAGTGTGTGAAAACCCTCTCAGGGAAGAAGCTTTTCTGTTGTGCAGCCTAAACCTCCCCTAGTACAGCTTGACACCATTTCTCCTCATTCCATCACTTGTTTTTTGAAGAAACTGACCAGCCCCAACCTGACTCCAATCTCCTTTCAGGGAGTTGCAGAGAGACAGAAGGCCTCAGCCTCCTCTTCTCTAGGCTGAACAACCCCAGGTCCCTCAGCTGCTCCTTCCCAGTCCTGTTCTCCAGACCCTTCCCCAGATTCATTGCCCTTCTCTGGACCTGCTCCAGCCCCTCAATGTCCCAATGAGTGAGAGTCCCAAAACTGATCCCAAAACTGTATTCAAGGAGCAGCCTCACCAGTGCTGAGAACAAGGGGACAATGCCTGTGCTGGTTCTGCTGGCCACACTATTGGTGATCCAGGGCAGGATGCTGTTGACCTTCTCGTCTACCTCGACACACTCTGGCACATTCCACAGCCAGTACAAATACCTCAACCTCTGAGTCATTGCTTCTGCTCTGTCCCAAGGAATGGGAACTTTATGGAGGTCAGAACCAATCCAACTGGAGCAACGGTCTTTCTTGGAGTGAAGAGCCCAAACCTAACCCAGGATTGAAGGTGTGGCTGAGTACAGGGGGATGATCCCTACCCAGTTCCTGCTTGCCACACTCTCACTGATCCAGGCCAGGCTGTCTTCCATGTTACTTCTGCCTAAAAGGCTTCTGGTTTCCCCCTTATCATTAGTCTGACATTTTGAGCATGCAGTGGACATCCCTGCTTTGCATCAGGGTACATTTGCTGCACCCAGTTTTCACCAGGAGTAACTTATCAAATGTGGAAAACAGTAAGTGGTCATTGATATTTCAAAGCAGAAACTGTCCCCTGGGAAAACAACATTTTCCACTGCTGGTATGCAATACTTACCTGGAGAAAAAATGTAGTGATGCTTAAGAACTCATCAGTGATGGTACCAGTGTAATGGCAGGAGCAAAGCACCTCTGCAGAGACTCCTCAAGGAAAAATGTCTGGTGGTTACTCGTTTCTTGGGGTGACCTCCAGTGTCACACCAGCTGTACCACTGCTTTGTTTGTGAGGAGCCACAGGCTCACAGAATGTTAGGAGTTGGAAGCGACCTCTGGAGAGATTCCAGTCCAATCCCCCTGCCAAAGCAGGACCACAGGAGCACATCCAAACAGGGCTGGAAAGGCTCCAGAGAAGGAGACTCCACAACCTCTCTGGGCAGCCTGTGCCAGGGCTCTGGGACCCTTACAGTCAAGAAGTTCTTGCTCATGTTGAGGTGGAACATCCTGTGTTGCAGTTTCCATTCCTTGCCCCTTGTGCTATCCCAGGGCAGAGGTGAGCAGAGGCTGTCCCTGTCCCTTCCTTCCTGACCCCCAACCCTCAGCTATTGATAGACATTGCTCAGATCCCTCTCAGCCTTCTTCTCTGCAGAGTGAGCAGCCCCAGGGCTCTCAGCCTCTCCTCATCAGCAGTGCTGCAGTCTCTTCAGCATCCTTGTAGCCTTCCCTTGGACTCTCTCCAGCAGATTCCTGTCCCTCCTGAACTGGGGAGCCCAGAGTGGGATGCAATATTGCAGGTGAGACCTCACTAAGCAGAGTAGAGGGAGAGGAGAACCTCCCTGGATCTGCTGAACCGTCTTCCTAATGTACCTCGGGGTCCCATTAGCCTTCTTGGCCACCAGGGCACATTGCTGTCCCATTTCAGCTAAAGAAAGAGGCATCCATTTCAGCTAAGGCAAGTGATGGCATTTTAAAGCAGAAGCATCTGTTTAGAGCTGCAGTCCCCAGTGAGTAAGAATTTCTCAACAAACGGCTGCAACTGTCAGTGTTTGCAGAAGGCTGGAGGCATTGCAGCCATTTCCTATCAGATGATGTCTCTCTTAAGCATGCAGGGTAATAGGACTTCTGTGAGCAGCTTAGGTTAAATACTAAACCTGGCTCTGTTAATGCTGATAGAGACACAGAGCTCAGGACTCTCTGTAAAATTCCATTTGGGAGGAAAATCTCCTTTTAAGTAAGAGTGTACCAGGTTAGAACTGTCGAATTTGATACTGTTGTAACACAACACACCTAGAAACTCAAAGTGGCAGGAAGTAGCAACGTTCCAGTCCTGTAAGAGCAAACTCAGCCACTTTGGCATTATTGCTGCTCTTCTGTTTCTCCTTTTTAAAGGCATTTCCATCAGAAAAGCTTGTGTGGGGAATAAACGTGGCAAGCTTACTCTGAAGGGTCTTGCAGCAAGTAATTCTTCAGCAATTATTGCAGCTTCGTTATTCTGAATTAAATAGAGAATAAAACAATCAGCACTTATCTATGGCCCTCTGTATGTTCAGTGTGTAGCAGGAAACTGCAAGAGAGAGCTCAGAAAGCAGCCCCACTGCCTCAGCAGCGCTGGGATCCCTGATGGTTCCTGTGCACTAACGGGGCAATACCAAACAGAAATGCCTTTGGAATTACAAGTTCCACTGGAATCGCGGGGGGAAGGTCAGCGGTTGCCAAATGGAAGAAGACAAAACTGGCATGAAAGGAATTTTGTGTTGGGGCTTCTCAGAGGGGATTAGAAGTGCTTGCTTAGTAGTGACTGAAAGGGAGCGCGGATGGTGTCACTGAGCCTACGGACGTTGCCCTGCTTATGCACATACATACACAGGCACCGTGTGCAGCAGCACAAGCAGTGAATGCATAAAGCTGCTGCAATGTTTGAGGGGGTTTTAAAAGACATTTTCTTCAGCCTTCATCTCCACATGCTAAATATATAATAAGATACCTTGTTTGCTTGCCCTGTAGACCCACATGACCAAAATGAGGGACATTAGTAAGTGCTAGAAAAAGTATTCAAGTGTGAAATGAATTTCTCAAACATTAATAAGTATTTCTAGAACCTCAGTTTCATAATTTGACAGTTCCACAGTTAATAAATCACAGCAAAAGGAAAGTGTGATAACAGCAGAGCAAAAGGAACCCTGGATCTATGAAGTGCAACTGAGGGATAAGTGAAAGAAGCATGCTGATGACCCTGAGTTTACTTTTGGGTTTTCTGAGCTTTCACTCAATTAAATTCATTCCTCTCCTCTAAAGACCTATTATGTGCCTTTACCTACGTTCCTAACTGATTTTTCTTGTAATTCAGCTCCTTTGCCAAGTTATTTCCATGATTTAAGGAGCACTGATTAAAAAAAAAAAAAAAAAAGAAGAAGAAGAAGCAGCAGCAGCAGCAAGGCTGAGATGAAAGAAGCATCCAGGCTATGTTCGAAAGGGCTTTCTAAAGAGGTGGGTTGATTTTAATTAACTTCCTGAATGAAACAATTCAGGTCTGGAGCTGGCAATCTCCAATAATCACTCTTTGGCCTCCGGATGAAAAAGGGAGTCAATTACACAAAACAATGCAACAAAAAGGCAGTCAGTGGAAGGAAGTAGTTATGTGGATCATGGCAGTAGGCAGGGTAAGAGAGGGCCAGCTTCTAGAGGTCCAAAATGAGATTAGTGCCCACGGCAGCAGACACTAAGAACACATTGGAAGAGACAGCCCCCTTGCTCCAAAGCTTATCTTCTCTGCAAGACTAGTTCCTGTTTATACATTTTGAGCATTTCCCCTAATTCAAACTCTCTATGCACACAAAAAGCCTTCACTTTACTGGGAGCTGTTGTCACTGGAGCACCACAAACTGCAGTTCCATCTACCCAACAACTGTGTGCTGAGGTGGTCATCCTATAATGCAAACATCTCTTGACATCACTCAGCTGCTCCTGCATCTCTCTTTCCCTCTGTCCTCCCGTTTCTGTGCCCTGGGAAGAGGCACAGACTTAGATCATGTTTTCCCAAGGAGGAGTTAAAACTGAAACTGAAGGAAGGATCCAAGGCCTTCCAGTTGCCCTTAAGCAAGAAGGTCAAGAACGAGAAGAAAGAGATGGCTGAGAGAGAGAACGGCTTGGCAAAGCTCCTGCTAACAGGGTGGTGTGCAGATCTCTCTTCAGCCCTGGTCACAACGGGGTCCTGCTCTCTACTGGGACCCCTACCAGCTGCCTTAACTTCTGTAAGCCATGGTAATAGGCAGGCTGGCAGGCTGGCAGGCTGTGTGAAGAGGGAGCATCAGTGCACAATGAACTTGGGAAAGAAGTATTCAGCTGGAAAACCAAAAGACATTCTCAGGCCCTGCCAATCTGTGACATTGATGGTTTCCTATCAAAGGGCCCCAGGAGTTGATATGTCACTGTAGCAGGCTTTCCAATTCCTGCCACATTCCATAAGTCCTGGAAAATCTCAGGCCCCATACTAGAGGCTTTGAATGTCATTGAAGAGCTCAAGCTACTGCTTTGTTTTATTGGGTATTGAAATTACCTGCTAGGTATCTGCAGGCTTAGTTTGCTTTGAGGTTATGACAGACACTCCAGCTCCCTTGTGTCCTGTGCTGACAGAGGGGAACAGGACTACTTTCACCAGGTAAAAGGGCACTTGGAACAGCTACAAATCACCACAAAAAAAAACAAGGAGTGCCATCATGGAAAGAAATTAACTTGAAAACAGAGGGGCTGCTTTCTGTCGCATGAGAGGTTGAGTAGTGCCCTTGTTCTAAAAGACAGAGGCAACATTTCTTGTGCTACTGGTTTGGGTTTTTTAAAGTGGCATATGAAGGATCTGCCTGCATCCATCTATACTGCAGGGGTGGTTCATTGTGTGTCCACTTGATTTCTTCTGTGTTACAAGTAGAGACAGTGACAGAGAGCCAGCGTCAGCCACACAATAGTGGGCTTCGTATGCTGGATTGGCTTCTCCAGGAAGCCTTCCTTCCACTCTCCCAACAGTTTACCAATCACCACTGCCTTTTCACCTAGACAGGACCTGGATATTTACTGTCAAACAATAAAAATGAAGGAAAATTGTAGCAGAGCAAATCCAGAGACACCAGCACAGTTCACCTTTCCCCCTCTTTGTGCTTCCCCTGCCATAAAGCATCCTCTCTCTTTGCAAGCACTCATCTTCTAACAGCCACAGCCTGGCAATATCTGAACTCAGCAGAGCCAAGGACTGTTTTGTCTCTCTTTGGTCTTAATTTTCTGTAAGTCTTGGTCTGAATCTAATGCCATGCTCTGGTCAGCAATGCTTTAAGACAGATTTAGTTCACAGCAGCCTGACACATCCTCACTTCAGACACGCATCTGTGCCACTGCACCTTCAACCTACCCAGCAGAGCTCCTGGCCTTCTGCTGAGCAGAGAGAGTAAGTCAAGAGGATTCTGCTAAAACAACTGCTTGGTGGATTTCTGCTGCTGGGAGAAAGAGAAAACCCTTGTGATGGAGTTCAGAGTCTGAACTCTGTCACCTGTCAGTTCCACTGACATTAATGTGGTAATTCTGGGTTAGGATTTGGTTCGGGAAGGCATCCTCACCCAGGCAAGCATGTTGGTTTAAAAGCACCTTTATTAAAGGTTGCCCTGGAGTGGTTGTTCTTACTGATATTATTCAGATGAGAACCTGATCCCAGAAGACAATTACTGAATGGTTTCATCAGTGGAGTAGCCTATGTGTTAAGAAAATAAAATTGGCTTTCAAAAGTCAGCCTTCCTTTACCACTCCTACTGTGCTCTTCCCTTTGCCAGCAGAATTAGTGAGTTAAACAGCAAGTGGGAAAGGGCTGCAGGAGTAGGGAGGCTTCGTGGTTGTGCTTTTATCAGAATGGCACTGTCCCATTGCTTTGTTCTGAACTCCCTGATCCATGGATTTAGCAGAAGGAAAATCGAGACGCCTGAAAAATGAATGAAAGTGATCCTGAATGGGAGGAAGGGAAGCTTCAAGGAAAGAGCTTCAGTCCATCTGTCCAAATGTCACATGTAAGGATGTCTCAGCTCTGCTTAATGACAGGAGAGCAAGCAAGGTGTGGGGGGAAGGGGCCCTTTTGAAGAGCTGTTGTTCTAATGTACCTGTGTTTATTTTAAAAGCTTTTCAAGGAGGGAGGGAGGGAAGCTACTGTCTCTGGGCGATAAAAGTTGAGTGATTGAAGACACCATTTGGGGGCAATCTGTTCTCTGTCTCTGCAGTTGCCCACAAAATTCCTGATATGCAGGTAGAGCAAGCTCAGGCGGCTGTGCCTGATGGGAGAGGACTAAGAATCAGGACTCCTGGGTTTCATCTCTGGTTCTGACACTGACTGGGTATGCAGACATCCAGACACATCTAATGTGGAAGTTCAGTGGCAGGTGGGGACAAGAGTGCTTACTGCGCTCACAGGACAGAGGAGCAATGAGCTTTGAGGAGTGTCTGCCAAGCAGTTGGTTTCATGGCTGGAAAGTGGCTCAGACATGTGAGTCGCCTGGCAGTTAAAGCAGGCCAATGTGTAGATCCTTACGGCAGGAATTCTGATTCCTGGACCATATCTGGTCCTGCTCTAATTAGCTGTGGTGGATGAACATCTGCACCCACCCTCCCCCTGTTATGTGGCAAATTATAACCCAGTTTATGGCTCCTCTGCTGCAAATGGCTTCTTGCTCAGTGTCTGACATGAAATGTTTTCAGGCTGGAGTCCCCTGTGCTGTGTGTGAGCTCATCTGTTTGAAAAGACAAAAGCTTTAGCTTCAGTGGCTGTCATCTACAGACACTGTAACCTGGCTCTTGTGGAGAGAGCTGGCTGTGGAACATCTCCCAGCAGGTTGCTGAAGATGAAGGGATTCTTGGTTTTAGTTCCAGGAGATTGTTCTGCCAGAAGTTCAGAGTCAGTTCCAGCACTCGCTGACCCCTGCTGTCCTCACACACCTCGGAACAGCCCTTATTTAGCAGAGAGCAGAAATCTCTCTTTCTCTCTGCCTCTCTCTCCTGTAACGTTGTCCTTTACGAACAATGACATATTCTCACTGCTTCTCCTGTGCCCTTCCATTGAGATGAAAAACCAGGTCCGCATTTGGTTTTGCTGTCATTCCAAATGAAGCCAGAAGAGTTATTCTGGGAATCATCTGCACTCTGCACTTTACCTAAACAAATCTGAAAGGACAGGTTTTGAGTGCAACTGATCCTGCAAAGTAACCGGGGTCTGTAGTCAATGAGAGAGAAGGACGCTCACAACCATGCTGCAGAAGACTCGGCTTTGTGCAGAGCACTCCCAAACCTGATTTCTCCCATGCTTTGTGGTGTGATCAAATTGGCTCTCAGAACAACTAAGAGAGAAGGAAGGAAGGAAGGAAGGAAGGAAGGAAGGAAGGAAGGAAGGACGGACCTGTGGAGAAAATTATTCAGTCTGAGAGGTTTGAGGCCAGAAGGCCAAAACTGGGCATGAGGGTTCCTAGGCACTGGTCCTAGTCCAGTCCCTGGCATGGCAGGTAGCAGAAGCAGCAGGTTTTCAGCCAGGCAGCACACTCTGCCTGTGCTCAGCAAAGCCAGCTGGTTTGCAAACCTGAGCATTCTTCTGTGCGGCTAAATAGGAGCTGAGCTTTTAAAAGGAAAGTGCCCAAAGACTTTGAACAAGTTATTTCATATTCATGCAGACAAATCCTTGTCACCACTGTTCCTTTTTGGCTTATGGCTCTCAGCCCAGTATTTTAATACAGCCTTCTTACTTTAATGTGGTGAGAGTCACCTTACAGCAACTCTGAAAACTCTTCAAAATGCCTCACTGCTGTATTTTCTATGCAGAGACCTGGGTTGAATTCGGGCCATACATCTAGGAGGTGACAGAGATGGCCAGGTTTCAGCAGACAGAGACGGAAGAGATGATAGAAAAATGACTGATAGGCAGTGTGGGTGATGGACAAAATGAGGAAGAGGAGTTTGATGGTCATACAGAATGAGAACAAGGGAAGGTCAGATGGAAAGCAGGTTAGATGAGAGAGGGGAAGACATGATGACCATAAGAGCCATCTTGTCCGGGAATGGGGTGGAGGCTGGAAGTTTCCTTAAGCATCTTCTTGCCTAGTGAGTGCCATGAGACTAAAGGAATTGCCCTTTGGCAGCTCAACAAAACAGGGTGAGATGGCCATAAAGAGACAAGGTTAATTTATTCATTACTAAAGTTCTCTAAGAACTTTCTCATCTTTTCTGTGATTTGTAGTCAATGAACAGAAAATTTCCTAGAAATAAGCCTGAGAGCTGCTTCAAAGCCAAGACCAACAGCATCACTCCAGCAAGCCTTGGGCTGTGTTCACATGGTGGTTGGTACCACTCTCGGTGCAGAACTCCTGACCAAGTGAAGTCAAGGCTCAGTGTGGCAGAGACGTGGGGAAGTTTTCATTTGGGTCAGGTTTTGCATCCCAACTTCTTTCCATCTAACTCACACCATCAGAATTCACTTCAACTGGCAAAGAGTCACAGATTCTGACCCCTCACATATCTCTCCCTGTGAGTTTGGCTCTTTGTCCTTGAGGATCTCTGGCTGTCACTTAATGGAGCCACAGCCCAAGGAGGAGACAGATGGTACTGATGGGCTGAAATTATACTCAGCTAAGTGCAAAGCTATAACTGCTATTTGTCATTCTAACATCACTGATTTGTCTAGAGAGACAAACAAATAACTTGTTGGGGGAGTAAGCAACCGACTGGCTGTGGCCAGGCCAGATTGGAAGTGGGTGTAAAGCTCAGCACACAGAGACCCAGGTGCCATCAGCACTCAAGGGAGGCTATTAGGATGTCATTTCAGTTTCTTTCTCTGCCTGTCTCTCTCTCTGCTTGCTGTGGAGGTGGAAGGTGCGTGTGTTGTGAGGTGAACTGGGGAGTGAAGATAAAAATCTGTGGTAAGGAAATGCTACAGCTTTATCTCTGTTCTTTGATGTGGCAGGACAAATTAATTGATAACAGAACCAGCTAAAGCAGATGTGGTCATGGCCTCCTGAACTGCCCTATTGCGAGGAAAAGGCCTAGCAACATCAAAGACAAAGGTCAGCCAGCATTCCCCAAGCACAAAAAGACAAATCGTGACAGGCAAATAGCTCAGGCTGCCATTGGAAAGGGTTATGACCACCAGAGATGATGTCTGGCACATGGCCACCATCCCGGGCAGCTGGGCTCAGTGGCTTCCCTTCCCTGCAATTCTTTTCTGTACCCAAAGGCAGAGCTTGGCCACAACGTTTTGCTGTCAAAGTGACTGTAACTTGGCGTGTAGTGGCACAGGAGAATTAGAGCACGAAGCAAAATCCAAGGAGCAGGCCAAAGCCCACACACCAGAGTTAGAAAACCAACCTCAGCAAGCTGGAGTCCTCTTACAGCCCTGTCTTTTGAGACGACACTAAACTGATCTTCTCACTTCCTGCTTAGCCTAAAAAGAGTTGGATTCTAGTCCCAGCTCTGCCATTTGCTGCCTGTGTGCCTTGAGCAAATCAGTTCCTCTCTTGTCTCTGACCTTCTCTGTAAAATGGAGGTGATGGAGAAGGCCACCCTGAGTGCTCCAGAGCTAATATTGCTGCTTTGCATTCACCCTTGTTTGTTTCTACCTTTATGTTTGCTGTGTCTTGCTGCTCCTCCACACGCTGCCCATCCCCGACAAACCTTTCAGCAGTCACTGAGCACTAAACACTCCTGCCAAAGAGTTGCCTGCACAGCACTTCTCAGCTTAGTTGCTCCATCTAGGAACACAAATATTTGTCCTTCAAATACTACGACCTTGAAAGCTGAAACCCACACGCCCCTGGCAAGTCGTCCTTACCCAACTTGGGTTGTCTATGTTCCCTTTTGCCATAGTCCTGAATTCCTGACAGACACTCATGTATTTATCCTGGGATCTCCACGCAACATCAGCACACCAGAAATCCCTTTTTCTTCACCTGCTGTCCAGGTGTTTGTCCAAGCTGTGTCTCAGTTCCTTGTCAGAAGATCCTGGCACTCGTCTCGTGCCTCTGCACTCTGATTTTCCGCTGGTAAGAAGCCAGCAGGCTGGAAAACGCCTAGCAGGAGATGCTGCCTGGGAGGCAGCCGTGAGACCCTCCAGCCTAGTGCCTGGACATCCCAGGACACAGGGTCGTGTAACACAGAGCAGCTGCCCCCCAGCTGAGCTGTAGCTGTAGTGCCTACACGACTAACCCACCCTCACCTAAAAAAGCTGCAGCATACTGAGGTCTCTGATCACATATTTGAGGACTTGGGACAGGGCTCTGGGTACTCTCCTGTCACTCTCATGAAGAGGGCTGCTGCACCAGCCAGAGACTGTGCCATACTCTCAGAAAGAGTTTCTTCTCGCCACAGAGGAGAGCTCAGCAGCAGAGCTTGGTGTTCTCAGGCATCCCGGGAGGGCTGCACAGCACAGGCTACCAGGAGAGGCTTGGTCGCTCCACTTTTCAGTGTCCTTGTGCCCATTATAACACTGTAACAAAAATAACCAGAAGCGACTATGTGTTCCCAGCAGGCAGCAGTGATTCATAGCAAACTGCACAATCCAATGCATGACATAGATAAAGGCATTTGAAGCCCCAAGACACAGCTCTGCTGTGTGGACGCACCCTGGACTACGCCACCAGGAAACAGAGGGCTGCAAAGCTCATCTCCCACGGCGTGCCACGGTAACTCGGTGGGACAGGTCACATTCATAATCGGCCCTGCCTTGTCCTTCCCCTCCGGAGGAACTGAAAGGAGAGCTCAGAACAAATGGAAAAAACTCTTGGAGGCAGCCTGGGCAGCGCTCTCCAAAGCTCTCCTGCAAGGAACGTGGGCAGCTTGAACCGTGCTGCTCAGGGCACTGCTGGCACGGAAGGCTGTCAGCTCCCCCCTGCAGACTGCAGACAACCCTGGGCGATGGAATCTCTTGATCACAGTGCCACCTCTGCTTGTTTGCTGCAGACAGAGGGACAAGCTTTTGTCCCTTTTCCCCAGGGTAACCTTGTGGACAAGTTTTACTGCAGCAAAAAGCTGGAGCAGAGGTGTCAGTGAATGTGCCGTACCAGAAGAACAAAGCCACGGGTGGGGTAGGTATGATATGAGAGCCATTTCGGGCCCAAAAATGAGCACTGCAGGTTTCAGAGGAAACATTCCTGTTCACAAAAGTGAGAATCTGACCCACTGGAATCACCTCTGATTTCAGCTTGGTGTAACTGCAGGAGAGTTAGACCCAGCTGCAGGTCTGAGGAAGAGTGGAACTGATATTTGTCACTTGAGTGCGAGAGGAAGCACCAGCCTGGACCACAAGTATGCACACCAGGAAAAGCTCCTCCTGGGTCCCCCTCTTTCACCTACAGTCTCTCCTTGCCTTGCTTTCCCTGTCTGTCAGGGTAGGAAAGTGACATTGACCCTTTTTTTGGAAAGTGATGTGACAAGCACTAAGTATGAGGTTGTTAGACAGCTGTGGGAAGCACTGAGAGATCTCTTGGAATTACAGATACAGGAACAAGGAAAGATTTTGTCAGCTGGATACAAGGACTCAAAAAAGGAAGACATTCTGACATGCTATTGCTGCTGAAGTACCCTCCCTAGAGAGGTCTGCTGAGGGCATTTCTCAGTGCCCACTCTTTATCTGAACTCCTCCACATGCCTCAATCCTAATCCAGCACAGCAGAGACTCATCCTATTGTGTTAAAATCAAATGTACTTACAGGTAAATGTCACTCTGCCGTAAAAAGAAAGGAAACCACTTAACTTTCTGTTTCTTTGTCTACCTCCCTCCGTAATAGTTCTTGTCAATTTACATTATTCATGACTAGCAGAGCTAACTTAAAATGTATCTTTCAATGGAGTAGAATGCAAACAGATTTCTGTGTGGGCAGGGTAAAACAAAATAATAATTACAATACAGGATGATAGTGCTTAGAACAAAATATTATTCCCATAAAAAGACTTTTGTGGCAGGAATACATCCTCCAGCAACAACAAAAAATACCAGGCAAGACAAACATCTCTGCTGGCGTATCAGATTCTATCAATGGCACTGATGGGTTCATTGTCTAAATAAACATTGTGTGTAGATAAAGTGTGACCTGCAAAGTGAGCCCTCAGATTGACAGGATAAAGCAAATCAACTCGCTTCTGCCTTCCTGCCTCCCACCAGATACATACGCAGACTTCTCCCTATGTGGGCACTCCAACTGCAGGCAGCTGTCAGGATCAGCTATTCTTGCAGCTCAGGTTTGGTGCTTTATGCTAATCTGACCAAATTGCAGCAGACCATTGCAGACAGGGCTTTTTTTTCCCCCTTCTCTTTTCAGCAATACAACTACTTAACATCACGTCTCTGAAAGGGCACTGGGCACAGGTAGTTGGGGTTTGTACACATGGAATCAGAGCATCAACCGGGCTGGACATCCCACGTGTGCAATTCATTCAGGAAGCAAACACACAGCGCTGTAGCTGCCCCATCTTAAATCGCTGAGGAGAAAACCTAAAGGGAAGATTTTGCTCCTCTTCTAGCTGAGCTTCTCCTGCTAGAATTTTCTCTGCTTTAAAAGCGAAGTAAATACTGTTGGATTGAGGCACTCGGTGTAGCAGGCCCCAGGACTCGTGTGAAGCACCAGGCTATCTAACAAGGGAATGCAGGCTAAGCACTGTCCACAGCCAGAGCAGTAATTGTTAAGATGATAGAGCTGTCACAAAGCAGCCAAAGCAGAATCTCACCCTAACTCACAGCTCCGAGGGGATCCAAAAGCCAGCTGACTGCGAGCAGAAGAGGAGGGGGCAGGGCACTGTAAGGCTGTGTTCTCTTATAGCCTTAATTAGCAACCCACACCGACCACAGTCCCCACAATGGATGGCAACCACTTGGTGCAAACCAACCTGTTAAATGAAGATGGACCTGTAGAAGCGAGCAGATTGTGTGGCACTGGGTGAAAAACGCTGTGCTGTGCCGCCGCCTGCCTACCCCCAGCCACCCTGAAGTCTCCACTGACGGCAATTTTGTGGCAATATTGCTGCTGGGAGAAGTCCCTCCCACGTCACCAGAGAGTCCTGGTGAGCCCCTCTTTACTTGCCTTCCCCGGGACTACGGTGACCTTTCTGCAGGGTGGAAATGCTTTCAGAAACTATTAGTCTCTTCTCTGGGGTGGAGAGAGAGGACCCATGGAGAGAAAGGCTCCCACAATCTTCCTCATCCCTGTCAACAAAGATCAGAGCCAGGGACTAGGTTTCTTGTTTGGCAATGTACAGGGATAAGCACGAAGCTATTACAGGGCAGGGCTCTGTAAAGAGGAAGGGTTGAGAAACACAAAATGGAAAAGCAATGCTGCTCAGTAAATATTGATAGCTGCTCCCTGTACTCCCTCTGCCTCCTGGCACAGCCATCCCCTTCTCCGCTGCCTTTCGCACTGCCACTCTGCAGACTAGAGACTAGAACATTACTTCACTTTCTGGCTGCTTAATTTAAAGCAGGTTTCTTGCATTTGCTCTGCAAAGTGAAGAGGTAGGAGAGATGGCAGGAAACTTTCCACTCCAGACTTTCTGCTGAGGGACAGCAGCACAAATGTAGCCCCAGCTCAGCACGTGAAATGAGGTGAAAGGTTTTGTCGGTGCTGATCAGTGTTCATTTCACTGGTCCTGATTGCCCATTTTGGTAGAAAGATCAAGGGCTGGATGCTGAATGGAAGGAAGACTAAACTAACCTTTCTTCCCAGGAGATGATCATTGTAGGTCAGGCTTGAAGCACATTAGCTGGGTATTCTAAGGGGAAGCAATGCTGAAACTCCTGCTGTGCCTGCTTGGCAGATAAATAAAGAATTTCCAGCTCTGGGGCAGACAGATCAGCAATAAATTCATATTAAGAGATGTCTGTGAGATTTGCTAACGACTCCAAGTCCCTCGGGGCAGGGACCAGGGCCTTTCATGTGTGCATAAAGCACCAAACTGAGCAGAGCCCTGGTGCTGAGCAGGGCCGTGGTCCTGAGCAGGGTAGCCACAGGTTAGTGCAGCACAGGTAAGGGCTGTGCAGCAGCTCTGTGGGCACACATGAGGGCAACGGTACAGCCCTTAGACAGGCTTCAGTGCTGAATGATCTGTCCAAGCCTCTCCTACACAGCAAGGCAGCTTCTCCTCAGTCACAGAGAGGGCTGCTCAGTAACCTCTTGGAAGACCGCTGTGGGTTAGGTTCAGGTCTGCTTGTCATAAACTCCAGAGTGAGTCCAGCTCCTGCTTTGCCACAGATTTGGTTCTTACCCAAAGACAAAGAACTTGGGATGGGATGCTCTGAAAATGTCTCAGTTAGTTAAGAGTAAGATGGAACTCTGGTGGGCTCTGAGGCTTCCTGCTCTTAGAGCAGCAGCCCTTTTCTGTGCCAGCAGCATCCGTAGAACCAAACTGAATATTCAGCATAGAAAGGTGCTGGGGGACTGAATCTGATGAGTTTTGCAAAGCACTAACATGAATATTGTCACTGTGGTAGCAAGAGAGAGTTACATGAGGTGAAGGAACAAGATTGTCTCACTAGATTGCTTTCAGTCAGTCACCTCTGCTTTTGCCATGCAAAGCCGAGGGAGAACTCCCCATTCTGCTACTCCTCCCTATCATAATGGCACCCCAGCTCCTGCCAGCTTCCCTCCCTCAAATTACACAGGTACAGATGTGCAAACTTCCCTTCGAGAGGATCTTCACGGGGCCATTCCGGGCCGGGCAGGATCTGTGTCTCAAGTGCTGTTGCGCAGAAGAGGGAGAGCAGAGGGACGCCTCGCTGCTTGGAGTTTGTACGGACAGGCAAATTCATCCTGGCTTCAGGAGGTCTTCTTTCTCTGCCCCCTCTCCATCATAATTAGACACATCAAAGAGCTGATATGTCATCTGAAATGGCAAGATGCCTAATATTTATATTAGAAGGAGTCAAGCCCCAAGCAAACAAAGATCAAGAACATGATGGTGAACGCGAGAGGGGAGATTGAAAGTCTGTCTGCGGACCCCAAGGAGGCTGGGAAGTGTGCAAGCGAAGGAGAAAAGGCAATCAACCTTCCAATTAAAAACCCCAAGGATGGGAGTTTTGTCTGTGCTTGTATTAATCAAGGATAAGAAATCAGACAACTCAATGAGACAGGAGGAATTGTAGTGAGAAGCAAAGGCCGGGGAAGAGCTGGGGGTCACCGGGGGCTGGGTGCACACAGGAAGGAAGCAAACAATGACTGAAAATTTAACTACAAGGTGCTTAAAGGAAATAAAAAGCTCCCCGGGGGCCGGCAGTGTTCTGAAGGCAAGACAGGCTTTACTCACCCCTCGACCTAAGCAGCAGGCTGGCTTCAAAGCAGAGCCCTACTGAAATATGCTTATGCAAAGAGGTTTGAAAGCTTTTATTGACAGCGCTTCGCAGCGAGGGCTTTCCTGCACCCCGGCTTGCCGCAGGGGAACATTGCGTGGGTTGAAAGCCTTCCTCTGGGCAGGGACACTGTCCTTCGCTGCAGGGACGTGCTGGCCATGAGCTGGGTGCAGCACAGGGAAGGTGCTTGCTCACCTCCGGAGCTTGGAATCAGGACTTCTGCAGCTCTCCCTACCTCTGGCACCCACGAGGAGCAGGTCTCAGTCAGACCTCTAGCGATTAGCCTGAGGCAATAGATGGTGTCAGTGTCAGAGCCAGGATTAAAACTCCAGTGGTTTTTGGCTGCCAGTCTGATGCTGGAATCACCAGACCACACCTCTCATTATAAAATAATTGTCTGATTTTCCCTTTGAAATCAAAGCTGTTTACAATTAGATGGGAGAGAGCGAGAAAATGCAATCTGGGCTGGTTCTCTTTAAAAGCATTGCCACCTTTTTATGTTAAATTTCAGCTGAAACAAGCCCTCTCTGTGCAGTTGTTAGAGGATTCTGCTTAATCTCTTCTTTTCCCTTCAATTTGACAGGAGGATTTCTTGTCCCTTCTGGAGGAAGTCTCCAGATTGAGATGAATTCAGGGATTTTTATCTCACCGAGAACTGCTGATTGTGATGAATATAAAACGTTACACTTGGAACAGAACATCAATGTCCACTGCTAACTGAGTAGCCAAAGTGATTCTGTGAGGCTGCAGCATCTGTCCTACAAGGGCAGGCTGAGGAAGCTGGGGTTGTTCAGCCTGGAAAAAAGAGAAGACCCTAGGAGACCTTAGAGCAGCTTTTCAGTACCTGAAGTGGGCTGTAAGGAGGCTGCAGAGGGACTGTTCCCAAAGGCCTGCAGGGGCAATGGTTTGAAATGAGAGCAGAGCAGATTGAGATTGGATGTGAGGAGCAAAGTCTGCACCAGAAGGCAGCTGGAGCACTGCAGCAGGTTGCCCAGGGGTGTAGATGAGACCCCATCTGTGGAGATAGTCAAGGTGAGGCTGGACAAGACTCTGAGCAGCCTGATCTGTTGGAGGATGTCCCTGCCCATGGCAGGGGGGTGGAACTAGATGAGCTTTAAGACCCCTTCCAACCCATACCGTTCCATGATTCTGTGAAGACTTTGTCTATGAACAGCAGTCTTATGAATTTGTGAGTGTTGCATAGGAGTGAGTTCTCTTCTGAAGTAATCCAAGGCAAGCACATAACCCCATAGAAAAATCAGTGTTGAGTGTGAGTTTCTCTATGAATTAGGTAATTTTCTGATAACACTAATGAAGCAGTAAAATTTGGAACAATTAAGCACTCCTAAGTAGTAAACTACTAAGCAGAGCAACCTACAGAGTGCCTTCCCTAAAAATCCACACAACTGCTCCAGCATTTCAGGTTGTGCAAGTACCTAAATACTGACTGAATTTGGCCTTATTTAGCAACAGAATGGGACTCACCACCTTGAGAGGCAGTTGGCTGAGACTGTCTAATGCTGAATTTCTCTGCTTTCTGATGTGGAGTTTCAGGGTGGGAGGGTTGGATATATTGCACCTAAGCTTGATAAGCCTAATGTCAGCAGGAGCCTTCTCCTCCAGTTGAAGGGGCCTTGGACTGGATCCTGGGTACTTAAAGAGCTGTAGACAAGTCTGTATTGTAGTCAGCCTTCATATTTAGATGGTAATGTATATTGCTCATGGTTATTATGAAAATGATTCCAATTAGAGATACCAGATGCCATGATATGAGGTAAGCTGAGGAAGCTGTCTCTAGCAGCCCTATCATTAGCAGAAGATGGCTGAAGCAGTTGATATTTAAGGCTGCACACAAATGTTAGTCACTGAAAGCTCTGCAATATGGGTCCCCTAATATTTTAGAGCTTAAGCCAGTGAGAAGCTGGAGATGTTAAAATGCTGTTATCAATATTGTCCTTCCTTCAAGTGAATTCCACTCCTTAATGTTTTGTTGGCATCTGCTTTTTATAGACACACATGAGTTCGTTGAGCTACCTAAATCAAAGCCAAGCAACTCTGCTCTCGGTGCAGTGCCTGTTCTGGGAGCCTGGAGGTTCTCTTCCCTGTGGAAACAGACCATAGACGTACACAGGTAGATGACATTTTATTGTCAGTGACTCCAGAGGCAATGTTCTCACTGACAAGTAAAGCTCTGGGGATGAGATGAGAAGAGGAAGGATGAAAAGGGAAGGTCAACTCAACGCCAAATACTCAAAGTACTACTTATTTCTTCTTCTTATGCCCTATTTTCAGCAACTACCTATTTCCACCCCACCCCCCCTCACTGATTGGGAGACACGGAACAGGGCTTTGGTGACATGTACCCAGCCTCATCTTCCTGGGTGGCATATCACAGATGTGTTGACACCAACGGTGGTAACCAGGATTTCTTTCAGTGTTAGACATGATGCTAATGATGCAACCCTAGATAGTGCTGCGTTGTAATTACACAGTTGTGCCAGTTATTACATAGTTATAACACAGATCAGCTTCTTGATCAGATATGCCCAGGAGCTTCTTTTGCTTTACACCTAATGTAGGAACAGAAAACTAGATCCCTAATTAACTCTGATTGAACCTTGATTAGATAAGGGAGTGGGGCCAGTAGGCACCAAGCGGGCGGGCGGGGAAGGCAGCCCATATGTAGATATGTTGAGTGTGTAGGCACCATCCTGACTAGTCACAGGAAAGAGAAAGGAAACTCCCTTTTCAGGAATTGATACCTCCTGACAAGCACAAAGGAATTAGCCCAGACTAGCCCTCAGAAATCTAACAAACCTCTTCACAGTCTCACAGTCTCACAGTATCACCCAGGTTGGAAGAGACCTCACAGATCATCAAGTCTAACCCTTCACCACAGAGCTCAAGGCTAGACCATGGCACCAAGTGCCACGTCCAATCCTGCCTTGAACAGCTCCAGGGACGGCGACTCCACCCCCTCCCTGGGCAGCCCATTCCAGTAGCCAATGACTCTCTCAGTGAAGAACTTTCTCCTCACCTCAAGCCTAAATTTCCCCTGGCACAGCTTGAGGCTGTGTCCTCTCGTTCTGGCGCTGGCCACCTGAGAGAAGAGCGCAACCTCCTCCTGGCCACAACCACCCTTCAGGTAGTCTTCCCTTCCTCATCCAGCAATGCCCCCACCCTGCTAAGATGAGATCCTCAGCAATCCACCTTGAGAACAGATAGAATAGAATAGAATCGACCAGGTTGGAAGAGACCTCCAAGCTCATCCAGTCCAACCTAGCACCCAGCCCTATCCAGTCAACCAGACCATGGCACTAAGTGCCTCATCCAGGCTGTTCCTGGATAGATTCGGATCACCCCCTCCTGCCACCACAGGAGGGAATTGCAGAGCGGGCTGTGGACAGAAGTACTCCTCCTAAGCGCCCATCCCTCGCTCCTTGTTTTCAGCTAGAAGTGCTGAGCTGTTCGTGCTTTGCAAACAAAGCCCCCTTGGCCTCTCAACAGTTTCACTGAACACAAGGTTTTGTAACGGGGTGAATGAAGTCAGACTGGGCCATCTCTCTGGTGGGCAGCAGAGACCTGCAGAGCAGCAGAGGTACCTGAAGAGAGCAGAGCAATCATTTTGCTCACGGGACAGGAGAGGGGCAGCTGTCATCTCGCCTTTCCAGAGCTGTGCTGGCTCTGCAGCAGTCCAGTGCTGCATCCACATGTTGGTATGTTTGGTAACAGAACCCTCACCCCCACCAGCTCGGTGGGGCAGGATGTGCTATGCTGGTTTCAAGAGCAGAAGGGCACATTCACACACCAGGTTTGCTGACTCTGCACACCTTGCTGGGAATTATTAATGGCAGAAACTCAACAAGAGCTCTGGGTTGTTTAGAGTCTCTTAAGATGTGACTACTTCTGCTGATCATAGAATCACAGGATGGTTTGAGTTGGAAATGACTTCAAAAATCATCTAGTTCCAACTTCCCTGCCATGGGCAGGGACACCTCCTGCTAGAGCAGGTTGCTCAAGGGCACATCCAAACTGACTTTGAACACTTCCAGGCTTGGAGCCTCAACAGCTCGTCTGGACAAACTGTTCCAGTGCCTCACCACCCACATGGGGAAGGATTTCTTCCTAATGTCTCATCTAAATCCAGCTCCTTCCAGATCAAAGCCACTGCCCTTGTGCAAAGTCCCTCCCCAGGTCTCCTGGAGCCCCTTCAGGTACTGGAAGGCTGCTCTGAGGTCTCCCTGGAGCCTTCTCCAGGCTGAATAAGCCAAACTCTCTCAGTCTGTCGTTGTAGGAAAGGTTCCCCAGCCCTCTATCATCTTTGTGGCCTCCTTTGGACCCACTCCAGCTGTTCCATGTCCTTTTTGTGTTGAAAGCTCCAGAGCTGCCCCAGCACTGCAGGGAGGGGGTCTCAGCAGAGCACAACAGAGGGACATAGTGCCCTCCCTGTCCCTGCTGCCCACACTGCTGGGGATCAGCCCAGGGCAGGCTGGGGCTGGGCTGGCAGTGCTCAGTGCTGCCTCATGTCCAGCTTTGAACCCATCAGCATCCCCAGGTCCTTCCCTGCAGGGCTGCTCTCCATCCATTCTCCACACAGCCTGGATTTGTGGTTGGGATTACCCTGACCCAGGTGCAGGACCTCGCACGTGACTTTGTTGAGCACTGGCCCACCTCTGCAGCATGTCCAGGTCCCTCTGAACCTTTGAACAAAGAACTGCATGACACTTGGGATGCCCTTAAAGCACTTTCTTAACCGTCCAAGGCTGACTTTTTTTCCCCATGCATGCTGCTGTCCCATGGACTGCTAACCTGTCTTACACAGATCTGACTGCCCAGCTTCATTACTGAAGACATTTAGAGTCCTTGACCATAGACATCAGAAAAGTGCAACAGTTCTCTAAGAGCTCCCAGCTGCCATGGCCTTTTGTACCACCCTGAACATGGAAGGGAGCATAAAGCAGGGGTTTGAGAAGCCCAGCACAGAATGTAGCTCCTGTTAGGTGAGAATCCTACTGACTGCTATGAGGGCACTAAGCTTGTGCCTGCCATGCTCTTCTCAAAGGCTTTCAATTATCTTAAGCCCTTGGGCCAAGTTTGGCTTATTGAGACAGAAAGAGGGGGGAAAAACTCTCAAAGAAAACTTCTTCACTTTCTAAGTCACTGGAATCATAGAATTATAGAATTGTTTGGCTTACAAAAGGCCTCTGAGCTCATCCAGTCCAACCATCAACCCAGCACCACCCTGGCCACTAAACCATGGCCCCAAGTGGCATGGGTCACATGGTTCTGGAGCACCTCCAGGCATGGGGATTCCATCCCCTCCCAGGGCAGCCTGTGCCAAGCCCTGACCGCTCCTGCAGTGAAGAAATTTTTCCTCATCTCTCATCTTCTTCTATCACCTGATAATAGGCAGAAGAGACCAACCCCCACCTCACTGCAACCTCTTTTCAGGGAGCTGTAGAGAAATATTCTGTCCCATGTCACAGCCAACTTTCAGTCCTTCAGACTTCCATATCATCCAGACCCTATTTGTTTCACTGTATGGGCTGTGGACATCTCCCTCGGTGAGAGCTGTTTAGGTGCCGAGTATCAGGTTTCAGAGCTCTTTGACATGTTAGCTGTGTGGTGTAGAAAAGCATGGCAATCGTTTTCCTTAAACACTAGGGGAAAATTATTCATTCCACTTCTGCAGTGCTCAGGAATGGTTTGAGAGTTCCATTTCACACACCTGGATGAGAATTATGGACACACAGCCACAGATATGAGCTGCACACAGATGCAGGATGGAGCTTCTCAAAAGCGAATGGGTGAAGTGCATGGAACTTGTCCCCTGGTGCAGCTGTGCTCAGTCCTATCAGCTTCATCTGGACTATGGGAGGGAGTCTTAACACTTCCAGAACTCTAACACCATTGTTCCTTGCTAGCATGCCTTCTCCTCACCAGCACCTTGGAACCATGGAATCAGCCAGGTTGGAAGAGAGCTCCAAGCTCAGCCAGCCCAACCTAGCACCCAGCCCTGCCCAACCAACCAGACCATGGCACTAAGTGCCCCAGCCAGGCTTGGCTTCAACACCTCCAGGCACAGCCACTCCACCACCTCCCTGGGCAGCCCATTCCAATGCCAATCACTCTCTCTGCCAACAACTTCCTCCTAACATCCAGCCTAGACCTGCCCTGGCACAGCCTGAGGCTGTGTCCCCTGCTTCTGTTGCTGCTTGCCCGGGAGCAGAGCCCAACCCCAGATGGAGACAGCTTCCCTTCAGGTAGTTGTAGGCAGCAATCACCCCTGAGCCTCTTTCTCCAGGCTGCACAACACCAGCTCTCTCAGCTACCTTCTTGAACTGGAAGGCAGATCATCAAATCCTGGACTTCATTGCCGTTTCAAAGCACCAGTTCTTGTCACTGAGCAGAGCAACAACACACAGTTAGCTCTGAGCTGAGGAGGAGAGTTCCTGACACCTGGATGGCTGAATTCAGGATGTACTTCCACGCTTTGCCGAACCAGAGGCAACACCATTAGAACTACAACACCTTCCCTTTATGTTTTTGCTGGTTTTGGGGGCAGAGGATCTAATAGTGACACAGCAGGAGAAGCATCTTATAGACCTCTTAGGACTTTGCAATAGCCACAGAGACTCCAGCACAAGTAAACAGTCTGATGGCACCAATTTGGTTTCTGCTGAGTCAGACCTTAGGAGAGAGATCAGCAGCTGGGCTCCAAAGGGAGAGCTTGGCTCTAGACTTGTCCCACTCCAGCAATTTTCATCTCACGGGCAACAAAACAACTTCCCACTTTTGCTGCTTTACAGACAGAGAGGTAGTGACAGGAAGCTGTAATAAAGGGTAGAGAATGTGGCTGATTTGTGCTCACAGCACTTGAACCTCTGAAAAAAGCACTGCTGCATTTGGGGCTGTAAGGTCAGGCTCTGTAAATACAGTGCTGGCTTCCGCTCTTCTCCGTGGCCTGCAGTTCTTTTACCGGGGTTGGCTTCTCTCTCTCCTTTAACAGATCATCACGATTTCAGCAAGCACTCCGCTGCCTGCCAGTGCTGTGCTACCAAGAACTCAGCAGAATTGAGAAACTTGCCTTCTGCACAACTAAATTACCTCCTGCATGCCCGGATTTGTTCAGTTCCGGATGACGTACCAGAGGCTCGGTCCTACCCTGATACTGGGCTCTGTCTCTAGGCTCTTGCAATGTGAGCAGTCCCAGGGATTTAGAAGTTAAGAGGATGGGTGAACATTTTGGTTCCACGAGGAACACTCTGCTGTGCGTCTTGGAAACAGAGAGCGGTGTGATGACTGTGCCCTGGAAAACAAAAGCACTTGCTCATCATTTATCAACTTTTGAAGGCTGATGGAGGGCTTAGTGCTTTCTGACACGTCAGCTCCAAGAGCACCTTCCCCAGCAGGCTGCATCGGCACAGATTACAAATTAACCCCATTTAAGCAGTTTGTAAAGTTGGTACAGAATGAGATGTGGCAGCTGCAGGCAGGACCGCGGAGATCCCTTCCTCCTGAGGTCTTCTGGGGGGTGAGCTGTAGATACGGCAAGGAGATGCTGCGTGAAGCTGCGATGAAATTTCTCCCATTAGCTGCAGTGCTTAGATTCAAACTCGTATCAACCTGGGAAACAATCTAAACGCCATTTGAAAGCCTATTCTTGTAACATTGGTGACCCACTTCAGGCTCCTCTCGGTAATCTGGGAAGGGACCTTTGTTCCCATGGCAGCCCATAATTTCCTGACTGAAAGAGTTCAGCTGAGCCCTGAATGACACAGCCAGGCATTTGGATGCTTATCTCGCTTCCAAGTGTTCCGAGGTTCCTCATTTCTCACTTATTGCACAATGCCCCAATCTCGCTGGGAAGGTGAGAACTGGATCAGAAAGAAATATAATTGCCTTTTTTTTTTATTAGCTTATGATCCAGTCCCGCCCTTCTGTGCTGCCAGCTTACCCAGCTCTTCACAAATGATGATATACATACAGGGAATTATATAATTATCAGCCTATAATTACAGGTATAGAGATATATACATCCCCCTGGAGGAGAGCTGGGCTTGGCACATACCTGCTCGCACCTCGGAGTCTGCAGGGAATTCATGCCCATTCTAAGCTGCAGATTATTTATTTATCAACTGCTTTCAGACGTTTTATGAAAAATGAACCCAAAAGAATCCTTTGATTCTGTTTAATAATGCTCCTGAAGTATGTGAGCGAGCAGATCCAGGCACGCAGCAGCGAGCCCTCCTGCGCGGGGTGAGAGCAGGGAGCTCACAATAGCGGCGAGCGGTGGGGAGCGCAGCACTGGCAGCCGATGAAGAGGCTGCAGGAGCCATGCTGATTCGTTCAGGGAAGAGAAGATGCCAGTCTTGGCACGGTGATCAGAAGCCAAGGCTGAGCCAGCAGAGTCAGGGCTCTATTCCCATAGACACCTTCTCCTCTGAAAGCTTCAGACCAGAATTAGTTTCTCCTGCGCTGCTGTAAGCACAGCTAAAGCCTCTTGCCTCCCCGCTCCGTTCCACAGCCTCCTGTTGTCAGCGGGGCAGATAGTGATTCTCAGCTGATAGAAATCAGCAAAGCTCCACTGATTTTTAACAAAGCTCTGCCAGCTTCTGCTAGCTGAGGGTCTGCCTGCCTGCTCCTCTCCTTGCAAAGCAAAGAATCCAGCGGGCAAAGCTGCCCTACGTTGGGCATTCACTTGGCTCATTTTCCTTTGTTCTGTCTTTCAAATGCTGCTCCCAGCCATAACTGCTTGGGTGCCCTCGAGCCTGCGGTGGGGCCCGAGCTGGCTGCTGCCTATCTGGGGGAGCTCTGTTCGGTTCAGAGCCTTGCTCAGAGGTACTGCAGTGACGTGGAAGCAGGACACTCGCACGCAGCCCTGGGCTGTAGATCTCCCCGTGTGCCCCGCGTCTTTCCAAGAGTTTATTTGCAAACAAACACGAAGAAGCTTCGTGGCTGAGCAGTCTGGTTCCAGCCCGTGGAGAGTGGAGTGAGCCTCCGCCAGAAACCGGCGGCAGACACTTGCTAATTACCTTGGGTGGCCAGCTCAGAAACTTCAGCAAAAGAGAAAACTACCCCATTCAGCTCCACTCTCCCAGTTCGCTGACATCATTCACATCATTATGTTGTGATATGCCAGATGGGAAAATTTGAGGTGGAGATGAAGTGAAAATCCTGGTTACACCTTTTCTCCAGGCTATCTGCCTCTCCATCACTTTCCAACATCACAGAGAGGCTCAGACAGCTTGACTCTGCCATCCCCAGCTGGTTTGGACCCAACAGATAAATGCTGAAGCACCAAGAATCGATACGTGTCTCCACCATTGCCACAGGTCGGGCTGCAGTAGAGCTGACCTTCAGTTCAGTAGTTTGTTTAAGCTCACTGGAATAGTGAAGCAGAGGAGGAAAGCAATAGGATGAAGTTTGTAGTTTCTATTGCCTGGGGAAAAAAATAAAAGCAGCCTTGCATCAAATGCTGCTTATTGAAACTGAAACATATGTATTAACATATGGCAGAATTTCACTTACTGTATGTTTTAGTGCAGAGCTGATGAGGAAGGCATCTGTGCTGAGAGCATCTGAATGGAGGCTCAGATAATGAGCAGGGCTCAGAAAAATACACTCTGAAAGGTTGGGATGTGTCAAAGCGCCCTGCAGTTGATTTGTGTCAGGGCTGAAGGAACACACTCGAGGCTCCTCGCACATTGCCGTGCCTTGCTTCCTGCTGTGGCACCTTTCCGAGGCTTCCTGTGCCACTGTGGGCACCTGCTCTGGGAATCCTGGGCAGACTCTAAACCTGAGACACGTGGTTTCACACCAGAAACGCTGACACAACGTTGGAGCTCAAGCAGGTGCTGCTATGGTGTTGCTGCTTGACAAAGAGCAAATTAACTGGAGATCCAGCCCCAGTCTGGATCCAGATTCGACATTCCCTTGAGGACAGCAGCTCCTCAGAGCTGCGGGTGTGGGGTTGTGCTTTCTACAGCCATGCCGGCCGGGACACTGGTGAGCAAAATCTCTGTCTTCAGAGAAGAGACACCAAGAAATGAGAGCAACTTTCCTCTTGCTCAGAGCAAGTCACACGAGTGACTCACCCCAGTCACACGAATTGACAAGGTCTGGAGCAAGCCAGGTCCTCTGGTTCTGAGCTGAACCCCTGCATGCCCTGAACATGATTCTACCACTCTATGACCATTACCCATCTCTCCTGCACAGAGTCAGGTAGTGCTTCAGTAAAACTGTGTGAAGACTCTCAGAGGCTCCTGCTGCCAACTGCTGGTGTTATTAATGGGCACTACAAAGCCACATTGTTCTACACCTATTTACTGGAAGCAAGATATGAGGATACCAGGTGTAATTACTTCACTGCCTTGAGGATAGAAGTCTTTCTTTCTGATTTGACCACAGCAGAACATCTGCATCGCTCAACCACAGATTACCTGGCTCCTGGGAGATGCTTTCAAACCACCCAGCTGCTGCTCAGTGACCCAGAAGAAAGTTTACCACCTACTCACAGCCTCGGTTGGAAGTACTACGCCTCTCGTGAAGGCATCTGGAGGTTCTCGCGTACTAAATGCGTGAACCACCAGAGCACCGCTGTACAAATCGCTGCTTTTGATAGCAAACTGCACTCCAGGGAGAATTCCTTTTCCAAAACAGAAGTAATCATTGAGACTAAAAGTGTTTAGCACTTGTACGTTGCTTTTCAGGGAGGCTTTTGCACAGGAGCTTCCAGACACAGTGCTCAGAGACACGGTTTAGTGGTGGGCTCGTTGGTGTTAGGTTTACAATCGGACTAGATCTGAAGGGTCTCTTCCAACCGGAATGACTCGGTGAAAGAAAGGAAACAACTGTGGGCAGCTCAAACGGAGTGCTCCTCAGAAGTGCCAGGGCGATGCAGAGGAGCTGTCACGGGGTGGAAATCAAAACTGTGTTTGCTGAGAGGGATTGAATTTGTTGTATTTCCATTTTCACCTGGACTGAGGAAACTTCTGGAAGTGCTGCCATCAGGAGAGCTCGGTTTGTAGCCTTCGAGCAGGAATATTTTTCATGCATTTGTTGCACTCCACCCAGGTACAGGCTTCCCCTCCACGGGAAGGACAGGTTGTCTCCTTCAGGGCAGAACACAAAGGTCGTCTCAGTTCTGCAGGGTAAACACCGAGCTGCAAATGCCCAGGCTGAAAGTGTAAACGTGCTGAACTGCCTTCAGTCGAAGATGGCATTACTACTCCTCCTCCTCCTCCTCTGCTCAGTCTCTGCGCTGGAGGTTACCTCCCACAGAAGCTTAATAGGCAGGAGACACCTGCCTGCCTCCCCACCACCGCTCTGAGACAAAATCAAGTCCTTTCTGCTCTTTGAAGGCAGGTTTGTGCTAAAGACCCAGCTTTCCTGCTGAAGTGGCTGACACTAATAGAATGTGGGGGATAAGGGGTAGCCTTTGGCAGCAGACAGCTGAGAGTTGTATCATCTTCAGCCAGCGCCGCAAGATTTTCCAGAGCTTGTCTGCTGGCACCTTGAATAAGCCCCCGACTTAAATCCACCTTGACTGAGGAAAGAGCAGAGTGGATTAGGTATGCGCAGGAGGATACGAGCAGACATTTAAATGCCTGCTCGGGTGCCTAAACAACCCTGTGGAGAGAGGCTGGGTGCTTGGCTCCGGGGCAGGCAGGAACATTTGGCACCGGCCGGGCCACTGAGCTCGGGATCTGCTGGGTTCCACCCCAGCACTTCAATCGCAGCACCATTAGTCTCTCCCTGTATGGATTTGTCTATCCCCTATGTCTTTTCCATCATCTCTAAACTTGAGTGACTCCTATGACTAATGTGATTGTAAGTCATAAAACATTAAGTTATGACACAATCAAATCAAGGCCAAGAAATTCATCGTTAGGGTGTAGGCTACATTCTCAACTCAAAACCAGAAAAGCAGCATTGCAGGGTAAACAAAAGGCTGAAGTGTCAGCCCTCATTTTTCACTTTTTGGGCTCTTATCAGTTTGTATCAATTTAAGCCCTTTTAAAGTATGTAATTTCTTTGACTTTCTTTTTTTTTTCCTCCCCCCCCCGCCTCTAGGAACCGAGAATTATTCTGCTTTGAGGTCTGGAACCTGCCATACAATAAACACTACTTAATTGGGACATGCTTAATAGGGATGGCCACTTTAATGGGACATCTCCTAGGGAACCTATTTATGTTAATGAGACTGAATGACAATGACTGTTTCTTAAGTGGGGCAACAAAAAGGAAAAGCCTCCACTTAACAGGGATGCACTCAGCTGTTACTACTTTGTTAAGTGTTTAACCAGGTGTTAAATAGGTCTGAAATTCTGAGCTTCCATCTTTTAATTCAAAACTGGAATATTCAAACATTTACATCGGGCTGCAACGTGGTGTTTGCGTTTGCCTAGCGGTGTCCAGCCACAAAGAAAGGGGCAGGCTGCTTTCAGCTATGCCAGGGATAGAAGTACTCTTCTCCAAAGAGCTTAAATCACCCCTTTTCTCCAAGCCTGGAACTACCTGTGGATTGGATTTGTTCCAAGATTCGTTGCAAAAGCCAGAAATAAAACCCATCCGCCCTCATTCTGAACCCTACGTTTTACCCTCTCACCCCAAATCTTGCCTCCTCTGCAGCCTGAATGAAATGGTGGAAGCCAACAAAAAAATAAAAATAGGAAAGCTTCTTAAGCCTAAGTGATCCTAAGATCCCTAAGAATAGATGTCTGAAGACTCGCAGGAGCCTCCAAAAGCCTGTAAGCCATTTTGAAGGTTATTCTCCTGCTGAAGATCTTTTGTCTTCTGTGGTTTCCTCGGAAAACTCAAGAGACCACGTGAAGGAGCTGTCTTGAAAACAAAAATCCCATCTTAGACGACAGCTATATAAATTTGGGGACTCTCCCAGGCAAACCAAGACATCTGATTATGCCATTGTATCCTGCTTGGCAAAGGAGAGAGTGAAGGCAAGTGATAGACGTGAGGGGCAGATGGAGTTTGCCTAATGTGTCTGTTCTTTTCTTCGCTGCCTTTTCAATTTAAGAATGTAGCAAAATAGCAGCTGCTCATAATTTCATGAATCAAGAAGTATGTAAATTTCAGCTACAAAATTTGGTGCATAGTTAGACACACACACACACACACACACACAAAGAAGTGGAGGGGGGAAGAGGAACAGAGAAAAGATCTTGCTTGCATCTACAACTTTCTTAATCGTGCATGCAAATGTAGCTGTCAGGCCTGGCTCTCCTGTGGGTTAGGAAGGAACCAAGAGTGGCTGCACCGATTCCACTGTGGTCATGTAGGGCACACTCTGGGATAACTGCGCTCCGAGGGTTCGGCCAGTCCCTGCTTGCTGCCCCAACACTGGCATGGAAGGATGAGCCTGGCACGAAAGGCTCCTTTCACAGCCCTGAGCTACCATGGGATCTTTACACCAGACCTCTGCTTCCAGGCTGCTTACGGCACGGTCAGATCAGATCAGATGGAGGTGAGGAGGAAAGGGGCTGTGAAAGGACTCCACCAGCAGGGAAGGCAGAGCTGTGAGCAGCTACCCGAGGATGCTGACAGGCACCGTGAACTGCAATGGAAATCACACTCCTCCTATTTCAGTCCCCAGCAGCCCTCAGATTAAAAACTGGAAAAAGTGTCTGGAATTGTATCATCCGAAGGTAGGAAAGTGCTCAGGAGCTGGGGATCAGGGCCTCCATATCCTCTACAGCTGGTTCCAGTTTTCAGACAAGATTTACTAAACACATGTAAACCCTGCCTATCTGTTTGAATACTTCTTGTGCAAATAACTTCCTCTGTGGTCAAGCTGTTTCTCTCAGATCCAGGCTACGGATCTGTGCTTTAACACTCCTGCCATTTTTACCCTTGGATTTCCACCAGTACCAGTTCACACTCGGAGTACCAAACTGTGAAGAAGGGAGCTGGGTTTGGCAGGAAGAGTCAGGAGGATTGACAGTGCAGAACATGGAGCAAAGCCATGATAAAGGGCAGAAATCATCCCTGGCTCAGCTCCATCCCAGTCAGTGGGCCAGATCCTGAGGAGCTATAAACAGAGAGTGAGCTGAGTGTCTCATGGGAGCTGCAACTGGTTATATCATTTGGTCCAGCAGGTTCTGGCACAGACAGAACACTGCAGCTGCTCTGGTGGGTTTCTGCTGCCTCGCTCCCCTTGAGGGGGCAAGCAGAGCACTGCTCTCTTCTCCAGGTAAAGCTGCCCCACAGTGCTACCTGCTGAGTGTCACAAAGTTGAGCGTTGCACAGAAAGCAAGAAGCTGAAACTGAACACAAAGAAGCAGGAGGGCAGAGTTTTATGATGGATGTTTTATTGCAATCATCCTAAAGAACATTGCTCAGATTTCAGGCAGGTATTTTACATGCAGATTTAATGTGAGTCCTCTTCTTGCTAAACTCTGCCACGGTCTGTGTAGTGCAGGGCATAAAACACAGCACAGGACAACTATGAACAAGTTTATTAAAAGAGCTTGGGTCCTGTTGACATCACCAACCACACAAGTGCTTGCTCAGGGTTGGTGTGATCTTATCAGCCTCTCCTTACATTTCAGGTTACCTACTCGTTCCTTCTCCCTATATATCTTTCATTGTTACAAGAATTCAACTCATGGGCAGATCTGGGAGATAAATCTGCTGCTCTGTTTTGGGAACATGGCTCTAGTTCTAATTTGGCAGGCTCCGTTCAGGCACTACTCCCTTTGACTTCAGGGATTTTTTTGCCTGAGTAATCCTTTCAGAATTGGACTCTCTGTGATTTTCATTTACTTAACAACTTGGCATTACATCTGTAAAATATTAGCCTGGTAACTTGAACTATCAAATTAGATTCATGCATTAATCTAATCTATAGACGAAGCTTGATAGTCAGTTCTGTTGCGCTGCACGGCTGCACTTCCAGGCTGTCTCTGTCACTTCACGTTTATCCTGATGATGCAAGAGAAATAAAAGAGTGAGGTTTGTAGACCAAAGTCGGTAGCCCACACATGGGAAAAGAAAGCCTGAAACGTTAAACTAAAATGAATTTCTTCTTTCAGTTAACCCAGGTAGATGTTTCTCTATCAACCGCGAAGAGGGAGAGCGCAGACACAGACACCCAAAGCTAAGCCGAAATAATCAACAAAACAAAAAGCTACCCAGAGGAAAAAGCAGGTGGAAAGAGACACTGAGAGTGCAATGTATTCCCTAAAAGTCCTTGGAAAAGACAAGTAAGTGATTGTTTTGTTCCGTGGTGCAGCCTGAAAAGTAAAAAATCACTCCTTCATACATGTTCCTAAGCTGTATTTATAAACACTTCACCTAACTAAATGAGATTTCTTCCCTCCAGGTTGGCTGCCCTTGAACATTCTTCTCCTCCTCACAGTACTGAAGTTTGTTGTGTGCAGTCCTTCCACGAAAGCAGGGTCTGTGCATGTGGCCGTGGTGCAGGCTCCAGCCTCATGCAGCAAGGTGCTTAGGAACAGGTTAAACCAAAGTTTTGCACATGCTTTGGTGCTTGAAAAGCTGCCTGCGTGGAGACAAACCACTGCCATGGTGTTCTTCCACCTAAAGCACATTCACTCCTCTCCAAGAATGCTTTCTCTTTGTTTCACCTCCAGCTTGTGATGTACAGAATGAAGATGAGGTTAATAAGCTGTGCTCTGCACTAGCCTACACCCCTGGGCTTTCGTAGTGGTCCCAGCAATGCCCCTGTAATTTCTTTAGGGTTAAAGCTCCAGTCTGGGACAATGCCAAGCAGATGCAAACAGGGGCTTGCATACAGATGTGGAGAACTGTGGCCAGAATCTGGCTGGACCTCTTCATTCCAAAGGAGAAGGTAGTGTTTAGAGATAAAAAATCATGTGTCATTTTACCCTCTATTTCATAATCCATCACCATCAGAACACCAAGCAGGAGATGATACAATGCCAGGGGGGAGACACATCCACTCCTTGGGTGCATGCCACTGAAGCAACATGGATTGGCACCCCATCCCAAGCACCTTGGGCCACTTGTGTGTGCTGTGCCCAGCACCCTGGACCCTTTCTGCAAAAAAGGAGGTTCCTATGGGATGCAGCATTGGGTTTGCCAGCATAAGGCAGCACTGGCAGCAAGCTGCTGGCTTCCCTGCCCTCCTCTTCTCTCCCTTTCTGCACTGATCCAGAATTGCTCTTTCCCCACCCCAGCATTCAGGTGTATAACCCCAGACACAGTTGTGTTTGCAGCAAACCCCAGTTGTGTTTCTAAGAGATGTGCCTCCCAAAAGGAAATCTCACACTCGTTACTGGAAGAAAAGCCACCCTGGACATCCTCAGGTACCACAAACCCAGCTTCCCACCTGCCCCCACAGCTCCAGCAGCCTGGTGCTCAGGGCTGTGCAGTGTGGCAGTGCCAGCCCTGCTGGGCACCTCTCATCCCCACACACCTCTCTCTGTGTCCTGCACACCCACCTGCCTCTTCTTGCCTGGCCCTGCCCGTCACAACCGGGCCGAGGCATGGGTGTCTCTCCCCTTGGCACCCATGTGCTGGAGGTGGCTGTGCCACCCTGGGATGACTGACACCCACGAGGGGACACACCACAAGAGATGTGAGCACTGTGGGTGGTTACAGGCCAGGAGAAGGGGACAGCCGGAGGAGAGGAGGGATATTGCCTTCTTCCTGTCCCACTTGAAGTGTTCTCGATTGGAAAGTGAAAGAAAAACCTTTTCCCTTTTCTGCTCCCAAGGCAGCGTCAGCCTTGTGCTCACCCACTTCAGGGCCCTGCCTGGAAAAGACCCAAAGGGAATCTGGGAGGTGTGGGAGCAGCCTCTGAGCTGCTTTATTTACGTTTTTCTTCCATCTCCTTCTTGCAGCTTCCCAGTTCTGCAGGCTGTGAGAGGCAAGTGCCCAACAGTGACTACGATACACAACTGTGTATCCCCTGGTGCCCAAGCCTGTCTTACAGAAGGGAGAAGCTGGGGGAAGAGCCTGTGAATTGTTTTGTGCCATCAAGAACCCTGCGGTTAGCAGCTGAATGCAGCTCCTGGCCCCGGCTCCAGGCACTACATCAGCCCTCCTGCCACAGGGGGAGTGGCACCAAGAGAGCAGGAGAGAGCCATCTCAGCTGGGCTGCAGAAAACAAACAGGGATTTAAACTAGTAATGTTTCTGATTCTTACTCTGAAGTAATATCTGAACTATTGGACCTGGAGATTCTGCAGAAACGGGGAACAAAAACAGGCTGGGGAGGAGTTCAGCTGGAGAGGAAAGCAGAGACAAATGGGATTCCTGACCAAGCAAGGAGGGAAAGATGGGAAGAGCAAAAACCTGAAATGAGGAGTGTTGAGAGATTTCTGATAGGAAGAAGAGGAGTTAAGCACAAGGTAAAATGAATGTTCAATAAAACCCAAACCCCAAAACTCTAAAAGAAGTAAAATTGAGTGAAAGGCTCTAAGTGAGAAAAAATGTGAGAATTTTGCCTGGGAACACAACCTCCTAACTTGCCTCCTAACCCCTTTAAAGGACAAAGGAAATAAATGCCCAGATAAGCAGAAGAGCCTTAAGTGGGAGAGAAGAGTGCTGGCAGGAGCCTGAGCCCTGCCCAGCTAAGAGAAGACTCATCCTGATACCATCCTGCTCATGGCTGAAGGGCGGTAAGGCAAGGCCAGGGCTCACTAACTCGGACTGGTAAGAATCACACAGCAACATCAATCTGGTGTGCAGTGATTCACTGCCAGCTCCAGGAGTGGGTCATCTCCTGGGTCTTTTTCTTCTCTCATTCTCCTGATTGCCCACGGGTATGGTTATTACTCAGCTTGGCCAAAACACGACCATGCACCTGAGTGGAATGCCCCCTGGGAGAAGCAACTATCCCACAGAGATGTTCCAAACGTGCTCGGTCTGGGGAGCCCAACTCAGCTCATTAGAGGTCTTCCTTCTTTGAGGGTCTTCAGTAGCTGCTGCAGCAGGGCAGAGAGCAGTGCAGCAGTGGCAGTCATCGCTGGCTTTTGTTGCTGTGGGTTAATCCACAAATCCTCAGTGAAGATCTGTTGTGGGTTGTGCTGGGTACTTACAAACGTGTCTCCAGAGTTAAAGAGTGAGTAACCACAGCACCCAAATTTGCTTTGCTCTTAATTGTGGCTGTTTTCCCTGCCCTCTGTCAGAATTGCTTGCTCCTCTTCCACCTACCAGCCTGCAGCTCTCACAGGGCTTCAGTTGTAGCTGATGTATGTCACCATCTACACAAGCCGTGCTAAAACTCACAATTCTGTGAGCTTCAGAACAAGAGTCCACACAGATGAGTCTCCTCTCTCTGCCAGTGGACACCCAGGGAAGAGCAGGCAGGCACACAGGATACTTCTCCCAGCTTCCAACCATCCTCTGCTCAATGGGTCTCCTGAGCTTCTGCACATCATGTTCACATCACTGGCCAAATCCTGGCGATTTATATGGTGCAGAACCTCTGGCAGCTACATCAGATATAAATCAAGCAGAAGTGGAGTCCTGGGCAATAATGGGGAAAAAAGATCTATGCTTTGGAAGACATATATGAGTTTTGATCTTAATTTGGGTTAAATGTCCCAGCAACACAAATTACCTGTCTGGCTGTCTCTGCCGTCTGCCATCCCTACAAGTCTCACTATGCAATGGCACAGTGTGATAAGGATGGATGGAGCACAGCTTCCTTTGCTCTCGAATCCAGTTTAAGAGTGAACAGGGTGACACAATTCACAGTGGAGAGGGATGGGATTTGGGAAGGAGGCACTCCAGCAGGGACAGGCAGCTAAGGATGAGAAGCAGCTGAAGGAAACAGAAGCAACAGAACAAGAGGGCACAGTCTCAAGTTGTGCTGGGGGAGGTCTGGGCTGGATGTCAGCAGGAAGTTCTGCACAGACTGGCATTGGAATGGGCTGCCCAGGGAGGTGGTGGAGTCACCATCCCTGGAGGTGTTCAAGACAAGACTGGATGAGGCACTTAGTGCCACGGTCTGGTTGATTGGCCAGGGCTGGGTGATAGGTTGGCCTGGATGATCCTGGAGGTCTCTTCCAACCTGGTTGATTCTATGATTCTATGAAATGCAAAGATGAGAGCCATGGAAAATGGGCTGGAAAGGAGCAGACAGGGGCACAGATAAGGAATTCTTTTATGGGAACTGAGAAATTTGGGAGTCGCTTTAAGTGAAAAAGAGGAGAGGGAAAGACAAGAGTCCATGGAGAAGAGACTCAGTTACAGCCATTCTGGGAGAAGCACTCTTAGTGTCCTGGCCAATGCAGACTCACCAAGGCAAACAGAAGCCCCAGTCCAGTGATTCCAACTGAACTTGTGGACCAAAACACCTTCATGCATGCAGACTGCTGGCCAAAGGAGCAGCTGTGACAAACAACTGTTTCTGACACGTTTGAGACCCTTGGAGTAAAGGTCCACTTTCTCCAGCAGTCTGAGCAACAAGATGTGAAGCACAACGTGCACCAGTTGCTGGCGATGGCTCAGTGCGCACACTGAACCACCTGCACCAGTGACACTCCATGACACGAAGCTAATGGGAAACAAATTCCAATCAGGGATTTGCTTCATTCCTAAAATGGTGCCTGTGTGCCTACACCTGGGAGAAAAAGGAAGCAGGAATCTGTGCAACATACTTGGAGATCTTCCTGAAGACCTCTTAGTCCCCGCTGTCATTTTAGATTTCAACCTGCACATGCCTTGTGCTGACTCTTTCAGGGCTCTGTTAGCACGTGCTGAAAGCAGTTAGCATTTACACAGCTCAAACCTAACCTTAGGAAACCCTTCCTCGGATCGAGAGAGATGAGACTGATTTCTCCAACCAGAATAATGCCAGAAAACTTCGTTCTAATCATCTTCTTGCCAGAACGCACCCAGTTTCCCAAGGTCCTTCCTGCACCCTACACAGGTACCTCTCAGCAGGAACACCAAGGGAACCGCCGCTTGCTCCGAGGCGCTCTGAACCCTGCGGGGTCTTTGCAGCAGGCAGCCCGAAGAAATCCAGCACTCTGCACAAACAGAGCTGTCAAGCAAGATTTCCTCGGGCTCGTTGCCACACAAAATGGCAAAGAAGGGACTGGATCCCGCACGGAAGACAATGGGAATTATCGGTGCGCAGCGTTTGTCTTCCGGCAGGGTTAAGGTTTCTCGGCACTTCCTAAACTCAGCCGTGCTGTTTATCCTCGGAATCGCACAGCTGAAGGCTTTGGGATCCAGCCACGGAGCTTCCATTTCCACCCGGCGATAACGCCACGCGACCTGACTCCCGCAGCAAGAAGCCTGCGACCACGTGAAGGGATCGTAAAACATTATTTATGCTGGGATCGTTTGTTACCACCCCCCCCCCCAATCACTCCTCTTTCTTGACAGATATAAACCTCCGCTTAACACATTAGACTCATAAATATTACCAGAGAGAAGGCTGCGAGTTAATACCTACCAAATGTATGTGAAAAATATGACTCGATTGAGAACTTTGGATTTTAACCAGATGCCTTTCCAGCAAATGATTCAGGTCAGATGCTTTCTTCTCCTCCTCGCCGTGCGTGCACCTTCAAAGCCCAGCATTCCCCTGTGATTTATTGTACCCTGACTGTATGCCCCGAACCTAAACCAGCACCAGGACACTTCATCCTTGAGGCTGTACACACCTGCAGTCCAAACTAACAAGAGAAAACATCCCCACGGCACGGCAGGAGCCTTTGAAATGTCTTTTTGCAGTTGCTTGGACACAGAACAGACTGGTAGAGCAGGGAGGCAGCGGAGAAAGGGTGAAGACAGGAACTCCAGGCTCTTTCATCTAGAAAGGGGGGACCATGGAGAGATTAGAGGAAAGGATTTTGATTAGATCACTGGAATGTGAAATGATGCTTCCCAGGATTAAAATCCTATTTTAGGGCTACCAAACCGGTTATGCTGTCAGTCAGGATGTGGAAGCTCCCGCAGTTCTGTCCCTAACAGGCAGCTGTCACTCAGCAGCACCCAACATTCCCTGGCTCAAGCAACTCTGGCCAGGCACCTCTCACACCTCCCCACCCTCACCCCAGGCACCGAAGTGGAGCCTCCATCCCAGCAAAGCACTGCCAACCCTTCAAGGGTGGCACTTGTGGAGGAAAAGGGGCACCCCTCTCACAGGTCACCCCCAAGTCTAGCCCTGTGACTGCCACAGGGGCTCTCGGATGTGGGTCTTGTAGAACTCCTGGCCTAGCAGAGGCCTGACACTGTCATCACCCAGCATAATTCAGTTTATTCCCAGGGCAGCCAACAATCCGAGGGTCTGCAGTTGTCAGGCTGATCCTTACGTGGAACCCATTAACATAAACCCCGCCATCGCAATTAGTATCTTTGTAAGCAGCAGCCTCAGCAAAAAGTGGAAATGGAGGCTGGAATCACGGCGCCGCTCCCAAGGAGGGCAGCAGCAGGTTGGGAAACGATGGGCAGCGATCGCTCTGCCGCTGTCCCCGCCGGGACTGCCCCGGGACAGACAGAGCCAATGCCAAGTGGTCACCCTCTGCCCGGAGTGAGTGCTGCATCCACTGGGTGATCCAAAGCAATCCGAGGAGAAAAATCAGTGCTCCCTCCCTCACTCCCCAGGGGAAGCTATATTTGCCTTCTGGATGAAGGGCAAAACCGTGGCAAAAAAAGCCCTGGTTTGAGTAAAATCCTGCAGTTCACCTGTTTGAGAGAGGACCAGGACGCCCCATAGGCTTCCGTGTAAGGACAAAGCGACTGCTCTCCTGGGGAGGGTACCAGGAGGCTGCGTGCGTGCACCCAGGCTGGTTTGTGGAGACGAGCCTGGTCCAACGCTCTGCTCTCCAGGAGGGCAGAAGGAGCCCGCTCCCGCTCACAGCAGCACGGCTGTTTAGAGCACAGTAACTTACTTCACCTTTTAGTCTGCGTTTCTATGGCTATCTCGCGCCCAGACGGCATCCGTTTTTCCAGCCCCACCGCGGTGGTCCCCGCCAAGGCAGCGGTCAGCGGCCTCGACCCGCGGCCCCGGCCCCTGAACAAGTGCCCGGCGAGCTGCGCCCCGTCCCTTCCAGAGCCACATCCGGCCCGCTCCACACACGGGGACCAGGCCCTGCCGCGGGCTCCGCCGCTGTCGCTTCCCTGAAACTCTCCCACCGAGCCCGTCTGGCCCCGTGGGCCGCCCATCTTCCTCGGCCCTCCGCCACCACCCGCCGTGCGCGATGCTCTGCCCCAGACCCACCGCACCCCGCACTCACAGGGGATGCGCGGGCAGTGCAGGGCACGGCGGGGGCTGCGCGCTGCCACCACTGCCACCCCCCCACGCCCCCCGCTACACTCCGCCTTGCCCCGGCTCCGCATCGCCCGGTTACACCCCGCACTGCCTCGTTGCCCCTCGCATTGCTCCATAGAGCTCCCCGGCCCTTCCCGGCCCCGCACTGCCCGATTGCCCCCGCACTGCCCCGTGGACAACCCCCACCCCGTCCGTCGCTCCCCGCAGCTCTCGTTTGCACCCCGCACTGCCCAGCTCCGCACCGCCCGGTTACATCCCGCACTGCCCCATCGAGCGCCCCCACCACTGCCCAGATGCGCACNTCCCCCTCCCTCCCGGCTCCTGAACTCCAGCCCCTCTCTCTCTATCAGCCGCTCACTCTGTCTCAATATGTCTCAAGATGGCGGCCAATGTGGGATCGATGTTTCAATATTGGAAGCGCTTTGATTTACAGCAGCTGCAGGTCAGGCTCCCCTCGCTCGCCGCACCGGCCGGGCCGCGTCGCCGGACCCCCCCCCTCCTCGCTCCCCTCCTTCCCTTCTCCGCCTTCCCTCGGGCCCGGCCTCCCCCTCCTCCTCCCGCTGCCGGCCCGCGCCGCCTAAAGGGAACCCCCCGCTCCGCCCGGCCGCGGCGCTCCGCTCCCTCCGCCTCTCCCCCCCCCTTGCGCCATTGATCACCGGCCCCATCGGAAATTGATCCTCTTTGTTCAATTCATCGATCAGCCCAAGATGGCGCCGGAGCCGGCGCTGCCGGGGCTGTCGCCGCTTCGTCCGCTCCGTCCCGGGCTGCTCTCTTTCCCCGCTTCCCGTTCCCCCCCGGCGGCCGGGGCCATAAAGGGCGGCCGAGGCGGCGGGCGAGCGGTGGGGCTGCCGGCGGCCGCTCCTCTTCCCGCTCCTGTCTGTCTTCCTGCCCCCCCCTCGCCTGCCCCTTCCCGCCGCCGCTTCCCTGTCGCCTTTTCTCCCCGGGAGCCGGGGAAAGTTTACCGAGTGCTGGGACTTTGTGTGGGGGCGCAGGGAGCCGGCCGGGCTCGGCGTGCAGGCGCGGAGCGGCGGGGGCTGGGGGCGCTGTGGTGCCGGCCAGGCGGGCGCTCCCCGCCGCTGCCCGGCCGCCGCCGCCTCGCCTCGCCGCGGGGTGCCGGCCCTCCGCTGCCGCCGGCGGGCAAGGGGCTCGGGCCCGCCGCGCTCCCACCGGTCCGCTGGCACCCCGCCGGGGAGGTGGTGGCGGTGTTGGTGGGCAGCTGCCGCAGGCGGGGAGGGGGGACGAGGATGGAGCCGCTGCGAGGTCCCGCGAGGAGGGAAGGGGGCGAGCGCCCGGCCTCACTCGGCCCCGGGAGAGGGTGTGCGGGAGGACAGGGGCAGCGCCCAGCGCGGGGGGGCAGCGCCCAGCGGGAAGGCCCCCGCCGGGCACGGGGGGTCGATGCGGGGCCGGCTAGGCGCGGGGGCGTCCGGCCCGGCGGGCCATGGCCGGCGGCGGCGGCGGGAGGGCACGCTTACATAATTCACCGGCTCCAGCCTCTCCTGCCGCCCAGCATCTGACAGATGAGCGGAATGTTGATGCTTTACTGTGCTGGCTCACGACAGCCTAGAAGTCTCGTTTCCTCCGAGGGAAAGTCCTCGCAAACCAGCTTCCCTTCACCGTTGGGTGCGTGCCCTGAGGAAACTGCAGATGCAGTATTTAATAGAATTGCTGGGCTATAGATAAGGCCTGGGCGGGTTGGAGAGGGGGGGAAAGAGGTTGTCAAAGGATGAATTGGTGCTGCTCCCGCCGCTGAATGGGATTGCAACATGCGTGCTTCTCCCAGTTGATTGGTGCAGGAAAGCGCTGCCCTGCCTCTTGAAACCCTCCGGTGCCTCCCGTTTAAATAAATTGGCTCGAAAGCCGCCGGCTGCCCACCCTTGGCCCCCTCCCGAGGCGGGCTCGGCGGTGCCCGGCCGGAGCCCTGCGGCAGGCAGAGACATGGTGCGTTGATGCTGGGCAGAGCCGCAGCCCCGCTGGAGGTGAGGGGATGCGGCCGGGGGGGGGGGCCGGGGACCGGGACTCGTCGCCCTCCCCTCTCCTCGGCGGGGCTTGCAGGGGGCGAGCTGGTGGGAGCGGTACTGTAAATAAAACCAACCCAGCAACCCCTAAAACGGGAAGTGCTACGCAGGGTCTGCGGTGTGAGGCTGGTGCCTGCTGACTTTCAGGTGCATTAGGAGGTGGGGTAAAAGGAGTGTTTTGGTTTAGGCTTTTCTTTCTCCCCCACCCTCCCCTTTTCGGGTTTTATTGTTTCTTTTAAAGGCTTTGGATTAAGGTAGACTTGGCTGAACTTTGCTAAGTTAAAAGGGTTCTTAATAGCGACCCAGAATACCTACAGGAATAGAGCAAATGAGATCCAGATGTAGGGTTGTATAAAATAAAATGGATTAAATTAAGATGTAGTTAAACAAGGTCTGACATCTTTAATTGTCGACTTTTGCTTTTGCCTCTGCGTATGTGTGGTTGTACTTGCTTAGCATAGGAAAATAAACGCTCCGCACGTCACTGCCGTGGCGTGAGGTTTAACAGGGAAGGAGTCCAGACGTTGCCCTTAAAAATAAAGCCTTCAGAAATGCTTATTGATTAAAACATATTACACTAAAGTATCTCTCATGGAAATGAAATTCTGAAAAGTAACGGAGGCAGCCAAATGGCATGTTGATAGATTGTTTTTAAGTAAAAAATAGCTTACTTTTATCACAGTATAATTTCTGTGCACACTGTAAAACCTGTTGTGGAGTATCGCTGTGCAAAGCTTAATCTTGTTTTTGCAGACTGAATGTGACAGTCTGACTCGAGCAGCTTGTGGGTGCTCCTTTGAAGCCTTCTGGTAGCGCCGGGTTCAAGTTGTTTGAACAGTCTTCATCGCCTGCTTTTGGGGACTGGGGGTTATTTATCTGTGTCGCCGGTTGAGCTGCTCGCTTTTTTGGCAGTGGGTGCAGCACAGAGTTTATTAACTTGGCAGGCAGGCTGCCTGTGGAGAGTCCCAGAGTGACCAGAGCTGTGGAGAGCACCTTCATCTATCTGCTGAATAGTTAATTGGTTTCAAATTAGCCGGTTTATGTTTTTTTTATCCACCCATCTGCACGAAGAGGTAGTGTAACATTTACTCCCACTTGCAGATGAAGCAATATGCTATAAAAACTACCCTTACTGAGCATGCAGTTCAGCCTCACCACTGCCCATCCTTCCCTCCCCCGTCATTCATTTCTGCTAATGTATTTCCAGGGTGGAATTAGTGAAAATCAAAATGCTTTTGTCTGCGCTTCCCTTCCCCTGTTCCAGGGGAAAAAAATAAACCCAACGAACCTGGAGGATTTACACCTGACACAGTTACAGCTGTGCCCCGTAAATGCCAGCTCATGTACGTCTGGGTCTAGGTGGCTTTGAAGCTGTCTCTTTTCTGCATCAGAAAGTTGTGAGGAGCTGAGGCTGTGCAGTCCCGTGGCAGCCAGCGACATGCACCCTGCCTGCTTGCAACTTCCTCTTCTGCCTTCTGTTAGAAGACTTTTAACTGTTGATGAGCTTCGACCTGCTGTGTGATATTAAGCAGCAGGTTTCTCGAGTTTTTATCAATATTAATTAAAAACAGAGCCAGGAACACTTGAGGGTCTGACTCTTTTAATTATTTATTTCCTCTCGCCAAATAAGCTCTTGTTTGCAGGAAGAGAGATTTCAGCAGTCGGAGGCAGGATTAAATAATTCAGAACTTGGATTAAAGAACAAAAAGGTCTGTTCACAAATGGAATATGAGATGCAAAACCGGCAGTTTTCTACAGGTATCAAACGTGGCTCTTTGCTTGAGACTCTCCCTGGAAGGCTGAGTATTAACCCTTTTCTCCAGTAAGGGCTGCTCCAGCTCCTAGAGAAACAATGGAGGTTAGGGTGGCATTTCTGCTTCAGTTTGTCATGGAGCAGAAGATGGATCTGTGGTTGCCAGCTGAGGGCGAGGGAGCACACAGAGAGAACTGGTCTTGCAAACAGTGAGTGCTGGGGCAATGAATGTGAGTTGAAGGTCTGGAGAAGTGCTGTTGCCCCCCAGTTAAAACTTCATCTTCTGTCTGGGGTGAGTTGTGCTCCGAGTCAGGCTGCTGTGCAGCAGCACAAAGGTTACCTGCTGTTTGGTCTTGTCTGGAGGTTGTAGTTTGTGGTGTCACTATCACCTTCACCACAAAAAACAACCTTCTGGAGAAGGAACACGAGCCTCATGTTCCTGTGGGTCTGACATGCAGTCCTCTTGAGGTTGTGCTTAATCTTTTTGAGTATCTGTGTCTATTGATCTGTACTAGAGGAGAGACTTAGCCCTGCCAAACCTTTTTCTGACCAGCAGTGCCTGTGAGGAAGTCCAGCTTGGTTCTCGGATCTAAGTGGAATCTGCAGGATGAATGGGAGAAGTTAATACCATTTGAAAAGTTAACAAACTGTCTGCTGAGGTAATTTGACAATAAAGACGGCTCAAAATGTCGGCTTAGCTTTTAAGGACAGGCACACACTGGTACAAAGTGCAGTTTCTCAATGCTTGTGAGTAGGAGGCCATAGCTTGTTGCTGTCGGGATAGGGAACAAAAATCTAAAGGCATATCTTGCTCAAGTGTTTCTCTCATAAAATCTCATCCTGGTATTGCATCATAAATGGTCATTGTAAGGATGGGGTATTAGTTGTGTGCATGCTGTGACTAATTGGTTAATGTAAACCATTGATCTTACAGCATTATAAAATTTGTAACAAAATCTGGAGGAACTAAGCAGCAATGAGAAGCTTTTAAATACCAAAGTGCTTCTATTATTGAATTGGAACCAGGTGGGGATGTTGGCATCTCTTAGCTCGCTCTGTCTGTACCAGAGCACAAGCTGGTTTGCTTTAGGTGAAGGAGTTAATGTGCTCCAGCAGAGGTGGAATCAGCGCTCATGTCCCAGCGTTTGGTTTTGTTTAGCCGTGCAGGTCGCTGTAGAACTTGCAGTTTCTGTCCTGAAAGTAGGCAGTGCTTCACTCTTAATAGTGGCAGCTTAATGTGCAGCAAGAAAAGAGTCTATGGCTGCTGTAAGTATGTTTCTGCTCCCTCCATCTGGTCAGAGATGTGGGGTGAGAGCAGCTTGGTAGCTCTGCAGGAAGATGCAATACAGGGGCCTGAGAGGGTGTAAAAGCTGAGATATGCCTAGTCTGTATACTCTGAAAGTTGCTGCTTCCCTGCAGCAGGAAGCTTTGGCTCTTTGCTGTGGTGTCCCTGGACATCTAACACACACTACATCCTCGAAGAAAGGCCCTTGATGTACTTCTGGCTTGAGAACTTGGCTTTCATAGGATTCCTTGAATGTTATTACTTTAGTCCTGTTCCTTGGAAAGACCTTTCTGGAACATTTTCTATCCCTCTTTCCTCAAAGGAGTAGTGCCCCTCTGAAACGGGGCAGAATTCGTACGTGTGTCAATCATGCTGCTCTTGTGCCAAGTTTGTGGTTAGCTGGCTGGTGTCCTGGGAAGTGCAGCAGTGAGGGGGTTGGAGGGTGGTGATGGCTGGGAGATGTTTGAGGAAAGCTGGCACCCCTGGGCCATGTCTAACTGTACCAGATAGTAATGGGTGAAGTGTTTGCTGCGGCAGAAGGGGCACGCGGGCCGGAATTCCAGCAAACAATTATTCCTTATTTCCAAGCTGATTTGTAATGCAAGGAGTGGATGTAGAAAAATGCATCATCCAGAGTTTGTTTGCTCACACTGAGGCTGAGAATGAAGGCGGTTTATTTAGCGACTAGAGAACAGACACATATGTGGATGCTTAGTGTTTTTCAAGACGCCAGCAGGCAGTGCTCACTGACTTGTCCTTTTGATGGAAGCAGAGTAGTAAATTCTCATCTCACATATTCAGGTTTCTCTTGCACGTGTTAGGTTTTACTCCTTTGCTTATCTTTCTGCTTGGTTGTTCTTCGTATGCTTCATGGGCAGGGTGTTGAAAAGATGATCTCGTTTGGGTTGGGAATACAGTGACGGTGTTTCAGCTCTGCATGCAGGAGCGGTGAGCATGTGAAGCAGAGGGGGAGAAAGCTGAGATAGGGTGGTGAGCAGAAGGCAAGGAGTCTAGGGCAAAGAGATTTGCACAGGAGTACTCGCACAGGGTTGTAGATGTGGTGTTGAGTTCACCAAGAGACATGAGAGAAGGTTGGACCTCCTGATCGGAACAGTTAATGTCCTTGGGTTAGTTTTGTTTGTGACGTGTGTGTTTTCAGCTTGTCTTTGTTGTCTCTGGTTTGACAAGTTAGTAATTTCTGCTACAATGAAGAAAATGCAGTGTATGCCATCGCTGGGCCTGTGACGAGCATGGGAGTCCAGAGAGAGAGCTGAATATTGAACACAGTGCGCAGGTGCTGGGTGTAGGTTGGTGGCTGTGGTCCTGCCTGTTGTCCAGCACAAGGTGCAGTTGTGGAACAGCAGCAGGCAGGGAGGAGTTTGTACTAGAGCCACTTGATCCTGTACCTGTTTTAACTCTGGCTAGAGACAGCAGTTCTTGCTGTACTGTGCATGGTTGCTTCTGTGCCTCTCAGAGTGAAGCATTTAGAAGGAATCACATCGTTTCCCCATGTGAAGGTGCTGAGGCTGGGAGATGGCCTGGTGGCTCCGTGCAGATGTGTGACAGTGGCCCTGGGTTTGAAGTTGGAACCTTTCAGCCTTTCAGACCAAGGCCTTTTTGCCTTGGTGGTAACTCACTCGCTTCCTTACCTGGCAATAATTTAATGCCATTGTCGACAGTTGGGGTAATAAGGAAGTTTCTGTGGGGGCTGGAGTTCTGCTGTCCTTTCAGGAATTGGAAGGAGAGGATCTGGAGAGGTGCTTGTCTGCCTCCTGCTCGAGTTCATGGACCCACAGTGATCTGCTCTGACACAAGAGTAAAAATTACTCTGTCCTTGAAAAGCTCAAAAGCAGATGCACAAAAATATTGAAGCTGCTGTATTGAGATGCTTTAAATTCTTCTATACCTTTGTGTTTCTGGCTGTGAGCTTTTTAAGGCATGTGAAGATATAGGCCATGGCTGTCTCTGAGGCTTTTTCAGAGGAGTTCACACATCCAAGCTGAGCAGCTCCTGTTGCTAATTTTTGTGTTGAAATGTACCTGAGTGAATAAGCAAACTTGGACATGACAGCATCTGGCAGTGCCAGTACAAGGCTCCTGTGAGTGATAGGAGAGTTTAAGTATTGGTGAAGGACTAATTTCGCAGTGGGGCTGGGCTCTTTGTTTTGCTGAAGAGTCAGGTGAGCCCAGGTGAGCATCGCGCAGGTGTATGCGGGTGAGACCCAGCTGAGGGCCGATTCCTGCAGCCCTTCAGGTCCCCCTCAAGCTGTGGAGATCAGAGGATCCTGTGCTGCTGAGTTACTGTGTCACTCTGGGATTGCTTTCAGAGCTTCGGGGAGTGTGTGTACAGGGAACTTGGAATCACTTCTGATGCTTTCCTGGCTGAGAAACATTGGCTTCTGTCTGCAGCTCACAAGAGACAAGCTCAGAGCAGTGGTGTGGCAGGGATGTAAAAGCAAGTGAAGAGGGGGAAATGTTGCTGTTTAAAGGCCTGCATGGGATAGAGGGAAGTGAAGAAAGGAAGGAGTTAAGGAGTGAACTTAAGCCTAGGACTTGGAAATTAAACTCTTACTGCAGTGCAGTGTGGGGACGAGGAGAGCTTATTTTAGCGTTTATATAAATATTCGGCAGCGCAGCTGGGCAGTGCAGAGGGGCTCCCGGCGAAGGCTGGGCGCTAGTGCTGCAATCAAATACAGCTCACCTGCACCGCCTGAGCCCTGTGAAAGGATAGCCTGGGGTTTGCCACCACGCTCTGCCTGTGAAAACATCCTAGGAAGATGTGTACAAGAGATAGCAGGGTGATGGTTTGACTTCCAAGCACTGACAGGCTTTTTGTGTTGCCCCATGACAAATAGGACTTAAGTTCCTGTTATCTTTTTAACCACTTGGATGATATTTTCAGGTATTACGGATAGCAGAAGTGTTCTCATTGTCGTTACTGGGGAGGAAGAAAGGCAATTTAGTAGGCTTTGACTTTAAAGAGAGAGTCAGACCAGATATGTCCTGGGTTTTGTGTTTTGCATGGCAGTGCCCTGCCTTATTCCTACAGAAACTAAACTGAAGCTACAGATGATGAAACATGGGTGGAAATTTGATGAGTGAAGTCTTGCTCGTGCTCTCAGTACTCTGCACGGTGTTTGGTGCGGCGCAGTGCTGCCGGTCTGTTAGGAGCACAACAGAAGGGCGTGCATCTAAAAGCTCTACTTTGGGCAGTAATGCTTCTGGAGCCTGGTGCTGACGGGCAATACCTTATGCTGCTTTGGCTGCAGTTCGAGCCATGGTCACTAGGTAGTGGTGGCTTTGAAATAAGCTGGGAGCTCGTTTTGCTGTGGCAGTGGATGTTGTCTGTCTTCTGCTCTGCTGTGGGTCTGCTCCAGCCTTGGAGCCTGTAACCGGGCCTCTGCCAGTTCAGTTCTCCATCTGGAAAACATTGATAATGCTGCTTACTGCTCTCTGAGAGCACTTTTGAGATGCAAGGCTGTGAGCTAGCACTTACTATTCCTTTTTGCTGCTACTTCTGTTCTGTAGATAAAAAACTTAAGCACCTTTGTTAGCTTTCTTTTTAAATGGATTGAGCGGAGGATGTGCTCCTCTTGAGTGCTTTGCAGACGTGTTGCTGGAAGCAGTGCCTGTAGAAATGAATGTGGAACCAAACAGAACTGAGTAGCTGTGTGCTGAAAGAATATTGTTGATGATTGGTACTGAATCACTGGGAGAAAATGTTTGCTGCAGATAAAGCCATTATCTGGAGTTACTCATTCATACATACACAGACCCTTACTTTACCTGTGTGTTCTTTGCTAAATTGTTTGAGAGCCAGATCAGGTTTCCCTTCAGATTTTTCTGTAAGTTAAAGGCTGTTTGAAATTTACTTTCTAGGTGCTCAGTGGCATAAATGTGGAATTTATTCTTGGGCAGTTTGTGGTTGCATCATTTAAGCCTGCAGCCCATGGCTGGCTGCAGCGCTGAGTGTGAAGCAGCTCCCTGTCTCAGGGAGACACCACAGGCCAGCTCTGGTGAAGGAGCATCCCCAGCTGGCAGCGAGGCTTTTCCCAAGCCACGAGGACTGGCAGCCCCCTGACTGGCCAAGGGGAGGGCCGTGTTCGGAGCGGTTTGTGTGAGGTGTTAGGTTCGTATCTGAAGGCTGCAGTTCTTTATTCTCCAAACACGATGAGGGAGCTTGAAACTTTTTCTGGCAGCGACTTTTATCTCTTACCTAAACTGTTCAGGCTTTGTAGTCTAAGTATTGATAGCCTGCTAAGGCTGTCAGCAGGGGTAGAGGTTATGATTTAGATGTCTGCTTGTGCCATCAGAACTATCGATCAGCTCCTCAATTTCGCATGCCTGCGCTTCCTGCATAGCTATGAGGCTGGAGAGGTGCTGAGCTCTCGCTCGCCGCTGCTGCGGGCGGCTCTGCGCTCGGCTGGGTGAACTTCGCAAAGGTGAATGAGCTTTATCCCTGTTTAGCACAACACAAAGGCCCTGACCCACTAAAGCGTTATCACATGTGCTTAATTTTGAACACATGCGTGGTGGCAGCCTTCCGACCGAGCTTGGATGGGAAGGAGCTGCCCGTTCCGACCCGGGCCGTGCTTAACTTGAGGAGAGACGAACCTCTCTGCACTGGTCCAGTGGCTTCTCACTCTGCCTTTATCTCCTGTTTCTGATCAACTTAATCCTTGTCGTTCCTTCGATGTGAAATACAAATGCTGTCAGAAAGCCTCAATAAAATGTAGACTTGTGTTTTGTCTGTAATTATTTTCCATTTCAGTTTTATTGGGTATTTAGACGTTTTATTGCGTGTGCATGTCAGAATAAATTTGTGTCATGTTATCAGTTAAAGATGTTTGCTTAATTTTCAGGCAGAAATAAAACGTAGCCTTTGCTCATGATTGGGAACATGATCTGGTTAATTTTGTCTGCAGGCTACGCATCACTTTTTCTGTTGCAACTTTTGCGTGTGCCTGTTAATATTGATAGTGCTCAGCTTGGCTTTGGTATGTCTGGTATGAGCGTAGCTGCTTCTCTAATACTAATTGTGGAGATGGGATGATATTAAACATTTAAAAACAAGGAGCCAGCTGTCTTGCAATTGATTTTCTGTGGAGACACCTCTGTAGTGTCTTACGTGAGGGTTTGATATATTATAAACTAAAAAGGCTGTGAGTACCCTGCTTACTTTTCCCTTCTCCCAGCTCTGGCCTGGCTCTCTCGGGAGCTCTCCTCTTTTCCTCAGAGGTTTCTGCACGTTTTCCTTGGCATAGAGTCCTGCTATTAAAATTTTTGGGACGTTAGACAAAGGCAGCCTGCTAATATTGTGTCTTCAGCTCATCTCCCCGCTGCTGTTCACAACACCCTGCCTGCTTTCTCGAGCAAACGCGCGTTATGCTCCTAATTACTGCCGAAACTCAGAATGGCTCTTTTCCTTCCTTTCGAGAGCCAGTCGGTGCTGCTTTGTAGGGGTAAACTCGGGGGGCTGCTGCGCTCTTGCTTCGCAGGGTGGCAGCAGCATTAGGTGCCTGATGAAGCAGACAGTAAGGAGGCAAGTTTGGGACTGTGAGAGTTTATTTCCCTAACAAAGAAAGCTTTTCTGGTGCGAGCTTTGTCCTGCCAGGCGCTGGGTGCCTTCTGTGTTTCTGATGGTCCTTAAACCCCGCAGGACTGGGGATTATTTCCCTGGTTTAGATCAGGCTTTGGCTCAAATTAAATTGCCTTACAAATTCACGCTCTCTGTTTCATGTGTAAAACATTGTTTGCAGTTTTCTTGTGAGGAGGAGCTAGTTTCAGGCTTTTTAGGTATGTGCAGACAGCTTTGGCCAGTCCCAAAGCTGGGAGATTGTTCTGTAAAGCTGCTTTTTTTCTGTGCAGTACCTGATGCTTCTTTCCTGCTTGGAGTCCTCTGCTGTGCTGCTTTGCCATCAGCTCGCGTGACTGGAACCGTGGGGGCTTTTCCTTTCTTGGTGGTATGTTAAATACCGCATGAAGGCTTAAAACAGCTGTGATCAGCTTGTTTGAGATAAATTCAAACTCATTAGCATCTGAGATGTCCTGGCATATCCTGAGACTAGTTAGTTCTTTAGCGTGCCAAGCTAAGTAAAACTTGATTAATGTCACTATCTGGGATTTTCTGTCCTCTAAATAGGACTTAAAGGCTAACGCTGAAGCTGTGAAAACCTGCTTGAACTGGCTTTAGAAGAATTTGGTGGTAGCTCAGATAGTTGTAGGAATGTTAGGAAGTGGTCAGTGTGCCCCGGAGCTGTCAGACCTGCTGCCTTTCGAAATCATAGAATCATAGAATGGTTTAGGTTGGAAGGGACCTCAAGGATCATCCAGCTCCAACCCCCTGCTATAGGCAGGGATACCTCCCACTAGAGCAGGCTGCTCAAGGCCTCATCCAGTCTGGCTTTAAACACCTCCAGGGAGGAAGCATCCACAACCTCCCTGGGCAACCTGTGCCAGTGTCTCACCACCCTCACTGTAAAGAACTTCCTCCTAACATCCAGTCTAAATCTCCCCTCTGCCAGTTCAAACCCATTCCCCCTCGTCCTGACATTCCCAGACCTTGTCAATAGTCCCTCCCCAGCCTTCCTGTAGGCTCCCTTCAGATACTGGAAAGCCACTCTAAGGTCTCCTGGAAGCCTTCTCTTCTCCAGGCTGCAGAGCCCCAACTCTCTCAGCCTGTCCTCGTAGCAGAGCTGCTGCAGCCCTCTGAGCATCTTTGTGGCTCTCCTCTGGACCTGCTCCAGCAGTTCCATGTCCTTCTTGTGCTGGGGGCTCCAGAACTGCACACAGTACTGCAGGTGGGGTCTGAGGAGAGCAGAGTAAAGGGGCAGAATCCCCTCCCTTGCCCTGCTGCCCACACTGCTCTTGATGCAGCCCAGCTTCCCTGCAAGCAAGCTGCACTGGAAAGTGTTTGAAACTGGAGCATGCTCTGGTCAGGCACTCCGTGCTGTGAAAGGTGCTTTCTGTGCTTGGCTGCTGCCTGCTGTGCCAAAGGTTGTTATGTCTCTGGTCTCATGGGCTTGCAACTCCTGATAGCCTTTGAGGTTCTTGCTGGTGAAAGGTGATGGTAGCAGGCGGTATTGGAGGCTTCCTTTTGGAGTGCATGAGCAAACAGGGAAGCATCTCATTTCAGGAGATGTTGGATATATTCATTGATTGGCATTTTCCAAGTCAATTTTGGTTTTGTGCAGATAGATTAAATGGCAGGTGGTGAACTAGCACCGTGGCTGGTGTGGAAAAAAACCTCACCTCCTCTTGTTCTGGGGCATTCCTTGCTCTTTCTCGTGTTCTCCTCTCTGCGTCGTGGCAAAGCGTGGTCATGAATTACAGTGGTTCTGTGCCCTCTTTGGTTTTAGCAATCATTTTACCAACAAATAAGGGAGTTAATGGTAAGAAATACTCCTTCTATAGCTAGGGTTTTTTACAGGAGAAGTTGAGGGTTGGCAGCAGCCTCTTTGTAGGGTTTCTTGATTGTCAGCTCTTCATTATAAATTTACTTTATAAATACTGACTTAAGGCCTGACAGGTTGTTTGTTTAGCTGTCAGTTACACTAGTTTGGAGACCTAATAAAAGCTTTTCAGATCTTTTCATTGAATTAGGCCATCCTTTACCACCCTGGTGACTGAAGTAAAACAACTCGGTGTCTTTTGGTGCTTCTCCCATTTTCACTGGAACCCTGCTCAGATGCTTTCTTCTCCCTACGCCAGTAGTTAGTTCCCTGCTGAAAGGTCACTGCAATATTTTAATTGGATTTTTCATCTGCAAGGGATATAAAAATATAGTTTTGTTAATAGCATAGCTTTGATCTTGAAAGGTTCCAAAACATTTGCTGCTTTGCTTGTAGAGGAATGGTTTAGTCTTCCTGTTAATCAATTTTGTGGTGGAGCATGGAAGTTGGATGTTCTGTCTAGCAGATGAGGAGAGGTGAGGAGTGCACCCACATGAGACAGAACTTTGTTCCCAAACTGTAACTTCCTCAGGATCCAAAGCTGAACTGTGCTGCTTTCAAAGGTGCCAAGGGATCTTTCACAAGTGGGTTTGGTTTTGGTTTGAGATCTTTGAAGAAGGTCACGGGCAGTAGGCAGGTAGAGGAACACTGAGGTGGCCTTGCTAAATTCTTGTGCTTCACACTTAACTGCTGCTTTACACAGATGGTTATTGCTGCTTTCCATCTGCTCCTTAAAGAAAAGGCAGAAACCATCAGCTTTAACTGGATTTGTAACCAGAACTTGTAGGTTTGGTTTCTTCTTTGACCATGCTGGGTTTATCTGGTGGGTACAGTGAGCTGTGGTTGCAAGGAGAAGAGATCAAAGTGCAAATGTGTCTGCACAATATGGGTCACGATAGCAGCTTCCTGTGTTTCAGGCACCCTTCTCTTTGAACAGTGCTCAGGTATGTAGCATGGTATCACCCTGGCAGGTGGCCAGGCCACGGGAAGGCTCTGACCAAGGCTGACATTATGGGAACCATTTAGGCGAAGTGCTTTGTGGCCAAAAGGGACCCTTCAGCTCCTGTGGCTGCTTATTTCCCCTTGAAGCCTGGTGCTCTCAGTGTGAACGACTTCATAGTACCACAGTGGAGTTTTCCCTGGCTTTCCCAAAACCTGCTCCCTTACGCTGTCTTGATGGTTACAAACTTTAAAATCTTTCAGGGCTGCAGGTGTGGGAGCTTCCTGCTGGCACTGATGCAGCCGAGCAGGCATCAGTTTTAGTGCTCATGGTGATTATCCATGCTTCAGTCTCTGAAGAACAGTGCGAGAAGGAGCTCCAGAGATGCAAGAGAATGATCTGGGGGTTCCACCTGATGAAGAATGAAGCCAAAGGAAAAACTGCTTCAGAGTCCTGTCATCCTGTCTGTGGCACTCAGAGGTTTTCTCCACCTGGCTACTCTCTTTGAACTGCTGGGTGATTTGTTCTTGCAGGGCCAGTTTCAGTCGGGATGGAAAAATGAGCCTGTCAGGTGGGAGAGCTGTGCTGAGGGGTCCTGAGCTGGGGTACAGAAGAGTCATTCTATTTCTTCCACTCCCACTTGCTCAGCCAGATGTCCCAAGTAGTTTGTGCTAGAAGATGTTAAGTAATTAGATCATTCAGATTCTGGTTAAACTTAATTAGAGCCCAGTGTAAACTGAGCGGAGCTGACAGGTTTTATATGTTGGTCATAGCAAAAATATCAGATGATATAGCTCAGCGTTAGTACAAAAAGATTTCAGCCTCCCTGCCCTCAAATAAAGAGGTGTTTAATCTCCTAATTTAATCCTTAATTAGAGCTGCAGTTTATGGAACACACTAAAAATGTTTCCAGGATCTTGGAAGCCTCACTCAATAGTGCTCCCATGCTGGTTCAGGTTTCTTCTGCATTCCTGGTTCTGAAATGGAGAAGCTGGTAGGTAAAGTTAAATGGCAAGAAGAGAATTTTGCCTTTGCCTGTGATTTCAGTTAGTGAATTGGTCAGTTGTGTGCTCCTTGACTTGAGAAGGATCTGGATAAGTGGCAGCATCTCTGTGTTGTGCTCCCATTTCCTTCCCCAGCTTGCAGCCAGCTTGCCTATTTTGGATCACAGCCTCTGTGTTTTCCCCCAGCTATCCCCTTCCAACCTGCGTGCACAACCGTCAGGGTTCTTTGGTGGTTGTTCAGTGGCAGAACTGGAGAGGATCTCTGTGTGATGTGCCTGTGGCTGTTGCAGAGTACCGAAGGTGAAGGCAGGTTTGCAGGCACAGGGCTGGAGCATTAGCTACACGTTGCAGCATTTGATGATTGTTATTTTATTGCAGCACTCTGAAGCTGATCCTGATTATTTCTCTCTCTGGTTTTACAGCTAGGACACGTTGTTGTGGTGTTTGTTTGCTGGCAGGAGAAGCATATTTTCTGAAGGAAGGTGTTAACAGATACACTGATAAAATGCCTGTCTTCTCAAAACTGTCTGAAGACAAATTGAGTACTTGTCTACATGTGGTGTTCACACTGTTGTTGTGCTGGCTACTGAACAGATTAACAAGATGATTCCTGTCTTTTCTACCATGTAAACTTTCTTCTTCGGTGTTGTAGGAGTCCAGAGTTGTGAACTAGACCTGGGGTGAGCCTTGTTCTGCCGAACGCTCCGAAAGCCGATGGCTGCCTTGCTTGGCAGCATCTGCTGAAGGGAAAAAGAAATGCATTCCCAGGAAAGGAAAATTGTCCTGAAATTCAGATTCAAGCTGAGGGGATTTTGCAAGTTAGACTTAGTTAAAAAAAGAAAAATCAGAAGTGGAAAAAAAACAACCCTGCAGTTATTTCTTGGTAATCCTAAATGATTAAGTTGTCTTGCTGGGTACTGAAAACAGCTCCTTTGCATGCCCCACAGAGTTATTTCATGCAAGAACTTCCCACGTCCCCTCCAGCCTCTCCCCACCATGCTCAGTTATGTCACTTGTGCGATGCTGGGAGCCTGGCTGTCCTGGCTGGAATCTCGGGCCCGTTTCCAAGGCTGTGTTTCTCACTTGGCAGCACACGACGCGGCTGGTGGGCAAGCTGCCGCATCCCTTTTTTGTCAAAGATCGGAGCCCGCGCCTGACACCCAGCCCGGGGATGGGAGCAGGGAGAGTGAAATGTGTGCAGGGGAATGGAGGAGCTCTGCTGGGCGTTTTGCTGCGCTGTTCTGTAGTTGCTGCTCCTGATTGACGCTGGGTTCTGGTGCCGATGGAACGACAGAGGTGTTGCTTTTCCCTTTCTTAGATTAAGTGATTAGCAGGACCTGGGAAGTGGAAAATTTTCAGCTCCTTCTTTCAGTGAAGTGCTACAAGTGGAAAAACTCCAATTGGGGAAAATCCCCTGAAGTTCTGTAGGAACAAAACAGTTTTCTGAGGGTGCATGTGTGTGTCTGTTTGTGTAAACACACAAGCTCACACAGGCACAATCTCCTTTCTGGATCAGCTCCCACCATGCAAAATACAAACCTGAAAGTGCTATAATTGATTATGTGCAATAGGAGACGAGCACGCAAGATTTTGGGAGAGGGCAGGGTGTGGTCCAGATCTGGCAAAACATTTAAGAAGTGAACATTTAATTTTTTTTTTCTCTTTTCAAAGGTAGGGAAACTTTAAAATATGGGTCCAAGAGTTAAGACTGGTTGGGAGAAGGAAAAGAGTGCAGTGAACTGAGCCATCTCCTTTGTAGGGGGAGGTGCTGGGGGAGGAATTGGGAAGAAAGAACATGCAAGTTTAGGTTAGTACATGTTCATGTTCTTCTGGTTTTTTAACTTCATTTGTTTCCCTGGCAGATGTCCCATGGCTTTGAGGCCTTTGTCTGTGTGAGAGAGAACACGAAGGAGGGCTTGGCAGGCTGCTTTTGGGTTGTGTGGAATAGCTGATAGTCATATTTATAGTGAGTGTTGTCTCTTGGCTTACACAGCTTTGATAACCAGCAATTGTTCTGTGGAGTTACATCTTCTCTTGGCAAGAGGCTCTCCCTGAGTTTCCTCCACGGGTTCTGTGTTGTGGAGAGGTTTCATCCACAGGTTTTTCTGAGGTCTAAGTGGGACTTGTCACATCCACACTATTTAGCTTTCAAAGTACTTATTCACAGGCAGCTCCCTGGATTAGACCCTCTTTTAAAATGTCTTCATACAGCCTAAGCTATTCCTTGCAACTCTGCTAAATCAGGTGGAAAGGAAAACAATGCTTTAAACAGAGCAAGGAGTCCTGAAGCGATGCTGTTTCACTGAGCTTTGCTGCATGTGTAGGTATGTGTTTGTGCTGCACCCTCCTCAGAAGGCTCCTCAGTTTTAAGTGACCATCATAGTGTTCAGTGTTGTGTTCTTTTGGCTTGATGAAATCCACGATGGAGTTGGTTGCACACAGAATCCCAGCATGGTGGGGTTGTAAGGGGCCACTGGGGATTAAAGCCAAAATCCCTGCAGGGGCACCTGCAGCAACTTGCCCAGGAGCACAAAGCCCATAGGGATTGTGAAGCTCTCCACACAAGGACGCTCCACAGCCTCTCTGGGCAGTCTGCTCCGGGCCTCCAGCACTCTCACAACAAACTTTCTCCTCCTGGGGTCCACTTTGTGCCCCTTGCTGCCCCTTGTTGCCTCTTGGCTTGTCCCTGGGCACCACTGACAAAAGTCTGGCTCCAGCCTCTTACTCCCCGCAGCTCCTTTAGCTCTTGCTGAGCATTGCTCATCTGTCCTCTGGGGCTGCTCTTCTGCAGGCTCTGAGCCCCAGGGCTCTCAGCTTTTGCTTCTCACAGAGCTGCTCCAGGCCCCTCGGCAGCTTTGCAGCCTCCCCATGGTTCTCTCCAGCAGTTTGCTGTCTCTCCTCAACTGGGGAGCCCAGAACTGCACCCAGGATTCTGGAATTCTCCTGACTAAGGCAGAGTAGTGGAGGGATGAGACCTCCCTTGTCCTGCTGGCCACAGTGTTCCCTAAGCCCAGGAGACCATTGGCTTTGCTGGCCTTAAGGACAACCTGCTTTAGCTGCCATGCTCTGCAGGGGAGCAGTGTTTGTATGCTGTGATGGCTTGAACCTTCTGTTAGACTTTTGCTTTTTCCATGTCTGTGACTCTAAATGGATTTATAACTCAGCAGCTTTATGCCTCAAAAACACCTGCTGTAATTGCTTGGAGATGCACTCCATGGCAGCCTTTACTGCCTACTGTGATTACACTTCTGGTTACCCTCCTTGGTGGCAGACTCATAAAGTGAGCTTCTCATCATAGGATTCTGAGCAGAGTCAAGCAAGATGTGTGGTTTAAAGTGTAAATACATTTTACTGGGGAAAGATGATCATTCTACTGGTCTTTGAACAGGTTGCCAGGGAGGTTGTGGATGCCCCCTCCCTGGAGGTGCTTAAGGCCAGGCTGAAGGAGGCCTTAAGCAACCTTGGCAGAGGGGTGGGACTGGATGAGCTTTAAGGTCCCTTCCAAACGAAGCCATTCTATGAATTAAGTGTATGCAGGAGTCTGAAGGAAATGGTGTTCTTCTTATTTTGTGGATGGCAGGAATGTGGGGGCTTCTGTGTGGCAGGTGTGTGGCTGACAGCAAGGTGCAGGCAAGTTTTTGAACTTGCAGACACTTCTTAATCAGCAAGCATCATTTGTGTGTAAACTCTGCAGAGGTTGGAAAAATGCTGCTGAATGCTGCTGCCTGTGTCCAGTTCTGGGCCTCTCAGATCAAGAGGAACCTCAGAGAACCACTTTGAGGAGTCAAGCACAGAGCCCCAAGCTGCTGCAGGCAGTGAACATCTCCTGTGAGGCCAGGCTGAGGGAGCTGGGGCTGGGAGCTGGCAGCAGAGGAGCCTGAGGGCTGCCCTCAGTGCTGTGCAGGGCAGTGTGGGGAGGATGCAGCCAGGCTCTGCTGAAGGGTGGCCAAGGGCAGCACAAGGGGCACTGGGGGCAAGCTGGAGTAGAGGAGGTGTCAGGGGAACAGGAGGGGAAACTTTGTCAGTGTGAGGGTGCTGGAGGCCTGGAGCAGGCTGCCCAGAGAGGTTATGGAGTCTCCTTATCTGCAGACTTTCCAAAGCCCACCTAGATGCATTCCTGTGTGAGCTGCCCTGGGTGCCCCTGCTCTGGCAGGGGGATTGAACTGGATGATCTTTTGAGGTCCCTTCCAACCCCTGATGTTCTGTAATTTAACACCCAGGTGCTGTGTGAATATTGGAAACAAATACTGGTGTCTGAGGCTTGTACCTTCAGCTTGGCACTGATCTTGTGCTTCCCAGTAGAACAGAGGGTCCTGTGATGCTGTCTGTAGGGTGTGATGGGTGAGCTGTGAGCAGGCTGGTTGTGGTGATGCATTTGATAACGTGGCACAGAGGACAGTGAAGGTGCAGAGGATAACCCAGGCACTTGGCCTTGGTGCTGTACGCCTTGGCCTGGCTGCCTTACCTGGTGTGCTTAAGGTGGGCATCAGAGCATTGGGCAGTTCTGGTTTAACCTGCAAAGGGACTTGGTGTATTAATGCTTGTGAAGTGTTTGCAGAGCTGGCAGGTTTGAGGAGGTGTTATTTATCATCACTTCAGCTAAAGAGTTCCACCCATGCAAAATGCTTTGCACTAAGAGAGTTGGGCTCTTTGGTGGGCGGGCTGTTCTCAGAATCTCCAGGAGAGGAAAAGGTGGTGACTGGATATTTTTGGACCTCTTTAAAACATGAAAATAAAATGACTGGGGTTACTCAATGTTCTTTACATCAGCACCTTCATCCTGAGGGATATTTTGGTGGTTTTTCCTTTGAAATTTAGGCTAGACTTCAAAGGAGAGGAGGGAATTTCTCAGAAGAAGCAGGGTGCTGTGGAATGGTAGAGGCTGGAGTTTGAGAAGACAAAGTAAATGAGTGTGAGTTGCTTGGTAGTGCTGGCCTGGTGTGTCTCAAATCAAGGAGCTGAGCCTGATCCTGCAGGGAGGTGAGAGACCTTCACTTAGGGTCTGGAGAACAGGTTTTCTGAGGACCCACTAGGGAAACTTGGGTTGTTCAGCCTGGAGGAAAGGAGGCTGAGAGGAGACTGCCTTGTTCTCTACCATTCCCTGAAAGGAGGAGGGAGCCATGTGCGGGTTGGTTGTCTCTTCCAAGAAGCAAGTGACAGGAGGAGAGGAAACAGTCTCAGGCTGCAGCAGGGGAGGTTTAGGTTGCACATTAGAGAGGTCTCTCAAAGCCTAGGAGAGGCTCCACGTAGAGGTGATGGAACCTCCATCCCTGGAGGTGTTTCAGACAAGCAGTGATGTGGTGCTGAGGGCCACGGTTTACCCCCGGCCTTGGCAGAGTTGGAGAATGGTTGGACTGGATGATCTTAAAGGCCTTTTCCAGCCCAAACTGGTTCTGTGATTCTGCTGCCTGGGATGTATGTGTGCCTCAGACAGTGCTCCTGGGGGTTTGGATTGTGGCGCACTTGTCTCTATCAGCCTTCTGCAGCAGGGTTTTGATGTGCCTGAATGCAGCTATGGCCTTCCACCTTAGCTGATGTGAGGCACTAGGCCTGGGGACACCATGTCCAAGTGCTTCATGCTCTTGCACAAAACCTTGAGTAGTTTGGGCCATTTTCCTGTGGGACAGGGGCGGACACAGGTTTAATTCCTTTTTTTTTTGGGCATGGAGCTTATGATAGAAGTATAAAACCAAATGCTGTGGGATGGCAAATGCTGTTTTTTAAATGAGTTGGCTTGTTGTAGCTGTGATAATCTGTGTTGATCAACCCTTTTGGTGTTTGCTGCAAAATGTATTCTAAAAGGCATGGTAGCTCATCCTCCTTGGTGGTGGGCCAGATCGTCTCTGCTGCCAAACTTGGCACTGGTGCCAGTGGTTTGCTTTAGCTGATCTAAGAATATAATACAGATGGTTTGATGCTCAGTACAGATATATACAGATGGCTTCAGACTTTGGAATGTCTTTATTCCATTCCATTGTTTCTGCTCAGTGTATCGAGTATCTCTGGATATATAATTGCTATTCTTAAACCCATCTGAGTTGTGTTTGCTTCACCTTCTGCCTGTCATTGCTGTAAAGGACTCAGCAGCAGGAGATTGCTGCTCCCTGCGTGTTGGTACAGGCAGGCTTATTTATAATGCACAGGAATACTTCTGTCAAGCTGTTTGACCACCACACCTGTGTGGAGCCAACCTGGAGAAGGGCAGGCTCCAGGGAGACCTTAGAGCAGCTCTTCAGTATCTGCAGGTGGCCCACAGGAAGGCTGGAGAGGGACTGTTCAGAAGGGCCTGTGGGGATAGGATTAGGGGCAGTGGCTTTGAGCTGGGAGAGAGGAGATTGAGACTGGAGGTGAGGAAGAGATTCTTGACAGTGAGGATGGTGAGACACTGGCACAGGTTGCCCAGGGAGGTTGCGGAGCACAGAATCACTCAATGTGATCCTTGATCACATTGGGTGATTCTGTGCTCTGCGACCTCCCTGGAGTTGTTCAAGGGCAGGCTGGACAAGGCCTTGAGCAATCTGTGCTGGTGGGAAGTGTCCCTGCCCATGGCTGGGGGTTGGAATTGGATGAGCTTTAAGGTCCCTTCCTACCCAAACCATTCTGTGAATAGGATGAGGAGCGATGGTTTGAAACTAGAGAAAGGTAATTTTACATTGGACTTCAGGAAGAAGTTCTTCACAGTGAGAATGGTGAAACACTGGAACAGGTTGCCCAGAGATGTGGTGAATAGAATAGAATAGAATCAATCAGGTTGGAAGACACCTCCAAGATCATCCAGTCCAACCTATCACCCAGCCCTATCTCTTCTCCCAGGCAACCAGCAACAGGACAAGGGGACACAGCCTCAAGTTGTGCCAAGGGAAGTATAGGCTGGATGTTAGGAGGAAGTTCTTCACAGAGAGGGTGATTTGCCCTTGGAATGGGCTGCCCAGGGAGGTGGTGGAGTCACCGTCCCTGGGGGTGTTCAGGAAAAGTCTGGATGAGGCACTTAGTGCCATGGTCTGGTTGACTGGATAGGGCTGGGTGCTAGGTTGGACTGGATGATCTTGGAGGTCTCTTCCAACCTGATTGATTCTATTCTATTTACCACATCTCTGGGCAACCTGTTCCAGTGTTTCACCATTCTCACTGTGAAGAACTTCTTCCTGAAGTCCAATGTAAAATTACCTTTCTCTAGTTCCAAAGAAAAAAGGCCCCAGCCATGAAAACATTCAAGGTCGGACTTGATGTGGCTCTGAGCAGCCTCATCTAGTTGGAGATGTCCCTGCTGACTGCAGGGATGTTGGACAGAATAAGCTTTGAGGATCACTTCCAACCTGATACATTCTGTCATGTATGCTTCAGCAGAAAAGCAGGTCCTGTGAGGTAAGGCTGTAGGTCTAAGCATCTGAAGGTCGTGGTTACCAACACTGGCCTTGCTTCAGATTTGTTGTCAGCACTGGTGTTGAGACCTCTGCAGTGGAAGCAGTGAGGTTATAGCCTGGTGTAATAGTTGAGGCAGAGATGGGTGAGCTCTGGCTGAAGGCTGGATGGTTTGTTTGCAGGACTCACCACAGCCTACAGTTGCTTCTGTTGCCTACAGAACGGGACAGGTTGTAAATAGTCATGACAGCCTGACTTCAGTGCTCTCCCTGCTTCTCCATCTATCCAGCACATTGATTTTGCAGGAGCTGATGCTGGCACAGCTCATTGCCTGGGGAAATGGTGAAAGTAACCTCTGCTTTGATTAGCTTCTGATCTGACTAGGTGTGGAAGTTCCTGGCTCTGTAGGTTGAGAGTATTGACAGCACAGTTCTGTGCATAGCATTGGAGGTGGTTCTGTGGACTGGCTTCGGAGCAGTGATTTACTTAGCTTCTTTCAGAAGGTTGTTTAAAGTGCCTCACAGTGCAATTAATGTAATTTCAGGTCAGTTAAAAGCAGTAGTGGTTCTTTTCAACTTAATTGGAAAGGCTGAGGCAGATTAAGCAGTTTGAACAATGACAAGATTGTGCTCTATAGGCATTGAGCATACAACTAAAACGTGCCCTGGTATGTGGAATTCTGAATCCCAAAGGTGTGGAACACTGCAGTGAGTGACTCTGGTTCCATTGCCTTTCCGTGGGCTCAGCAGACCACTGCCCAGCTAAGTGTGAGCCGTGCAAACCAAGGCTTAGATGGCAAACCTGGGATGAGCATTTCACTGCCATAGGAGGTACTGCAGGGGACTTCAGGACATGGTCTGTCTCTGGAGTTCGTTTCAGTTCCTCTTCAGATCCTGCCAGTGATTCTAGAGATGAGACTCAGAAGGGTTTGAGGATCCCTGGGAGCTTGCTCTTCTCTCTGCACACAGGCATTAGCATTTTAGCTAAAGAGGCGGTTGGGTTCTGTGCGTGGAGATGGTTTCTGTTTTGCAGGCATTCTGCTGATACTCCTGTTCAATCCATATTGTCAATGTGGAGAGTTCAGATTTTACTGAACAGGAGGGAAAGTTTCATAAGAGTACCCCTATGATGAAACTGCCACCTAAATCCATCACCATCAGCACTGGAATCATGGAATCACAGAATTGTTTGGGTTGGCAAAGCCCTTTAGGATCCTGGAGTCCAACCATTCTCTAACTCTACCAAGGCTGGTGCTGAACCACGTCCCTCAGCACCACATCTCTGCTTCCTTGAAACACCACCAGGGATGGGGATTCAACCACCTCTCTGGAGAGCCTGTTCCAGTCTCTGAGAACACATTCAGTGAAGAAGTTTCTTCTAATGTCCAACCTAAACCTTTCCAGGTGCAACCTGAGGTCATTTCCTCCTATCATCTAGAGAGAACAGACCAGCCCCCACCTGGCTCTAACCTCATTTCAGGGAGCTATGGAGAGCCAGAAGTTCTCCCCTCAGCCTCCTTCTCTTTCAGGCTGAACAACTGTGGGTACCAGAGGAGGTTCAGTTAGGATGTTAGGAAAAATTTCTTCACTGCAAGAGTGGTCAGAGGGTGGCACAGGCTGCGCAGGGAGGTGGTGGAGTCCCCGTTCCTGGAGGTGTTGCAGAAATGTGTGGCCACGGCACTTGTGGACATGATTTAGTGGCCACGGTGGTGTTGGGCTGATGGTTGGACTGGATGATCTCAGAGAGCTTTTCCAACCCAACAGTTCTATGAAGTCATGGGTGGATGGTGCAGAGCTGTTAGATGACTTTGACACCCAGTCCAGCTCCAAAAGAGCTTTGCTCTGGTGGAGGCAGCTGCGGTGGTTTCACCCTGAGAGCAGGCAGGGCTTTGGCAGCAATGTGCTCGCCTGAGCTTGTGGGCATGTATAGTGTTTCAGTGAGTTTTGACAGGTGACTTTTAGCTTTGGAGGAACAGTTCCATGCGTGATCATTTATCTGAGCAGTTCTCTTCCACCAGCCTCAAGAGCTTCAGTTCTGTTTCAGACTTTATAACAAAATTTATCTTTGCCCTTCTTTGGTAAGAATGGGGCTTAATTGGGGTGTTTCCCAGGCAGCTGGTTTAGGAGTGAGTGACTGCTAATGATGAGTGACAGAATTAGCATAAATTCAGATTAATGGAGATATGGTCGGCTAGTGCCAACTGGCTGCATGGGTATAAGAGTCAGCTCTGGGTAGCCATGACAGAGGATGATTTTTTTTATCCCTCTCCCCCACTGCCTTCCCACCCAGAGAGCTGAATATCTGACTGGATGTTAAGTGCTTGAAAATCAACCTACTTAGCAGCCTGGATCAGGCTCTGGGGACCAGATTTCGAAAAGGAGGGTTTGTTTGGGGTGGTTTTGACCTCGGGTATGTCTCCAGGGGCTGGTGAAGAGAAGCTGGCTGCTGGTGTGCCGCTGCTGGGTGCTTCGGGGCTGTCTGGGCAGTGCTGGGGAAAGCTGGGGCCGTGGCTGTGGGTGGCTGGGATGTCTCTCCTCAGCACCCCGAGCTCTCCTGTGTCATGCAGTTCCCTGGTGAGCGCTGTTGCCCATGGCACCTGGCCAGCTTGTCATGTCAGTGTTGAAAGCCCTGGGATGCTTCCTCAAACGTTGGAAACCTGTCTCGATCTGCCTGCTAACCTCAATGTATCCTCAAGCTCCGCAAGTAGAGCAGCTTCCAGCTGGCAGCCTTTTGACCGTGTCTGACCCACTCTTTGTGGCTCCTTAGCAGCTGGGTCCAGATCCACATGCAGCATGGGAGCAGCTTGGAAAACCCAGGGTGTGGTGGAGAAGCAAGAAGGTGTACCTGTGGCCACCCTATGCCATCCAACTGACAGCATCTGGAATCAGGCTAGGCAGGTCTCAGGGCTGTAGCCCGTAGTGGGTAGAGTGGTGGACCTCTAACTGCCTGTTCTGGCTTGGGAGTGCTCCCTGGTTTGTTTGCAGTTGTGACCTGGGAGTAGGTGTGGTGGTAGCACAAAGTGCCAGGAAGGGGCTCCCCTGGGCTTGGGTCTGGCACAACTGTGGAGCTAGAGGTGACCTGCCACCTGTTCCAGGCTTGGGGATGAGAGGTCACAGACACCTTTCTCCTTATTGCAGACTTCCAGATCCTCTTTGTGATCCATACTTTGGAAAACAAAACCAGACAGCTCTCCTCACACTTGGTACCCAGCGTGTTGGACTCCTGCCTGGTGACACCTGGTGTGCTCTGCAGTAGTGAGGGTGGAGGATGGTCAGCCTTGGTTGTGCCAGTGGTGAGCCACGTGGATCTGGGCAGTATGTACCGAATGCCCCCTTGCCAGCCAGTACTGCTCTTGTTTCCCCCTGCATGCCTCACCAGCCAGCTCGAGAGAGAGAGGCTGATCAGATGGGGCTACTGGAAAGCACCTGCAAAATCAGTAGCAGTGCTGGAGCCCTGGGCCCTGTATGCTGATTAGGCTCTTGTTTTTTCAGCCCCTCGCAGTGAATGTGCTGAAATGCCCAAATGAAGTTATTTTCCCTCATTATTCCCTGCTCAAGTACGCTTTGAAAAGGATTTGCTCTGACGCTGGAGAAAGTGGAATGCTTCTGCCCTTTTCTTGCTCTGAGTGCAAGCCTGAAACACTCTCAGTGTTCTCTCACATGATTTCTGATGTTTCTTCCTAGCCTATATATTTTCTTCTCCTTTGTTTTTCTTCTGTTGGGCTTACTGATGAGTTCTGTGACTGCCTGTGAGTATAAAAGACTTGGTAGTAGCCCTGTTAGTTTATTTGGCTGCTTAGAAAGAATCTGCTTGTTTAGCATGAACAAGGCTTTGAAGGCAGATTTCTCAGGTATCATTTTATTTGCATTGCCTGCTTCCCCACCCCCCCATCACACACACACTCGTGGCAGGTCGGCTGAGACACTGCTGGTGCTGTTTGTTACTGCTCTGGTTGCTTGTTCAGCCACTGGAGTGGACAGTTTAAACGTACAGACAGGTTCCTTTCCTTTGCAGCCATAGTGTGTTTGGTTTGGCAGGCTGTCTCTTTGCTCTAACGTGGAGCAGTTCCTATTTTTTGGTGATTATTCAGCCTTTTCAGTCACACAGCACCAAGTATTACTCATGGGCCTGGAAAAAGTTACTCTGTCACCAGACAAAAGCCTGGGAAGCTCTCTGGTTGTTGTAGCTGACAGGTACTAATGAGCTGTGGGCACAGCCTGCTGTGCGTGAGCAAATGGCACAGGCTGCTGGTGGCTCTGGAGCCACAGGAGCCCTCAGTGAGTGGTTTGGATGTGGTAGTGGTTGTGCCCTACCTACGAGGATGATGCTTTGGATCTACCACAAGCAAACCGTGTTCACCAGGGCTGCTGCTAAGCTTCTCCCACATGGTGGAGCTTTTACCCCTCAGCTTGACCACAAAAAGACATTTCTGAAGAGCGCAGAGCCAGCTGAGGAGGGAATGGCTCCTCCTGCCCCTTCTCTGATCCGTGAGATATCTGTGCCCTGTCTAATGATGTGTTGGAGCTGCGCAGACACGGACGCTATCGCCGTGCTAATGCCTGCCGATCGATTAGCATTAAGCAGAGGAGAGGCTGCTTGGATACCTTCACAGCTGCGTGGCAGTTTCCAAGTGGCCTGCACTTGCAAATACCACACAGTGCCCTGGCTGCTGGAAAAAAAAGTCACCTGTTTTGAGACATAAAAAAGGCTAACCAGGTTTGTAACACATTCAACAGGTATCTGGCCTGTTTTCCCACCCACTGCCTCCATTTCCAGCTGCCTCCTTTTGAAGCCTCTTGCCCTGGTGTTCCTCATGCTGCTGCCTCCTTTTGAAGCCTCTTGCCATGGTGTTCCTCATGCTGCTGCCTCCTTTTGAAGCCTCTTGCCCTGGTGTTCCTCATGCTGCTGCCTCCTTTTGAAGCCTCTTGCCATGGTGTTCCTCATGCTGCTGCCTCCTTTTGAAGCCTCTTGCCATGGTGTTCCTCATGCTGCAGGAAATGTGAAGTGTTGGGATTCAGGATTAGAATCGTTGAATGGTCTGGGTTGGAGGGGACCTCCAAAGGTCATCTAGTCCAACCCTCTCTGCCGTAAGCAGGGGCAGGGAGCAGGGCAGACCGCTTCTGAAAGAGGTATTGAATCATCTGGGAGTTGGTGTGAACCTGGGCAGGAACTGAGAGAAGAGAGTGTGTCAGCTATTCTTTCCTTACTAGGGGTAGGATGGGCCTGGAACTGCTAATAGGAGGTGTCCCTGCCCCGGGCATTGGAACTAGGTGGTCTTTAGGGTTCCTTCCGACCCAAACCGTTCTATGGTGCTGTGTAGCCTTTTAAAGCTGTTCTCTGCGTGTCCGGTCAAATGAATTCACTTCAGTGCTTATCTGTTTTCTGACAATCCTTAGAACAAGAGGTGCCCTTTCCTTTTTTTTAATTCTCATGGAACAGAATAACTTCAGTGTCATTTTCTTTATTTTCCTTACACAAGGAGGGGAACAAAAACCCCAAACAAAAAACTGTTTCCTCCAGTGGAAATGAGTAATGATGATGCAGGTCAGTTTGGACTTTAGATCAACCACTTGTTTACATCGCAGTAATCTTCCCTCCTGAAAATCTGCAGCTTTCCTGGGAACTCTGCCTTAGTTTTGAGCTCACCCTGTTCACAGCACACTCCCATATTGTGAAGGATTGCGCAAAATTAACAATCTGTGTTAATTTTGCTATCCAGAGGATGGTTGTTAATAACTATAAAAACTGTTTATTAACATCAAAACTCTCCAGAAACTTATTCACAGGTTCAAAAAACACAGGGGTTGGAAATGTATCCAGGCAGGGCACAGGCAAAACCTGAGTACTTATTTCTTACAGTGGCAAACGCAAATGTTACACTGGAAGAGGCTTTTAAGCATTTGCTCACAACGTTATAAATCAGACCGTACCTGAAGCAGGTGGAACTCTGTCCTCTTGGCTGCTGAGACTTGATTTCTCCCAGGCTTCTGGAAAGCAGGCTGACAATCTCTGACCTTGTCCCCAGCTCCTCTGGACGATCTGTGTATCTCCAGGACTCGTAGTCTTAGCAGGAAGACTTCCAGGGGCAGGCAGGATGCCTTGCGGTGTGCGCGGTCTCAGCACAGCGTCACGCTGGGGGCTATGCAAGGTGGCCGCATGCAGGCATTTGGAGCCTGTTCCTGGTCAGCTCTCCAGGCAAATTCGGGATGCAAAATGAGGCAGCAGCAGCCCTGTGCTACCTGCTCATCCCTTTATCAGTATCCAGCCTGCCACTAGTGGGGCCAATGGGAATGGCACTTTGCCAGGCCTCACCATATGAGCCAGGGCTTTCACCCTCCCCTCCCAAGGTTGCTTCCCCAGCACAGGAGGAGGGGGGGCAGGCAGACATGTCTGGGTGTGGATAAGCCCATGTTTGCCCCATCAGGCCTACCACCACACACACATATTTTTCACCTCTTACTCCTGCAGCTGGAAATGGCAAATATTTTTCCTGCTGTCCCTCTGTCTGTTAGAAAATTGGGTCTGCTGCTGAGATGCTTTGATGCCCGCGTGCCTTCTGCGTGGCATGCTCTGCCACCTGCCCTATCCTCCTTGCCAAACTTTCTGCTCCTGTTCTTTGCTCTTTCTCAAGCAAATCTCTGAAAAATGTATTTATTCATTCATTTATTTCCCCTCATTGATTCATTTCCCCTCCTTACCAGGCTTGCTCTGCCTAGCTATTTTGTTTTCCTTTATTAAAATGAAGAGTAGAACTGAACACTTGGGCAGATCTGCAACTCTTAGCTGGTGAGCTCTTGGTGAATAAAATTGCTGATCCTTCCTGCCTCTTCTTACTGCTCGGCTGGCTGCATGCTTAGATTTTTGTATTAGCTCTTTTGTAACAGATTTAGGATGGTTCTTTGACAGCAGGAGGCTTGGTTCTGTTAGGTGAGAGTAAGTAATGGCTCCCTCCCATAAACTGGGTAATCTTTTAATTTTGGTGATTCAGGCTTTAATATAAATCCAGAGAAGTGACAGCCTTCACACTCTTAATTTTTAGGGCTTTTAGTCATCCTCAGAATTAATTTAGGTTTCAGTGGAAGCACTCTTTAATAAAGCAAACACAGACTCAGATATTTAATTGCCTTATTTTTTCCTCTTTGAACAGATTTTTGGGATCCTAATAAAGTCAGTGAGACTCCTGGCCCCTAAAAACGGCCTCGATTTTTACAGGAACGTGGGCGGAGAGGGGAAGGATTAGGGTGGAGGGCAGGGTGCTGTGAAGATGCCTGGCATGTATTTTCAGAAGCCTTTCCTGTATTTTTAGCTGCTGGATATGTTTAGTGTCATTCATTTTAGAGAGTAGGATCAGTTCTAGAGTGCCTGCATTTCTAGGTCCCCTCTAAAATCCAGTGGAGTTTACCTGTGGAGATGGTTTGAAGCTGAATGGTTCTCAGATGTGACAAAAGAGTTGTGTTGATTGTTGTCCCTTCCCTGTTTTCTTTAGATTTCAAGAGGCTGTGCTTAACACTTTAAAATTAGAGAACTTTCCAAATGCTTAATTCTACCTGTCAGAAGTGGGGTCCCTGTGGCTGCTCTTGACAGCACTGCAAATAAATTCTGTATGGGAGCAGATTGTTTTGAAAGCAGTTCTCAGACTGGGATGTTGCTTCTCAGCCTCTCCATGCAGCTTTGGCTGGAGCTGGTCAAGCAGTTCTCAGACTGGGATGTTGCTTCTCAGCCTCTCCATGCAGCTTTGGCTGGAGCTGGTCAAGCAGTTCTCAGACTGGGATGCTGCTTCTCAGCCTCTCCATGCAGCTTTGGCTGGAGCTGGCCAAGCAGTGAATTTGAACAGGAAAACCTTTTGCAAATTCAGTTTCAAATTTTCAGGCAAACATGAACAGGCAAATTCTCCTTCTTTCTGGCCTCCGTAGAGAGGGGGGAAGGGAAAAAAACCCCTCTCAAATCTATTTCAGGACTTTCTCAGAAGTTTGCTCATATATTTTTTTTCTTTCTCCTGTGAAATGTGACTTAAAAATCAGGAGAATTCTTGAGGGCTACTAGGAAAAAAATACCTTTCAGTGGAGTGTGACTGAAGATAGAAATGTGCCTGGATACTTACAAAGCACTTGAGGAAATAAACCCTGGACCAAAAGGCTGCTCACAATTTCAAATCACTTTGATAGTTTTTTTTATTTAAATCAGCATGCTTTTGCATCTTTGTGCAGGGACCCCTGTGTGCTGGTGGCAGTTATGGCCTTACCAGCCGTGCTTTGGCTTTCCCCTCGGTCCTGCTGTGCTGTCTGCTCTGACCTAAAGACAAACGGAAACCTTTATTTCAGAACACAAATGCAGGCTTGCCAGGTGGGAGAGTTTTGCCTTCCAGTCAGTGCCTGGAGTCTTGTAATCACATTTTCATAGAATCATAGAATGGTCTAGGTTGGAAGGGACCTCAAGGATCATCCAGCTCCAACCCCCTGCCACAGGCAGGGACACCTCCCACTAGAGCAGGCTGCTCAAGGCCTCATCCAGCCTGGCCTTAAACACCTCCAGGGAGGAAGCATCCACAACCTCCCTGGGCAACCTGTGCCAGTGTCTCACCACCCTCACTGTAAAGAACTTCCTCCTAACATCCAGTCTAAATCTCCCCTCTGCCAGTTTAAACCCATTCCCCCTCGTCCTGACATTACCAGACCTTGTCAATAGTCCCTCCCCAGCCTTCCTGTAGGCTCCCTTCAGATACTGCAAAGCCACTCTAAGGTCTCCTCGAAGCCTTCTCTTCTCCAGGCTGCAGAGCCCCAACTCTCTCAGCCTGTCCTCATAGCAGAGCTGCTGCAGCCCTCTGAGCATCTTCGTGGCTCTCCTCTGGACTGGCTCCAGCAGTTCCATGTCCTTCTTGTGCTGGGGGCTCCAGAACTGCACACAGTACTCCAGGTGGGGTCTGAGGAGAGCAGAGTAAAGGGGGAGAATCCCCTCCCTTGCCCTGCTGCCCACACTGCTCTTGCTGCAGCCCAGCACAGGGTTGCTGTCTGGGCTGCATGTGCACACTGCAGGCTCATGTTGAGCTTTTCGTCAACCCAGACCCCCAGGTCCTTCTCCTCAGGGCTGCTCTCAGCCATTCACCACCCAGCCTGTATCTGTGCCTGGGATTGCACCGACCCAGGTGCAGGACCTTACACTTGGCCTTGTTAAACGTCATGAGGTTGGCCTGGGCCCACCTCTCCAGCCTGTCCAGGTCCCTCTGGATGGCATCCCTGCCCTCCAGCAAGTCAGCTGTGCCACACAGCTTGGTGTCATCTGCAAACTTGCTGAGGGTGCACTCAATTCCTCTGTCCATGTCACTGACAAAGATGTTACAGAGCACTGGTCCCAGCACTGACCCCTGAGGAACACCACTTGGCACCGGTTGCCAGGTGGACATTGTGCCATTGATCACCACTCTCTGCATGCCACCATCCAGCCAATTCCTTATCCAGTGAGCTTAGTTCTCTTCACACTTGTGGTGCAGCAGAGTTTGAAGGAAGGGAGCTGTGGCTGGAGAGCCTAAGCTCGGAGCAGAAGAATGTCTCTTACCTCTTCCCTTGTCTCTGCTTACCTCACTTTCTGGGGGGTTGGTTTCTACCTCGCAAGCACATTGCTGCAGTGACTCGGATGGGAAGTGCAGGAACGGTGCTTGAGGCTTCAGAGTGATTTGTTTCACTCCTAAATGGAAATGTTTAGCTGTACTCCAAGGTCCTGCTTTGTTCCAGAGAAATCAGCACATCGGTGACTTGGTTGGTTTTGGGGTGCTCTTGTTGCAGATTGCTCTGACTTAAGGGGAGGCTTTACAGATCATGCAGACTTTTCTCCAAGTTAGGGATTATCTTTTGTGTACTTAAAATAATCAGAAGTGAGTGTTGACTTCTGTTGCTCTGGGAGCAGGGCAGCCACTAGTTCTTCTGTTTTCAGATACCCTGACAGCAAGCCTGAGAAACCAGTAAGAAACCTGCTAATGGGGCTTGCATTTATCCTCCCCTAAACGAGCAGCAAGGTGGCTGCCCTTAAGTCATCCCCTGAATGTCGTGGGCTAATCTAAGTGGCATGCTGGAGTGTTTTGCAGCGGCATTCAAGGCGGCAGTGCAAACTGATGTGACTGATGGTATTTGTGGATTATATCAACATCAGTGGATTATCTGCAGGAGGAGGAGGAGTAGTATTGGAAACAAGGATGAGTAATACACTAAACAACCAACTAGAAGTGGCTAATGAGCAGACAGGCAGCAGAATTAGAGACTGGAGGATTTACAGATGGGTTGTACTTGACATCCTCTTGGCAGTTGGTGTGAGAGAAATCTCATGGAGGGGCAGCAGCAAATGCGAGGCGATTTGCTAATAAATTACTCTAACAGTAGGAAGTGGCCTGAGCAGGGAGCTGAAGTGTGTGGGGTGGCTCTTTGGAGCTAACAGAAGGTGAGGTGTGTTTGCCATCCTGGGGAGGGTAATGTTCACAGAATCACAGAATGGTAGGGGTGGGAAGGGACCTCTGGAGGTTGAGTCCACCCCCTCTGCCTAAGCAGAGTCACCTAGCCAGGGTCACAGAAGAACATGACGAGGCAGGTTTTGAATGTCTCCAGAGATGAAGACTCCTCCACCTCTCTGGGCAGCCTGCCCCAGTGCTCCATCACCCTTACATTACAGACGTTTTTAGATGGAGCTTCCCATGGTCCAGTTTGTGTCTGTTATGCCTTGTCCTGTCACTGGGCACCACTGAAAAGAACCTGGTCCTATTCTCCTGACACTCACCCTTGAAGTATTGATCAGCACTGATGAGACAACCCCCAGGTCTGCTCTTCACCAGACTAAACAGTCCCAGTTCTCTCAGCCTGTCCTCGTCAGAGGAGTGTTCAGCACAGCTCTTTCTTACCAATGGAAAATTCCTGAGCACTGCCATTAGTGGCAGCAAGAACTGGTTTGGGCGAATGTTTTAGGGGGTGACTGTTTCAACAATGGCAGCAGCAAAAAAGCCCCAAAACATAAGGGAGGGAGGATTTGATTCCTGTACTGAACCTCCACCACTCCTAAACCCCAGCCTGCTAAAGGTGGTGTTACTGGAGAGCATTTGAGTGAGCTTGAGGCTTTGGCTCAAAATAGGGATGGCAGCAGACAGTGAGAGCCTGCTCTCCGGCTGAAGGTTTGGGATCTGATCGATGCTGCTTTGTCCTTCAGCCCTCCTGTAGAAAGAATGATACACAGATCAGAGGTGATTCTGATCCCCCATTTACCTGCAGCAGCTGAGTTGCTGGCTGGCTGCTCAGATCTACCCTTGCTGGTTGGAAATCAGAATTTGGGCGATTCAGATATTCTGAGCACATGTTTTTGACAACTTGGGCAGAAGGCAGAACTCAAAGAGCAGTTCCTTTCTCAATAAAAAAATCATGTTGCAACTTTCATGTGTGCAGTGTTCTCCAGCTGTACTTATCATAGGCCTGAATTATTGAAACCATAAAGCAACATCTTGCAAAAAAATCCTCTTCCTATGTTTTTTTTTTTTTAAAGAAGATAAATATTTCAAGTCTATACAAAAGACAAACCTCATATAAAAATATCATCCAGGAGTAAGAAAAGTTATTAAAGGTATGAAGAGACTGAGTAATGAGCTGGGAACAGCAGATTCCTTAGAATAGCTGTTACTAAGGCATGCTGAAGCCAAGAGAAAAGAACTCCTCTCTCTGCTAATTTTGGAGACTTTCTTTTTCAGACTTAATTTAATTATGTCTTGAATATCCCCAATCTGATGCTGATGGTGGAGTTGCTTTGGATAAGGATCAGCTGTTGCAGCAGAAGGATTGACATGGATTTTTAATTTAGGAAGCAGGATGCTGATTTTTCTTCTCCTGGGCTTGGCCAGCAAACAGCACTCCCCTGAGATGCTGGTGGAGTCTTGGGTGCCACTTTAGTCTTCTGGCTCCTTTCTCAGACATTGACAATATCATGTAGAGATTTTACAGATTCCTAGGATGGGTTGGATTGGAAGGGACCTTAAAGCTCATACAGTTCCAGCCCCCTGCCATGGGCAGGGATACCTCCCACCAGCACAGGTTCATCAAGGCCTCATCCAGCCTGGCCTTGAACACCTCCAGGGAGGGGGCAGCCACAGCCTCCTGGGCAACCTGTGCCAGTGTCTAACCACCCTCATGGGAGATGTCTCATCTAAATCCAGCTGCTTCCACCTCAAAACTGTTGTCCCTTGTCCTGGCACTCCCAGCCCTTGTCACAACTCCCTCCCCAGCTCTCCTGGAGCCCCCTCAGGTGCTGGAAGGCTGCTCTGAGGTTTCCTTGGAGCTTTCGCTTCTCCAGGCTGAACAGCCCTAACTCTCCCATGTCCCCATAGGAGAGATTCTCCAGCCTCCTCTGATCATCTTTGTGGCCTCCTGGACCCTCCACAGCAGTTCCATGTCCTCCTAATGCTGGGGGCAGCAGAACTGAACAGTGGTGCAGGTGGGGTCCTGTGTTAGCTGCTTTTGCCAGTGTTGCCTTTTTCAGCAGTTGTTTTCCGTACCAGTTCATAAACCTGTAAATAAAGTTCTGCTCAGAGCTCAGCCAGAACGGAGGCATTTCCCTTTTTCTTAGGAGTTAGTCTATAGGATTCTGCCCAGTGGGAGAGGCAGACACAGTATACTGGAACCAGATCCAAGTGAAAGCAAGCCTGATTCTCCCTTTTTCATGTTCCCATGTATCTCCTTGCACAGAGCAGTCCCTTGGTCTGCCTAGCTGCCATTTTTATCCACCTCTTGGGTATTTGCTGGAAAGTGGCTTGCATCTGCTCCGCTCCAGGAAATGGTGGTGGTGTTTGATCTCTCCCTAAAATACTCAGAATCACAGAATGTTAGAGGTTGGAAGGGACTTTGAAAGCTCACCCAGTCTAACGCCCCTGCCAGAGCAGGATCGCCTAGAGCATATCGCAGAGGAACACATCCAGGCAGGTCTTGAACATCTTCAGAGGGGGAGATACTCTTTTCTGGGTGAGACTTTATCCCTTTAAAGAAGGTATTAAAATATAGTATTGATGGTAGAGAAAGGCATCTTCTGCCTGTTGTGTTTGCCTCCTGCTGCTGCTGCAAACAACTGTTAAGAATCTTTCCAAAACTGAAAAATCCTCAAGGATCCTTCATTAGATGTGCTCCTGGGAATTGGTAATAGATACTTGAATATCACTCAGTTTGGGAGCAGGATTTTGATGCCTATTAAAATCAAATGTGCACACTAAATATTTACCCTGTTTGTTTTGAAATGTCTGTTCCTTTTCCAAACAGCTTCTTCTGCATCTGTGCAAAGTGCGCAGCTCGGGAGGCGCTGAGCTCGTCAGAGCCTCTCAGGGATATCTGGGTCTTCACTGAGAGGGATTTCACTTTCCCAGCTCCTGCTAGATGCTGTGCTGGCCTGGTACAGGAGCAGATGGTAGAGCAAGAGCTCTCAAGGTCTGCAGGCCAAGGGTTGCAGCAAGCAGGAAAAAAAAAGAGGCCATTGTTAATATAGAAACTTGAAACATCCCTGATAAAAGAGGAGGGAGAGATGCCAAAGGGAGGAAGCAATAGTGCTGCTCTAGAAGTGGTGTTCTAAACTCAGATGTAAAACTGAAGCTGTCCTGATCTCATCCATGCAAGGTCTGCAAGCCCCAATTACTCTTAGAGCTAGAATCACAGTAACTACAAACTTTGTGCCTGATCTTGTCTTGCTTTGAGCTTGCTTTGAGCTTGCTTTTCACTGGGAAGAGCTGTCCGAGGCAGTGCTAAGGAACCATTTTCTTTGGGGAGGAGTTTTAAACAACACCCAAAGGTGATGTCATTCCTGACACTCTCCATATCCTGATCCTAAATCTGTGATGGTGAAAGAAAGAAGTACGGCTTAGGAATGCTGTATCATTAGAAACCTCTTGGGCACTGGTTTAGGTGCTTTGAAACAAGCCTTGGCGAGAGCAGCTCGCTGGGTTTGTAGGAGACTGAGCTCCTTTTGAGCTGCAGAAAGCCCCTAAAGTCATTACTCAGACTGCCTCTGATAAAGTGATAGTGCAGANGGGGAGGGGGGAATGGAATAATAATTTGTCTGTGGTGTTTTTTTTTTTTTTTTTGGGGGGGGGGGGGGGGGGAGGGGTGGGTGTTGGTTTTTGATGTGTTCAAAATGGAGAAGGCACTAAGGTTTCTGCAGGTAAAACACTGCACCTCCTGAAACATTAAAGGAGCAAAGACTTGGAAGCATCTGAAAAGGAAGTGGATTGTTAAAGTTGCTTGAGAATTTCTTTTGCTGTCTGTTTAGGTAATCATAATTAAAAAATGCCTGAATGATCTTAATAACACATGATTCAACTGACAAGCACTAATTGCTCTCTATCAGGCCAAGAGAAGATGAATGTTGTCAAGAAAACCACAAGTCAGACAAGCTGATTCTCTTCTAGTCTGACACCATGTTCCCATGTACAAACCAGTTTTTACTGGAGCCTTTCCAACATCAAAAGAAAATCCTTTGCCTTCCCATTAATGCTCGTTGCTGGCAGGCTGGAGCTGTTTGTGAGGAGTTACTTTCGTTCCTCTTGCTGGCCTGCTAATGCCCAGGGTTGTGCAAAGACAAAAATGTAAACAGGTTTCCCAACTTCTCTTTATCATTGCTGCTTTAAGCCCGATGTATTTTTTGTTTCAAGACTGCAACACGAAGCATTAGGTATAAAACTCCCCCCCTCCCCCCCCCCTTTTTTTTTGTTTGTTGTAGCAATCCTTTTCTTTTTTGCTTTGCAGTGTGCAGTGCACTGGGCCAGGTAGCTTCAAAGATTCCTTCTTTTTAATCAAGATAAGCTATGCAAATTCTGTTGTTGTAGTGAAAAATCCCAGTTTTGTAGAGCAGCACTTCCTGCAAGCTGATGTCTAGCTGGTGCCATGTTTTGTTTTGTTTTCTTTTTCCTTTCTTCCTTTGGGTTAAAGCTCCCTTCTTTGTCTGTGCTGCTTCTGGTCAGAATGAGAATTTGCCCTGTGCTGCTTGCCTTTGCTGTGTTCCTTGAGTCGGGGTTAGAGCATGGGGTCATAGTGAAAAACTCACCATGAGCTGGCAGTGTGCGCTGGCAGCACAGAAGGCAACCAGAAGGACTTGGAGGTGGTGGTTGTCAGAGGCTGAAAAAGAGCCAGGGTGTGCCCATGTGGCCAAGAAGGCCACTGGCATCCTGGCCTGGATCAGCAATGGTGTGGCCAGCTGGAGCAGGGCAGGGATTGTGTACTGGGTGCTGGCGAGGCCACAGCTTGAGTGCTGGGTTCTATTCTGGGCCCCTCACTCCAAGGAGCAGGTCCAGGGAAGGGCCACAAATCTTGGGAAGGGGCTGGAGAGGAGCAGCTGAGGGAGCTGGGGGAGTTTACTCTGTTAAAAAAGGAGGCTGAGGACAGACCTCATTACTCAGTACAGCTCCTTGAGAGGAGGCTGGAGCCACATGGGCCTTGGGCTCTTCTTCCAAGGAACAAGTGACAGGACAAGGTGAAATGGCCTCAGATTGCACCAGGGGAAGTTTAGGTTGGGCATGAGGAACAATTTCTTCCCCTTGAGGGTTGTCAAGGCCTTGCTGAGGCTGCCCAGGGCAGTGGTGGAGTCCCCATCCCTGGAGATGTTTCAAAGCCATGGAGATGTGGTGCTGAGGGCCATGATTTAGTGGTGCCCTGGCAGTGCTGGGTCCAGGGCTGGGCTTTATGATCTTGAGGTCTTCTCCAACCTTGATGATTCTGTGTTTTAATACAGAGACCTCTACAAATGGAAGAAGAAAGGGAAGAGGGAACCCTGAGGTCTTTCTGTAAGCAGAGTACCTGGTTTAACCTGACACACTCAGGCAGATCATTACATCTCTCCCCAGAGTTCAGTAGCATCAATTTGTCCTTTAAGTAGTGTTCCTGAGGAACAGGACTATTGACTCTTGCACTCTGCAAGGACTCCAGCTCAATCCACTTCATGTTCTTATGGAGGAGACTAAGATCAGCCTCTTAAAACTTGAGCAGAGTTCTCAGAGACAGCTCTTGCACATCACGGCAGCTGTCAGCTTGATGACATTGTCCCACCACATTTGATGGCTGGTTTACCTGTTAGATGCCCAGTGGAGATCTGAGATCTTCAAACCATTGATTGCTTTGTGACAGCGGAAACTTGCAATTGTCTCTCAAGTTCTGCACCCAGAGCAGAGTCCTTTGTCAGCAGCTGCCCTTGCTCTACATGGTTTAGAAACACAGCCATCATGGACACATTTTCCTTACCAGTTTCTTCTGCTGACGACAAACTCCCCTGCTGCTAATAGAATCAGAAATCTTTTGGGTTGGAAAAGCTCTCTAAGATTGACTCCAAGCATCAACCCAACGCCACCATGGCCATCAGACTATGTCCCCAAGTGCCATGGCCACACATTTCCTGGCACCTCCAACGGTGGGGGCTCCACCACCTCCTTGGGCAGCCTCTTCTAGTCCCTGACCAGTCTTGCAGTGAAGCAATTTTCCCTAATCTCCAACCAAACCCTCCCCTGGCACAATTTCAGGCCATCTCCTCTCCTCCTATTATCTGATCCTAGGGAGAAGAGCCCAACCCCCAGCTGGGGCCAACCTCCTTTCAGGCAGTTGTAGAGAGCTATGAGGTCTCCCCTCAGGCTCCTCTTCTCCAGACTAAACATCTCTACTGGGCACGTTGAAGCGCAGAGGGCAGGGTGGGTGGAGAGCATGGGGTGAGTGCATTCCTGCCTGGCTTTCCAGCAGGACACCAGTCCCTTGTGTTTACTGGGTCACCCTTAGAGGTTTTGTTGCCCCTTTTTTGGCTCACTGACAGCAGAAATAAGTAAATAAATCTGAGTGGATAGGCAGGAGCCAGAGCTGACAGAGAGTTGATTTGTCATTTCCAATCTCCAGAACACAAAGCAGTACCTGTGTCTGTGTGTCAAAACTATTATCAAATCCAGCTGAAGTTATAATCACCTGTGACAGTTTAACAACATCCCAGGCTATAAAAAGCCCAGTGATAAATTAATTGTCTTAATTTCTGCATGCACTGGGGGACAGCAAACCCCCTCCCTTCTCAGTGGTGCCCTGAGATGCTCTCTGTCGATACCCAGAAGTACAAGGGGGCCTCTTGAGACCCCACCTCAAATACTGCAACCTGTTCTGGTGTCCCTGTCATCAGAAGGATGTGAAACTGTTGGAATGAGTCCAGAGGAGGCTACAGGAATGATCCAAGGGCTGGAGCACCTCTGCTGTGAGCATAGGCTGGGGGAGCCTGGAGAAGAGAAGGTCCAGGGGGACTTTAGAGCTTCCTTCCAGTGCCTGAAGGGATCCTGCAGGAAGGCTGCAGAGGGATTCTTCCTGAGGGTGTCTAAAGACAGGCCAAGGGGGAATGAAGCTGAGGCAGAGCAGGGTTAGACTGGAGATGAAGAAGGAGTTCTTTAGTATGGGTTTGGAGTGACAGAATGAGAGGCAATGTCTTTGAGTTAGAAGAGGAGAGATTGAGGCTGAAGACTAGGAAAAAATTCTTGACAGAGTGGTGAGACTCTGGAACAGGCTGCCTAGGGAGGCTGTGGATGCCTCCTCCCTGGAGATGTACAAGGCCAGGCTGGATGAGGCCTTGAGCAATCAAGTCTAGTTGAGAGGTGTCCCTGCCCCTGGCAGAGAGACTGGAGTAGATGATCTCCGAGGTCCCTTCCATAGCTGTTCTACAGTTCTCTTAAAACGAGCAGCAGAGCACTGAGCTGGAGTTGTGTCCCTGGGGGCAGAGGCAGGAGAGGGCTACTGTGTTCCTGCTGCAGCTTTCTGTGGAAAGCCAGGAGAATCCTGGAATTTTTCCAGAAATCCTTTGCTTCTGTGGGGGAGAGAACAATGCAGAAGAAATCCAGAGTGTGTGCTGGTGTTGGGGCTGTGAGAACAGCACCTGAAAAGTACTATCTAGTTGGGGGAGGGGGGGCTGAAGATAGCCATTGTCTGCTCGGGCAGCAGGGTGATGAAGGAACTGGGGCATCTCTCTTGTGAGAAGGGGCTGAGAGGCTTGGGGCTGTTTAGTCTGGAGAAGAGAAGGTTGAGAAGGACCTTATCAATGTCTGCAAATATCCAAAGGGCTGTTGGGAGGCTGGGGCCAGGCTCTCTCCAGTGATGGGACATGGGGCAGTGAATGGAAACTCAGCCACAACCTAAGGAAAATCTTTGTCACTGTGAGGAGGCTGCCCGGAGGGGCTGTGGACTCTGCTTCTCTGCAGACCTTCCACAGCCACCTGGATGTGTTCCTGCGTGACCTCCCTGGGGGGTCCTGCTTTGGCAAGGGGGTTGGACTTGATCTCTGGAGGTGCCTCGCACCGCTTGATGTTCTGTGGTTCGAAGGTGAGGGCAGCGCTGGGCTGCGTCAGCGAGGAGGTGTCCCTGGAAAGGGAGCTGCTCTCTGCCCCTCTGCCCAGCACCGTTGTGGAGGGGCCTGTCAGCCGTGCAGCTGCTCTGCTGCCGTGCAGGGCGCTGAGGTTTCCTTGCCTGCCTCTGGCTGTGCCGAGCAGGTTCGCTGGCCTGGTTCGGCGGCCGAGGCAGGAGCAGCGCCGAGCACTGCCACCTAGGGTTGAGCCTGGCCCAGGGCTCGGCCTCGCTCCTGCCCGAGCAGGCAGCCCAGCAGTGACGGATTGCAGAGCACAGAGAATGGCACTGCTGTGACACAGAGAGGGGTTTCTTTAGCTGGTGATGTGTTGTACAGGTTCCAGCAGTGTGCTCTGAATCTCACCCAGAGCTGCTCATCTTGATTCACAGAATGGGTTGGGTTGGAAGGGACCTCAAAGCACATCCAGCTCCAGCTCCCTGCCACGGGCAGGGACACCTCTCACCAGCACAGGTTCATCTCAGCCTGGCCTTGAACACCTCCAGGGAGGGGGCAGCCACAGCCTCCTTGGGCAACCTGTGCCAGTGTCTCCACACCCTCACACTCGAGTTTCTTCCTTATCTCCACTCTCACTCTCCCCTCTCCCAGCTCAAAGCCATTGTCCCTTGTCCTGTCACTTCAGGCTCTTGTCCAGCGTCCTTCCCCAGCTCTCCTGTAGCTCCTTCAGGCACTGGAAAGCTGCCCTAAGGTCTCCCAGGAGCCTTGTCTCTAGACTGAAGAGCCCCAGCTCTCTCAGCCTGTCCTCACAGGGGAGGTTTCCAGCCTCTGATCATCTTTATGGCCTCCTCTGGAGCTGCAGATGTTATATCAAAAAGACATAGCTGTGCCGGGGAGACTGCAGGGTATCTTTGGTGGGTCTGTGATGTTACATGAGGTTTGGGAAGCTCCTGGTGTGTAGATGAAGCACTTGGATTGTTCTTCAGCACCAGAGGACGTTAGGTTTTAGCTGATGCATGCAGGAGAACATCTGCTTGAGAAAAAGTCGCCCTGATTTGAATGGGAATGATGTGGTTTGATCATGTGGCTGAGCACATCTTCCCAAGCCAGCTGAATTGCCTGCACGTCACCCAATGTCCTGGCTGGGTCTTGGTGTCACTGCAAAGCTTGGTGTGGTTTGGTGTTCGGAGAGCAGGTGGTGCTGCAGTAAAAATCTGATTTTCTCCTTGGGGCACTGTGTTTGAGGCTCTGCCTGGCAGAATCCTCTGACACACATTGCTGTCAGTGCCGTGGATCTTGGTGTCCTCTGCTCTGTAGCTGAGGCATCCCTCAAGGGCAAAGTCTGCAGAAGTCACTTAGCTCTGGGGCTGACCTCTACCCAGAAGGGAAAGATTCTGCTTTACAGATGGATCTGAGGTTTCTCTGTAGCTGTGGGACTTGCTCGTGGGACTTGATAGCAGATGCTATGGTCTTGTTAGTATCACCCAGAAACACCTTGAGGTTTAGATTTCAGTTACAGCTTTCCACCAAGGGCCACATTACCTTAAGGTAACTGAGGAGGTGCCAGGGTTGAAGTTCTGTCACGTCCTTCTGTGCCCACATTGCCCAGTCCAGGCCTCACACTCCAGTAACAGACTTGCTGGAGTACACTTTGCACAAGACTGTAGAGCAAACCAAGTCCAAACCCTGGTCGCTCCAATCCCACCTGTCCATCCCAGTGCATGTGGCACACACATAGTGCAGGCAGTCTCCAGGAGCCAACCTGCAGCTGCTGCTCGGTGCCTGTGGGCAGAGGTAGGTTTGTGATACTTTTGGGTAACAGTGGAGTTGAAATGCCTACAACTTGGAATAGCAAAGCCATCAGTCAGTAAACACCAGTAGTTTCTTTCCCGAAGTGCTGAGCTCTCCATGCCGCCTCCTGTCACCAGGTCCTCGCAGGCTGTACAGTGCTCTGTGGATCTGAGGCGCTGCCGCTCACTGAAGCGGTTTGCCCAGGCAAAAGAAGGTTGTGTGGCTTTATGTGAGGAGAGAGGCTGGTACGAAGGAGAGCAGCTGCCCAGGGCAGCTGGTGCTCACTGGCTGTCCTGACTCTGGGGGCTTGAGGGGCCCCTTCTGACCAGACTTTCTTCAGGTTTCTTTTCATCTTGAGAGTGACTCATTTTCCGAGGAATTTCCTTATCCTTTGGTTGGATGCATTAGCCCACAGGGGCTGACTCCCAGCCCGTAATCTTGTAAAGGTGGTTCTTTTCCAGATGCCCTCCATCCCACCCCAAAGCAGCAAGTGTGGTTTGCCTTGGCATTCAGGTCACTCCTTCCTGTTGGAATATCTCGGTTTGCTAGCTTCAGGGTTGCTCTTTTTCCTTCTTTTCAAGGAATCACAGGAGGGGTTAGGTTGAAAGGGACCTTAAAGCTCATCCACTTCCAACCTCCCTGCAATAGACAGGGACACCTCCACCAGCCCACGTTGCTCAAGGTCTCATCCAGCGCCTGGCCTTGAACACGTCCAGGGAGGGGGCAGCCACAGCCTCCCTGGGCAACCTGTGCCAGTGTCGCCTTACCCTCACTGTCAGGGATTTCTTCCTCATCTCCACTCTCTCCTCTCTCCCAGCTCAAAGCCATTGTCCCTTGTTCTGTCACTCCCAACCCTCCCCAGCTCTCCTGGAGCCCCTTCAGATGCTGGTAGTCTGCTCTAAGGTCTCCCTGGAGCCTCTTCTTCAGGCTGAACAGCTCTAACTCTTCTGTCCCCACAGGGGAGGTTCTCCAGCCCTTCTCTTTGCTTCCTGAGAAGTAGCACTGCAACCCCTTCCAGCAAGTTCTTCCTAGGCTCTCCTGATGGAATGACTAAATGCTGGAGTGGGAAGCAGAATGTCTGGCCTTCCAGTCTATGATCTGCTGACTCATAGATAAATATCCTATAAAAGACATAGTTGGGCTTCTCAGAGTTTAGGGCTGAATATTCTGGTTGGGAAAACAGCCACAGCTTGACTCAGACTTTCCACTTGCTTCCAGCATGACCAAGTTCATCAGCCTGACTTGAGAGCAAGTCTTGGTTCTTGCTGCTGTGCGTTAAGCTCATCCCTGTGCTTTTATACCATCTTGATATTCCTCCTTGCAGAGCTGTGGGTCTCAAGCGGCAGTCTGTGCGGTCGTGGGGTGTTTGGAACTCCTCTTTTGCAGGCCCCAATCCACGACCAATAAACTACACTCAAAATACTGAAAAGAAGAATCCAAGGCAGCTGTGGGCAACTGAGCCGCTCAAGACTGTGGGCAGAGAAAACCCCCAAAGCTTTCCCCTCCCTTTTGCTTTCCCCGCTAAAAGGGGAGCTCAGACAGGAGGTGGTCTATGGAAGTGTTGTGTTTTCTGTGGTGAGGGAAATAAAAGGGTTTGTCAAATTTGCACAGTATTCCTTGTGGGGAAGGGGGAGGAGAGAAGCATGAAGCCGAGTGCTGGAGCACAGCGATGGAGTCCCTGCTCGCTTTTCTGCAGCAAAATGCATTCCGTGGAGCCTGGAGAAGCACTTCTTGTCTGCCTCGAGCTTGTTAAAGCATTTCTTAGCACGGTGGCTTGCTTTTTTTTTTTTCAAGTATTAGCATTAATCACTGAAAATGTTAATAGGTTTTGTGAATTGTACAAGTGGGAAGAGCAGCAAGAAGAAAACAACGTCCCATCCTCTAGATTCAGAGAGAATTCAGGAGAGCAGTGAAAGCTTGTGAATGCCGGTGGAGGAAAGCTTGATGTCACTTCACTCCATCTGAGAGAGAGCAAAAGCCCTCTTGCAACGGCCAAAACTCTGCCAACAGCCCTGGAGTACTTTTGCAAGCCACTGAGTTTTGTACGCTTCAGTGAGCTTCTCCCTCCCTGCTCCAGCAGTAACCTGCAGCTGCTCGGGGCGCTCCGGCAGCAGAGCTTGCGGTGGCTGCTGGCTGGGCTCTGGGAAGCACACACTGAGCGGTTCAGTAAAACCTGGGAGAACCTTCTGCTGGCTCTGCTGCTGAGCTCGCTGCATCCAGACATGCTGCTTATTAAGTAAATAGCTTTCGAGCGTAGGAAACCGTCTGGGAACCGACTGTGTGTTTCTTCCTCTGCTGTGTTATCTTAATTTGGTTGGTGGAGCAGAAGTCCTGGAAATATCTTGGGAGGGAAATGTCCACTGGAAACGGCACAGTACTATTCTCAGCTCTTTTTCCTGCTTCCTCTTTTCTTTTTTAATTATTATTCTTTAATTTGGTTTTATTTATTTGTGTTGGGGCCTTGCTGTTCCTCAGGTGCTTTAAGGTTGTCTTTACGCTGTGACTTCCCTCGAGGGGAGGGCTCGGTGAGGCCCCAGGCACGTCTCAGGCTTGACTCCAAGGCAACAGGAGGTTTTCCAGGAGCTAATTCTGGCCTTTTCTCTGAGAACCCTTGTCAGCACATTTTTGCTGTAATGAAATGGTGAACAAACCAGAGTATTTTTGGTAGCAGTGGTGCACCACACCTCTGCAGTGCCTGTCCTGGGAGGGTGTCTGCTTTGGAGACTGGGGAATTACACAGCTCCAGCGTGGTTCTGCATCAGCTATGAGGAAGTGTTTCTGCTGACAGGCCAGGGCAGAAGCGCTCAGGAGTGATCCTTATTCTTTCACCCCGGATGGTAATCAGCCTCTCCCCTCCTATGATCGTGAACTGGTTAGCTGGAAGTCAGAGCCGTGTAGCAGCCTGGCCGAGGAGGTCTTGTCCTTACAGTCAGTCCCCTTGGTAGGTATCAAAGGGAGAGTCCTGCCGTCGTAGATGCACTGGATGGGAGGGACCTCCAGCATGCCTCTGGCTTGAGATCCTGCTTGAAAAGAAGCTGTCGCCTACACTGGCAGCTCTGCTAAGCACCGGGAGTCCCCATGGGTGGAGAGCCCCTTCCTAGCATAACCTCCCAGTGCTGTAGCACCTTTGCAACGAAATTCTCTCCTCTGAAATTTTCTCCCAAAGAATGATTTTGGCCATTGCCGCTCAATTCCAGCTCTCCAGCTAAGACTGTTGTTAGCCTTTGCTCTGAAGGACTGTTGCTCATAGCATGAAATAAGCCCCTCGTAGCAGCCGGGGCTGGTAGCAGGGCTCCTGTGTGTGAAAAGCTGACAGATTCTTTTGAAAGAGCATGCAGCTATTCAGCTGAGCTTTAATTTTTATCTGTTAGCGTTGTTGCCTCTTCTGTGTTTGTAGGAGGGAGTCAGAAAAGTCTTGATGAGGGAAGAGGAGGGAGGAACCACCCAGCGTTTAGCCTGGCATTGCTGTGCATTGTGATCTGGACTTTGCAAATTGGATTGAACATTGTGATTGAGAAGATTGTCAGCACTATGCAAATGAGGAGGAGAAGGGAAAGTGCATCTCATGCAAGTAATTTCTGTGTAGATAATTTGCCATAAAAATTTATATTGCAGTCCTTAAAACCTTCAGAGATTTATTCTGTCTAGGGAAAGGTGATTTATATGGTATTAAAACACTTTTTATGTTCCAGTCCTTTAGATTTAATGTTTATTGCCTATAAAAATGAAATCTTCCTGTGGATATTTAAAAGTTTTGGTAGTGTGTGAAATACATATTCAGCTTAGAATCTCAAATGCTTTGGAGCTGCAGTAAATAAGTGATGGAGTGGTACCTCGGCTTCACTAGCTTCGGCAGTCCAGACCGACTCCAGGGCTGAATCCATTAGCTACGGAGCATTCTGCTTACCTTAGACATCTGCTAAAGGACCGCAGCTAATAGCCACGCTGAGGTGCAAGTTTGTCATTCTTTTGGGGATGAATATTTAGGGCGCTTTGTGTAAAGGCTTAAGAAGCTGGGCTCAGCCTGCTGTGTAAAGGCAGTAGTAGAATGCAGAAGCAGGCACAAAGGGCTGCCTGGAAACAAGGGGGAGGAGGACTGCAGGAGAACCAAGAGAAGAGACTTTCTGCATTGTTTCTCTAAATAGCTTCTAGACCTGCTGGTGAAGGGACAGGACAGGGATTGCTGCAATCCCCCTGAATAGGTAGGCAAGGAGGTGTCTGCCTGCTGGGCTTATTTCCACTTCAGTTGTTGGTTATTTTTAATGTGCCTACTTCTGCAGCACAGAAGAACCTGCACTGCTTCAGGAGTCACACAGCCAGCCACAGAGCAGGGCTGCTTCCCTGCTTGCCCAGGTAACTTTTCGCAGCATAATCTGTTTAGCATTGTATAAAATACAAAGCAGGAGAGAGAAACAAAGCAAGTGAGGTTCTACACAAGCAAGACAGTGTGAGGAGGTGCCTGGTTTGCTTTGTAGCTGCTTTGGTGGTGGTTCCCTGAGGAAGTAAACGATACAAGGGCTACAAAGCTGCTGAGGGGCCTGGGGCAGCTCTGTGAGGAGCAAAGGCTGAGAGCCCTGGGGCTGCTGTGTCTGGAAAAGAGCAGCCCCAGAGGGCATCTGAGCAATACTCAGCAAGAGCTAAAGGAACTGTGGGGGGCAAGAGGCTGGGGCCAGACTCTTGTCAGTGGTGGCCAGGGACAGGACAAGAGGCAGTGGGCTCTAATTGGAGCCCAGGAGGTTTCATCTGAACAGGAGAAACTTGTGTCAGGATGCCCTGAAACAGGCTGTCCAGAGAGGTCGTGGAGTGTCCTTGTGTGGAGAGCTTCCAAAGCCTCCTGGACAAGCTGCTGTGGGTGCCCTGCTTGAGCAGGGGGTTGGACTGGATGATCCCCAGAGGTCCCTTCCAACCCCCCCGTGCTGGGATTCTGTTACATGCATTGCTTTTCCCCAAATGTGTGCTGTCGGTTTTCAGTTCATCCCCCAGCAAATCCATGCAAGTTAAGCTCTGGAGCATGCGTCCCACTGAGCACTGACAGAGATGGAAGAAAGTCTGGTACAGCCTTTGGAGATTTTCATCTGCAACTGCGGAATCCTGCTCATGAAGCACGAGGATTAAAGGCTGATTTATAGGCACAGCACTAATGTAACCAGGAACACTGTGGGAAACAATTCCGAGGGCTTACTGATAATGCTTAATTTGCAGTGGAACATCAAATAGCATCTAGCCGTCCCCTTCCCAATTATTCTCCTCTAATAGGACTCTGATGTTCCTGGCTGGGTTGCAGTGGAGCCTGCAGCCCTGCCTCTGGCCACGGCAGCACATGGCAGCGGTGCAGGGTTTCTCACACTGCTCTGCCTCAGCCCCGGCTGGGAAATGATGCAGCTCGGATGTTACAACAGCAGGCAGCCAAGTGAGTGGCACCGGTTCAAGGAGAAGCTGTGTTGAACCTTCTCAGGATTGTCACTGTCTGTGCCCTGACACACGGCGGCAGAGGAGGCTCTGAGTGCTGGAGCAGTGCTACTCAAGCCCTTCTTAGCAAGTGTAGCTTTGATGCTGCAAAGGTGGCTTGTTTGGTGGTGAAACGCTGAGGCCAGCTGGGTGCCCTCAAGGCTGAGCGGGTGAGGTGGCTTGCAGAGGGGGCAGGAACAAAAAATCCCAAGGAAGTGTCAGAATAAAACTTTGGAAAGCCAGGATTGTGGTCACAAATGGCTTCTCCCATGGGCATTTAAGTGTTTCTACCATCGAGGAAGTGGTCTTATTAACGTCCATAAATATCTGAAGGGTGGGTGTCAAGAAGGAGAAGGTGGTGGAGTCCCCATCCCTGGAGGTGTTCATGTGGCCATGGCACTTGGGGACATGGCTTAGTGGCCATGGTGGTGGTGTTGAGTTGGTGGTTGGACTGGGTGACCTTAGAGGGCTTTTCCAACTCAAAACAATTCTGATCACCCAGCTCCCCAAACGGCCTGGAAGCAGCAATGCAGATCACTCTCTGTGTAGTTTCCTTCTGTGCTGGGGAGAGGAGGGAGTAATCTGTGCCTTCAGCTTGTAAAACTGAACTAATTAACAGACAATCAGCAGTGATTGAGACAGCTGCATTCCGCACGGAGGATTGCAAACAGAGCCTGCACGGAATTGGGTTTACTGCTCCGAAGTGCAAGGAACTGAAATTGTGTTTGATAGCCCAAATTAAGGATCTGTTGGTGACACAGTGTCATAGCCAGGCTGCCACTGCAGCTGAAGCTGCTCTTTCTGTCTCGGTCTGGTTTGTTGCAGTGGATAGTGGGGGAGCTCTACAAGTTAACACCAAAGAAGTTTTGTTGTGTCTGAAAAGAGTTGTAGGTGTGTACTGTCTACCTTAGTTGTGTTCATGGGACAAGGACACGATGGATGTCCATAGTTTGGTGCTCTCCTGGTGGTTCTGAATGTGAGGTCTGCAGCCTTCTAGAAAGGTTTTAATGATACCTTTGTTAATGTAGCATTTTAGGAGGACTTCTTAGTAATTCCTGGTAAACAGTTCAGAGTATCAGAGAGTCTCATCAGAGTGGGGTTGGAAGGGTCCTCTGGTGCAAAGGTACCACAGCAGCTTGCCCAGCAGCACAGTGCCCAGGGGGATTTGGAAGCTCTCCACACAAGGACACTCCACAGCTTCTCTGGGCAGCCTGCTCCAGGCCTCCAGCACCCTCACAACAAACAACTTTCTCCTCCTCTTCACATGCAGCCTCCTGGCTTCCACTTTGCATCCCTTGTTACCTCTTCTCCTGTCCCTGGGCACCACTGACAGGAGTCTGGCCCCAGGCTGTTGCCCCCCACATCTCTTTCAGATCTCGCTGAGCATTGCTTAGCTGCCCTCTGGGGCTGCTCTTCTGCAGGCTCTCAGCCCCAGGGCTCTCAGCCTTTGCTCCTCACAGAGCTGCTGCAGGCCCCTCAGCAGCTTTGCAGCCTCCTCTGGACTCTCTGCAGCAGATCCCTCTTTCTCCTGAACTGGGGAGCCCAGAAATGAGCATAGGGCTCCAGAACTGGCTTGACTAGGGCAGAGTAGAGGGGAAGGAGAACCTCCCTTGCCCTGCTGGCCACACTCTTCTTCATGCATCCTGGGCTACTTGGAGTTCCCCAGGGTATGCTCAGGGGAGTCGGTGTTCCACCACATTGTACAACATGGACAGTCCTTGTTAAGAGCTCCGTAGAGGTCCAGGAGCAGTGGTTCCAGGCCAGCCTGCAGCAGCGTTCACACTAAGCCTGTTACTTTCTGTTACCTGCCTGCTGTCAGCTTCAGGCCAGCCTCCTTGTGACCATACATCAGCTAATTTTGCTCCATGAGTCAATGCTTTTAATTGCTTTTCATGTCCCAGAAAACCAGCTTACCAAAGTCCTGCAGTGTGCTGTTGGGAAACACCTTGCTGGAGAAGGTGTTCTGCATTCCACCGCCTCTGCCTCTGGGCGTGAGCTGGCCGTGCGGTGTGGTGCCTTGTGCTGAGCTTCAGTCACCTAGATAAATTACTAATGCCTCTGCAGCCCCTTCTGAAAGGCTTCAAAACCTGCTGTTCTCTTTAATTGTCTGACACACGTGCTGCTTGCTGGCGGTGCTGAACCCCAGCCACACGTTCCTACTGTCCTGTGTTGTCCTGCCAAGCTGAGTCATGCTTTGGGCTTTGGATCTGAAGGAATACCGAGGGGCCAAAATGGGACCTCAGTAGTAGCAAAAACCTAAATAAAGCCAACGTTGCTTTCTTTTTCCTATTTATATCCCTAATTATGTTTTTTAGAAAGCATCCACCAATGGGGTTTGCAGGCAGCTGCTCAAAGAGCTGTGTCCTACCCTTCATGGGAAAAGCACAAACCTTGGGGCATGCCCAGAAAGTCAACAAGCCCTGAGCGAGGAGGAAGCGCGTTTGTCCGGAGTCAAGGACCCTGTGCTGACAGCTCTCTGCCAAATGCCCTTCCTGCTGGAATTGTTTATCAGACAACAGCTTCATCTCCAGTAAAGCTGCTGCTGATCTTCTTCTTGTTGCTGCTCATTTCCTAACGCAAGTTCCCTGCCAGCTTCCTCTGCAGAACCCTGTGGTCCCTGGCCCGTGCTCCTCGGGCTATGAGCCGCACCATGGAGCAGGATGCAGCTCTTCACTGATGGATGGTCCTTGCTCCTCAGAAGGAGCATGCTGGGGCTTAAGTGTGTCCATTGGTCAGCAGTGAAAGGGGAGGGGAAATTAAGTGTAATATTGGGGGTCACTGGACAGTAGTTCCCTGTCTCACTTCAACTGAGCACTCCACAGCTGGAGCCAGGACTCCACAGGTAGCCTCCTTCAGGCAGAGTAGAGGGGGAGGAGAACCTCCCTCAGTGTCTTTGCCACACTTTTTCATGCCTCCCAGGGCACATTGCTACCTCATGGGAACTTCTTGTCCCCCAGCACTCCCAGCTCCTTCTTGAAGCTGCTTCCCAGCAGGTCCCCCCTCAGCTGTCCTGCTGCAGGAGGTTGTTCCTGCCCAGGGCCAGAACCCTGCACTTGCCCTTGGTGAGCTTCGTGAGGTTCTCTCTGCCCAGGTCTGGCTGGATGGCAGCAGAGCCTGAGGGGTGTCAGCCACTGTTCCCAGTCTGGGACCAGCAGCAGACTGGCTGAGGGTTTACTCCTTCTCTTCATCCAAATCATTGATGAAGAATTTGAACAAGAGTTGACCCAGTCCTGACTATAGGGGAACACCACAAGCTCCCGACCTCTGACTGGACTCAGTGCTGCTGATCACAACTCTGAGCTCTCTCCTTCAGCCAGTCTAACTTTCTGAGCTCCTTAGAAGGATGTTATGGTGGTGCCAGAAGCCTTGGTGCAGTCAAACCTTGTTTGTGATACACATGGCAGGACATCTACTGCACCTCTTCTGCAACTGCCAGCAACATGAGAAAGCAGGCAGTCTTGAGGTGTTGAATCATTCAAGCCCATGGTAATTTTTTCCCCTCCCTCAAGGAATCACTTAGTTTGAATGTAGGTTTTAAAATGTTTTGGAGTTGCTTTTTCAGTCTGTTTGGTAAATATTTTGTGTCTGAAGCTGAAGAGGCTTTCAGATTGGTGATTGCATTTGAAAACTGAAGGATTATTGAGTGGTTGTAGTGATGGCCTTCAGAGTGGACATCTGGTCTGTCCATAGTGGTTAAATGGTAAAAATAACACTTAATAACATATGTTGTCAGAGGAAAAGGAATTGTGACTCTCAGTCCAGAGGAACTCTTGGTGTAGTCAGGGTTTGGGTGAATTCTGTGAGGTTGTTTTCATTTGTTCAATTTGTTTTCGTTCAGAATCAAAACCAAACAAAAAAGCTTCACTTTAAGAGTCAGGAACAGGACTCTGTCTGTGTGTACTTATATATATATATATATGATTTATTGGTGCAACATGTGCAGCAAGTTCTAAATGCTGGTCTGTGTCTCTGTGTGTCTGCTTAAAGCAGGAGCATGCTGCAGTGAAGCTCAGGCTGAGAAGGGCAGGAACTAAAGACTTCAATTGATGGAGCAGAGCTCCAGGCCAAACTTTCTGTTCTATAAACCATTCTTTTTAAGACTCAGTTTTATGTTATCCGTGGTCAGAAGAGTTCTTAAATGCTGCTTCAGACCTGGATCTTACTTGGAGATGAGATTCAGCTGAAGTTAATGCCTGTGCTGGCAGTGTGAGCCCCTTCTCCCTGAGCACAGCAATGCAGGAAGGCTGAGACCGAGTCCTCACTGTGCTTCCACAGGCAGCTTTCCCAGTCCTGACACTGGTGTGGATACAGGGAGGACTGGAAAGGGGACAGGTGGGACACTGGGAGGAGTGGTTGACACTCCCCCACGATGTTTGTTTTGAGGGTGCTGGAGGCCTGGAGCCGGCTGCCCAGAGAGGCTGTGGAGCATCCTTGTGTGGAGAGCTTCCAACCCCCCTGGGCACTGTGCTGCTGGGCAAGCTGCTGTGGGTGCCCTGCTGGAGCAGGGGTTCGGACTGGATGATCTCCAGAGGTCCCTTCTAACCTCACCATGCTGGGATTCTGTGACCACCTGCCCCGCCAGGCTCTGCTGCTATCTTCAGTGACAAAAGCAGAGTGGAGCAGGAAGGTCAGTGTGGCTGTTGTGTTCTCTGCCAGCACTTCAAAGCAGGGCTAATTTATCTGCTGTGGTGTGGTAACAGCTCTGGTCAGCAGAGCTGCAGAGGCTGTAGTTTGGTCAGTGTTTGATGAAGTGAGGAGATAGAAGGTCCAGCAGATGTTTGGCTTCGTGTCTTGCCTAGGCAGAGTCTCTGCAAGCAACAGTGGCTTTCCTTTGGCTTCCCACCCTGTGTTTGGTTTGGCAGAAGCTGTAGTTTCTTTTCCCCCACCCCATAGCTGCTACACAAGTCACAAATCTGAAGTTGAGACATTTTTTGTCTCTTCCAAAGCAGTTGATGGGTGTGCACACGATGAGCTACCTTCACTTGGTCATGAATGTTTAAAGATCTCCTCTCAACCTTCTCCTCTCAAGACTACACAGCTCCAGTTCTCTTTGGCTTTCCCCATAGCAGAGATGTTCAAGAAAGGCTGAGGGCCCTGAAGCTGTTTGTCTGGAGAGAAGGCTGAGTGGAGACCTTATCAATGCCTATAAATATCTGAGGGGTGGGTGTCAGGATGAAGGTGCCAGGCTCTTATGGTGGTGCTCAGGAACAGTGGGAACAACCTGGAACCCGGGAGGTTCCACCTCAGCATGAGGAGAAACAGAGTCCTGGGTTCAGCTCTGGGCTCCCCAGTTGCAGAGAGAGGGGGAGCTGCTGGAGAGAGTCCAGGGGAGGCTGCAGAGCTGCTGAGGGGCCTGGAGCAGCTCTGTGAGGAGCAAAGGCTGAGAGCCCTGGGGCTGAGAGCCTGCAGAAGAGCAGCCCCAGAGGGCAGCTGAGCAATGCTCAGGGAGATCTGAAAGAGATGTGGGGGGCAACAGCCTGGGGCCAGACTCCTGTCAGTGGTGCCCAGGGACAGGAGAAGAGGTAACAAGGGGCACAGAGTGGACCCCAGGAGGTTGGATGTGAAGAGGAGGAGAAAGTTGTTTGTTGTGAGGGTGCTGGAGGCCTGGAGCAGGCTGCCCAGAGAGGCTGTGGAGTGTCCTTGTGTGGGGACTTTCAAAACCTGCATGGCTTTGTTCCTGTGTGACCTGCCCTAGGTGATCCTGCTTTGGCTTTGGACTCAATGCTCTCTGGAGGTCCCTTCCACCCCTGCCATTCTCTGGTTCTGTGGAGAAAACTATTGGTGTGGACCCTTAAGACAGGACCCACTGCCTGGCCGTGGGGAGGTGGTGGGTGAGCAGATGGCTCTGTGTTGGAGCAACTCCTGCCACCTCACACCATACACTTGCTGCCTGCACTCCTCCCTTCTGGGAAGCCTCACTGCAGCAGGGTTTAAATTACATTTTTGGGTTGTTTCTTTTTGCTTTTGTAGCTATTGAAGCAACTGCTTCAGGCTTTTATTTGGAACAGTGTCAAAATCCATGTGTGATGTGTGGGAAGGCAGGGAAGGTGTAAGCAGTGCCCACCAGGGTGGGAGCTGAGCAGGCTGGCTCTGGACCTGCTGCCTGTTGAGAGCTGAAGGAGCTCTCTCCCCAGCAAACATTTCCATTTAATATTTAGGAAATTTATGTCCTTCAAAAATAGAACAAACTGAAATGTGAAACCCAGCAGAGTGTTAACTAACTGATGGAGGTGGTTTGCTGACAGCTTCTTTGCCAGCTATTGAAATCAAACTGCAAGGTCTTTGGGGGTGAGGTAATGGAAGGTGATGGTGTCACAGAATCGAGAATCTCAGCATGGTGAGGTTGGAAGGGACCTCTGGAGATCATCCAGTCCAAGCCCACAGTGGCTTGCCCAGCAGCACAGTGCCCAGGAGACTTTAGAAGCTCTCCACAGGAGGACACTCCACAGCCTCTCTGGGCAGCCTGCTCCAGGCCTCCAGCACCCTCACAACAAACAACTTTCTCCTCCTCTTCACATCCAACCTCCTGCCTGCCACTTTCCATCCCTTGTTGCCTCTCCTGTCCCTGGGCACCACTCACAAGAGTCTGGCCCCAGGCTGTTGTCCCCCACAGCTCCTTGCTGAGCATTGCTCAGCTGCCCTCTGGGGCTGCTCTTCTGCAGGCTCTCAGCCCCAGGGCTCTCAGCCTTTGCTCCTCACAGAGCTTCTCCAGGCCCCTCAGCAGCTTTGCAGCCTCCCCTGGACTCTCTCCAACAGTTCTGTGGCTCTCTGCAACTGGGAAGACCAGCACCAGAATGCTGTAGGGACTGCAGAGCAGAGAGTGGAGCATTGAGGTGAAAGAACCTTTGAATAGTGCTGGGAGAGGAACAGGCATGGAGCTGCAGAGCAGTGACTGCTACTGGGGTCTGGCTGACACCTTCCAACTGTGGTTTTTAGCTTACCCAGCACTGGAAGCCAATGCTTAACTGCTGAGGTGGTAGTGGTGAGGTGAGAGTAGACCTGGTGGGGACAGAGATGACTAACAGTCTGGTGTAGAAGCCAAGGGACATGAGGAGGAGGAGAGAAACTGGGGTTAGGACTGAAACCATGAGTGAAAGCGGAACCTTGTTTCTGAGGAGGAGCCGAGAGTGTATCTCTGGTGCTGTACTGCTGTTGGCAGCGATGGAGACCCAGCCGGGTGCTGCTTGTTGGTCCTGGGGCTTGGGAAGGCAGGGGAGAACAAGGGGGAGAGTGGAAAAGAAGGGATAATAATGCCAGGGTGGAAAGAGGGAATAAATTGTGCCTGGAGATGAAAACCACTGTTTTGGACAAATAGGCAACGTTTCCCTGAGTGAGAGGAAAAGCTTCTCAGTTACAGACCTTTGGCACTAAGGGCTTCATAGCTCTGGCCAGGCTCCTGTTGGCATTTTCTAACAAGCCTGGAGTTGGGGATGTAGAAGTAAGAGAGGCAGGAGTGTGGTGGCTGTGGCAGTGGCAGCCCTTTCCCCTCACAGTGTGTTTGGTGCTGGGTAGAGGTTTCTGTGCCTGGTTCATGCTGATAGCAGCTGCTTTTGCACAGCCAGTTCTGGCTTTCCCCACCTGCAAGGCTTTTCGATGGGCTCTGCCTGGGTTTGTGGCCAGGACTGGTGCTCCTGGGAACAGACCAAGCCACAACTGAGTCTTTTTTTTTTCTTCTTTACGTTTTCTTTTCTGTTTCCTTCAGAGCCTTCAGCTAAGGGATCCTGCCGAGAGCTGCATCAGCACCTCTCTTCCTGTTTGCTCTTTGCTTTCCGTGGTGGCCACCACACATTGACTCTGCACAGAGCAGAAAATGTCTTCCAGTTACAGCTTGTTTAAAAACTTGGAGTCAAATTTACTTCAGTGAAGGGAAATGAAATGTGTGCATGGCATTGCCCAACTCACTTTGTGTGCAAAAGGTAGCTGCATCAGTTTGCCAGATGGCAAAATGCTTCCTCATCAGCGTGCTTTGTTTAGTGCTTAGACTTTGTGATAGACTCTTCTTTCTCTTTTCTCCAGGAGTCTAAAATGCAGACCTGCTGCTCTTAGCTCTGGGATTTGTCAGCACTTGCTTTAGAGTTGTGAGGCAGGGAGATGGTGGCTGCTGAGGTGCTGCATTCCTGCTGAACTCTGTGCTGGTTGCTGTTGTTGGTCTGCAGAGGGCTTTCCAGCACGGCAGCCACCACCTCCTTTTCCTGAGGTCTCCTCAGACTGAGGGAGCTGAGGTGGTTCAGCATGGAGAAGAGAGGGCTCCAGGGAGACCTTGGAGTGGCCTTCCAGTACCTGAAGAGAGCTACAAGAAGGCTGCAGAGAGACTGTTTGCAGAGGCCTGCAGTGACAGGACAAGGGCGAGTGGTTTGAAATGAGAGCAGAGCAGACTGAGGCTGGATGTGAGGAACAAGTTCTGCACCAGGAGGGTGCTGGAAGACTGCAGCAGGAGTGGGTTGGTCTCTTCTCCCAAGTAACAAATGACAGAACAAGAGAGAATGGCCTCAGGCTGCACCAAGGGAGATTCAGTCTGGACAGGAGGAAAAAAAGTTTTCACTGAAGGGGCTCTCAGGCACTGCCCAGGGAGGTGGTGGAGTCCTCATCCTTGGAGGTGTTTAAAAGCTGTGTAGATGTGGTGCCTGGGGATATAGCTTGGCGATGGACTTGGCAGAGTAAGGTTAGTGGTTGGACTTGGATCTTGAAGGGCTACTCCAATGTAAATGATTCTGTGATCAAGCTGGCAAAGCAGTTTGTCACTTTGGAAATACTGGATCAGTAGGTAGGCTTCAGAACAGCTGAGACCTGGGGAGCTCAGGCTGGAGGGTCCAGTCCGCATGTGTCGGCTGGGGAAAGGTGAAGTTTCACCAGACTGTTCTCACAGAGCTGTTGCCTGAAGCTTCTACATTGGTGGTGTTGCTGCACCCAGAAGTTTTCCTTTCACAGGAAGTCAAAAATGGCAGAAGAGCTCCAGTGAGAGCTGTGCTGGATCCAACAGACACAAAGTTGAAAGAGGAGGAGCACAAAGCCGAGAGTGCTGGAAACTGCCTCCAGCAGCAGAGGATGGAGGAGCCTGAAATGGTGATAAAGGGAAACCTCCTCACTACCCAGGAGCTACAGCTGGGGGAAATTGTTGCTGCTAGAAAATTGCCATTCATGCCTGCAGTTGTGATTTGTGTCTCTCCTTGGACAAAACGAGGGTTATGGTGACAATGTCCTGTCAGCACCCATGCTTCAGGCTTCTGAAAGCACAGCCTGGCCACTGTGGCCAGGGGCAGAGGAAAAATCAGCCTGCCCCAATGCTGTGATCTGTGTTTCTCATTCCAGTGTAAGAGTTCTATGGTAACACAGCACCGAGAGCTGGAGACGGAATTCAGACAAAGGCATGGAGTGACAGAACAAGGGATAGTGGATTCAGGTGGAAGAGGCTGGTCTCTTCTGCCAGGCAAGCAGCAACAGAAGAAGGGGACACAGCCTCAAGCTGTGCCAGGGCAGGTCTAGGCTGGATGTTAGGAGGAAGTTCTTGCCGGAGAGTGATTGGCATTGGAATGGGCTGCCCAGGGAGGTGGTGGAGTGGCTGTGGCTGGAGGTGTTGAAGCCAAGCCTGGCTGGGGCACTTAGTGCCATGGTCTGGTTGCTTGGGCAGGGCTGGGTGCTAGGTTGGGCTGGCTGAGCTTGGAGCTCTCTTCCAACCTGCCTGATTCTATGATTTAGGTGAAACGCTAGGAAGAAATTCTTCCCTGTGAGGGTGGTGAGGTGCTGAGACAGGTTGCCCAGAGTGATTGTGGAGGCTCTAAGCCTGGAAGTGGGCTTTTGACAGGGGCTTGTAGTGACAGGATAAAGGAAGTGGCTTTGAGCTGGAAGGGGAGAGATTGAGACTGGAGACTAGGAAAAAATTCTTTACAGTGAGGACAGGGAGACACTGGCACAGGTTGCCCAGGGAGGCTTTGGCTGCTCCATCCCTGGAGGTGTTCAGAGCCAGGCTGGATGAGGCCTTGAGCAACCTGCACTGATGGAAAGTGTCCCTGCCCATGGCAGGGGGTTGGGGCTGGATGATCTGTGTAATGCTGCAGCACCTGAGCAGGGAACTGCTGCAGTGCAGCAGGAATCAGGAGGGCAGGGCTGGGGAGGTGTTCTTGGCAGCCTTGCTTTCCTGCTGGGGCTCCCTGCCCAGCCATGCCATTCTGGTGTGTGACACGGGTGACAGAGACAGGATGATCAGGATCAGCTCCTGGGGAGCTGAGAAGAGGCTGGAAATGCCACTGTTTGCTTCAGTGCATGGCAGAGGGACCCTCTGAACTCCAGCCAGCAGCTCAGCCCCACACAGCCTTCTGCTGGGGCTGGAAGAGTAGCAGTGAGAAAGCTGCTGGAGTGAGAGAGGCACTTCAGTGGCTAAAGCAAAAGCAGGAGTCAAGCCACTACGGCAGGCAGCTGTTCAGCCAGCCCCGGCAGGGCTGGGCTCCAGCACAGGTAGCAGTGACTTGGGAAGACAAAAACCATCACTCCAAACCTCCTCCTCCCCCTTTCTTCCCCCAGCTTTGCACGCCGAGCTTGATGCTCCCTGGGGTCAGTTGCTGTCAGCTGTCCCAGCCTTGTCCCTCCCAATTCCTAGTGCAGCCCCAGCCTGCTGCTGGAAGGGTGAGGAGCAGAGAAAGCCTTGACCCTGTGTGAGCAAGAACTGCTCAGTGGCAACTGAAACATCCCTCTCTGATCAACACTGGCTCCAGCAGGGATCCAAACAGCTACTGGGGGGAAAATTAACCCTGTCCCAACTCAAACAATACTGCATGAAATAAACCTTTTAGTGTTTGTTTTTTTGAGGGTTGCTCCTGCACTTAAGGGCAGAAGACCTTATTGCCTCCTCCTTCCCCACTGCTTCCCTCCCACCTCCAGTACATGAGCTGATGTTAGGCACAGGTTCTATACCAGCAGGGTGCTGGAACACTGCAACAGGTTGCCCAGGGAGGTGGTTGAGGCCCTATCCCTGGAGATATTAAAGGGGAGGCTGGATAAGGCTGTGAGCAACCCGATCTAGTGGAGGATATCCCTGCTGAGTGCAGGGGGGTTGGACTGGGTGAGCTTTGGAGGTCCCTTCCAACCCATTCTGTGGTTCTATGAAATGGGTCAGAGGAGGAAGCCTGGATAGGGATCTTTAGTTTACTGTGGCTTGTGAAGTGTGCCCCAGATCTGTGGGACTCTGGGACAAGGGGAGAGGTAATTGTCCTGCTTGTCCTCTCTCCAAATGTGACTCCTGCTTTGCCAGGGCTAATTTTGGTGGCTGCTTCTGAGCAGACAGTTTATTGCCAGTGTTGGATCAGTAGGGCTAAAGCTCCCAGGCCTTGAATCCTTCCTCTCAGTCAGGTCACTGCTACTACCCCTTTGAGCTCTGGGCTCTCTTTGCTTTTTCTTTGGAAGCTCTTTGGTTTCAGAGGTGTGGAGAATGATACTGAGCCGTGATCTCCTCTTTAGGTGCACTCTGTCTCTCCTGTACATGTCTGTCTGTACAGTTAAGAGCTGCTCACAGAGTGGCTGCAAAGCTTGGGAAGTGTGCATGGCTTTGAGTGTTGTGCAGCAGCCAGATTTGAAATCTCAGTGCTCCTCATGGACACCTCCCACCAGCACAGCTTGCTCAAGGCTACATCCAGCCTGGCCTTGAACACCTCCAGGGAGGTTGTAGATCACAGAATCACATTCTGTGATTCTGTGATCCACAGCCTCCCAGGGCAACCTGTGCCAGTGTCTCACCACCCTTATAATTAGGTTTAAATACATGAAACTTGCCTTGTGCAGGGTTGAGATCAAGTAATCAAGAGAAAAAAAGGTGTTTTTTCAAATGGTTTTGATTTGGGGCTTGTTCATTATGACATAGTTTGGCAACTGAGTGTCTCCTTTTGTGTCTGATCTCACATATGGAGCTAGATTACCTGCTGCCCTGAAGGGGCTGGGATTGAGTCTTGCTCTATCTGTTGTTGAGAAATGCCAGGCAAGACCTTGAGCTGGTGGACCTCAGCCCGCAGCATCACACGGTTTGGTGTGGTCACATGCTGGCATTTCTCCTTGGCCATGTCTGCACCTGAGATGTCCCATGAGGAAATGTTGTGGTGGTGAGAGGTTCTCAGGCCCATCCCTGAAGGAATGGAGAGGTGCCTGTAGTTAAGTGCATTGCAGCATCGGTGCCCAGCAAGCAGGGGGGACGAGAAGATTGTTCTTCATTTGCCTCCTGACTCTTCACCTTAGCACAGAATATGGAAGAGCTCAGTTTTAATCAGGTCTTTCTCCTTCTTAGCTCTTAAGTTTGGTCTTTAAAAGTCTCTGTTTGCACCTGTTCAGTTCTGGGTGCCACAGTGTAGGACGGACACTGAGGGGCTGGAGGGTGTCCAGAGAAGGGCAGTGAGACTGGTGAGGGGTTTGGAGAGTGTCGGACGAGGAGCGGCTGAGGGAGCTGGGGTTGTTTAGTCTGGAGAAGAGGAGGCTGAGGGGGTCTCCACATTGCTCTCCACGGCTCCCTGAGAGGAGGCTGAGGTGAGGCTGGTGTTGGTCTCTTCTCCCAAGTAAGTGGCAATAGGACAAGAGGTACTGGGCTTAAGCTGTGCCAGGGAAGGGTCAGGTTGGAGGTGAGCAATGAATTCTTTGCTGCAAGAGTGGTCAGGGGTTGGAAGAGGCTGCCCATAGGAGTTGGTGGAGTCCCTATCCCTGGAGGTCTTCCAGAAGCTGTGGCTGTGGTGTTCCAGGCTAGTTCAGTGGCTGTGGCAGTTGTGTTGCATTGGGGCTGGATCCTAAAGGCCTTTCCCCACTGTACTGATTTGGCATGGGGTCGCTCTGCACTTCGCAGCAAAGTCTTCGGTGGTTCTTCCCCCTGCTTGATGGTTTCTGTTTGCTTTGCCTGCTTCAAATGAGTGCTTCCCTTTCCAGGGGAGCCTCCCGAGCTGCTGGCCCTGGCAGACTGTTTATATTTGTGCAGAGCCTTCTGCTTAGCCGTTACATTGCTCTTCAGAGCACTGCTTAACCACATTGGGTTCTGTTGCTCTTTTTTCTTGCATAAACTTAGCTGGGAAGAATTTCAAATGTGGTTTCTCCAACTGTTAAGGATTTCCCACTTTTCTGCAATAGATTTCACATATGTTGCAGAATTCCAAACCAAGATCTGGTGGACATATTGCCCTGTTCTTCTTTTTTTTTCCCCCATCCAAGACAGAAATAGTCTTTTAAAGCATTGCAGTGGCAATATTTAGGTCACTGGCTCCAGCATGCTGCCTTAGCTGCAAATCCATTTGTCATATTTAGCTTATTTCCAAGGATTAAGACCACCATGGTCCATATAGATATTAAAAAATATTTAAAGAATTCTCTTAGTGTCATGATAATCATCCTAAAGGAGGGGGAAATATTGAGCCTTCTGAGTTGGGAGCTTTTCTTTTACCTGCAGAGGTCAAACTGGAGTCATGCCAAGCACAGGTGCATCCATCCAGTCACTTGGAGCAAGTTGCAGGATAGACCTGTACAGAAATAGAGCAAAGAATTTGGGATTGGGCTTTTCTACAGAGTATCTGAAAGCATCATGGGTCCATGGCCAAGAGGAGGCCAGTGACAAGCGGAGTCCCTTGGGGATCAGTCCTGGGTCCAGGCTTGTTCAACATCTTTGTGGGTGCCATGGACAGAGGCACTGAGTGCAGCCTCAGCGAATTTGCTGCCCACACCAAGCTGTGTGGTGCAGCAGCCAGGCTGGAGGGCAGGAATCCATCCAGAGGGACCTGGGCAGGCTGCAGAGGTGGGCACAAGCCAAGCTCAGGAGGTTCAACAAGACCAAGTGCGAAGTCCTGCAGCTGGGGCGAGGCAATGCCAAACACCAATCCAGGCTGGGCAGTGAGTGGCTGGAGAGCAGCCCTGAGGAGAGGGACCTGGGGGTGCTGCTGGACCAGAAGCTCAGCAGGAGCCAGCAGTGTGCACTTGCAGCCCAGAAAGCAACCAGAGCCTGGGCTGCAGCAGGAGAAGTGTGGCCAGCAGGGCCAAGGAGGTGATTCTTTCCCTCTGCTCTACTATGCTGAGACCCCACCTGGAGTACTGCATCCAGTTCTGGAGCCCCTGGGACAAGAGGGCTGTGGAGATGCTGGAGAGTGTCCAGAGCAGGGCCAGGAGGATGCTGAGAGGGCTGCAGCAGCTCTGCTGTGAGCACAGACTGAAAGAGTTGGGGCTGTGCAGGCTGGAGCAGAGGAGGCTCCCAGGTGACCTTCTTGTGGCCTTCCAGGATCTGAAGTGGGCTCCAAAAAAGCTGGGGAGGGACTTTTGAGGCTGTCAGGGAGTGGCAGGAGTGGGGGGAATGGAGCAAAGCTGGAGGTGGGGAGAGTGAGGCTGGAGGTGAGGAGGAAGTTGTTGAGCAGGAGAGTGGTGAGAGGCTGGAATGGGTTGCCCAGGGAGGTGGTTGAGGCCCCATGGCTGGAGGTGTTTCAGGCCAGGCTGGCTGAGGCTGTGTGCAGCCTGCTCTAGGGTAGGGTGTCCCTGGGCATGGCAGGGGGGTTGGAACTGGCTGCTCCTTGTGGTCCCTTTCAACTCTGATTCTGTGTCATCGTCTGTCTGCTGGTGCTGCATCTTCCTTCTTAGGCTTTCCAGAACTGGGATGTTAGCAGCTGTCCTGCAGGCTCCTGCTGGCTGAGGCTCTCTAACACCTCTGCAAAACCAGCAACTCTTTTCTTATATTGTTCCCCCATGCTGGCTGCCAACTTCTGCTGCCAGATTCCTGTGACCCACTGCACAGGACAGGTTTAGTGCTGACCATGCAGTAGTAACCAACTCTGGCAGTGGGATTTCTGTGCTGATGTCAAGAGATGACACTGTCTGTAACTTTGCCCCAGGCAGGCCACATCTGCACTGTGGTGTCCAGCTCTGGGCTCCCCAGTTGAGGAGAGCCAGAGGAGTGCTGGAGAGAGTCCAGGGGAGGCTGCAAAGCTGCTGAAGGGCCTGGAGCAGCTCTGTGAGGAGCAAAGGCTGAGAGCCTGCAGAAGAGCAGCCCCAGAGGGCAGCTGAGCAATGCTCAGCAAGAGCTAAAGGAGCTGTGGGGGGCAAGGGGCTCTGGCCAAACTCTTGTCAGTGGTACCCAGGCACAGGAGAAGAGGCAACAAGGGGTGCAAAGTGTAAGCCAGGAGGTTGGATGTGAAGAGGATGAGAAAGTTGTTTGTTGTGAGGGTGCTGGAGGCCTCACTACAATCCTCAGAGGTCACAACACAGGCAACAGAGTCCCAGCATGGTCTGATCTCTGTGGATCATCCAGCCCAACCCCCTGCTCAAGCAGGGCACCCACAGTAGCTTGCCCAGGAGCACAATGCCCAGGGAGGTCTGGAAGCTTTCCACATGAGCTGACTCCACAACCTTTCTGGGCAGCCTGCTCCAGGCCTCCAGCACCCTAAAGAAACTGGGAATGGGAATCATGCACCTGGAGGACCCAAGCCATGGCCTGAGCCTCTGCTTCAGCCTGGCAGAAGCTGTTGGAAGATAATTTAGCATCCCTCAGCTGATAACAAAGGATGTTTTGGAGAGAAAATGGAGATCCCTGCAAGGGTTATAGAGGAATAGATTCCAGCAGTAGGAACAGATAATGTTGTATTCAAACAAAGACAGACTTGGATGAAAGAAGGGCACTGCAGTGCCAGGGCAGAGCTGTGTGTGGTCTGTCAGGTGAAATTAAGAGGGACTGAAGCACAGCCAGACTAGACTGAAGTGTCACTGAACCTGTAGTTGAGACACTGTATGAAAACAGGATTAACTCAAAAGGGAGAATCCAGGATCCCTAAAAAGCAGGCAGCTGGAAATAAACCTGGCTTGGACATCTCAAAGATCTGTATCCTGCAAATGATGAGGCCACAGCTGCTGTCCAGTGTAACACTGTGGTAAATCCAGCAGTGATTTAGGGGTAAATGGTTATGTTTTGGATGCAGAATATTATCTGAAGGGTTGTAGACCTGTATTTGATGCAATTTAGGAGGTCCATTTTCTGGAAGCATGGCTCTTTGTTCTGTATCCTTTAGTCCAACTGTCTGTCTGTTCTCAGTGCCATGGTGGAAAGGGTGAGGGAGCTGGGGCTGGGAGCTGGCAGCAGAGGAGCCTGAGGGCTGCCCTCAGTGCTGTGCTAAAGCTGTGCAGGGCAGTGTGGGCAGGACTCAGCCAGGATCTGCTCAGGGGTGGCCAAGGGCAGCACAAGGGGCACTGGGGGCAAGCTGGAGCAGAGGAGGTGCCAGAGGAACAGGAGGGGAAACTCTGTCAGTGTGAGGGTGCTGGAGGCCTGGAGCAGGCTGCCCAGGGGGGCTGTGGAGTCTCCTTGTGTGGAGACATTCAAAGCCCACCTGGATGTGTTCCTGTGTGAGCTGCCCTGGGTGCTGCTGCTCTGGCAGGGGTGGTGGACTCGAGAGATCTTTGAAGGACCCTTTCAAGCCCTCCCAATCTGTGATGTACACATGAGACTTTTCATTCCTGTGAGACACAAAGTTCTGACCAGAGGTCTTGTTTTGTTTTTAACCTGGACAGAGAGAGCTTGATGCCACAGCAACAATATTGGCCAACCGGCAAGATGAGAGTGAGCAGTCCAGGAAAAAACTCATCGAGCAAAGTCGTGAGTTCAAGAAAAACACTCCAGAGGTAAGGACAAAAGCTGCCTGTTGACTTTCTTGCAGTAGCCTCTGCTATTAGGTCTGCTTAAGTGTTTTGAGAGGGTTTTTTTTCTCTCTTACCTGTTTGTTCCCGTGATTTTTCTCCACGTCTAACTCCATCTTGGCTAAGGTGCTTATCTTTGGTGCCTTCTCTTCCAGCAGTCTTTGCCTCCTGTAAATAATGAAGCAGGAATTGATGTTGTTTAGAGGAAGTATGAAACCTTCAGATGGGCTCTGAACTTTGTAATAAGCTAAAGCCTGGAGAACTGCAAAAGCCTTTGTTCACTAATCCAAACTCAGGGAGCACTGGGATGTGGAGAGCAGCGTTTCACTGCCTAAATGCACCTGCATCCAGGGAGTCACTTCAGAGGTGCTCGGTTTGCAGCCAAAATCAAATGAGATTTTGCTGTTGGTTGCACTGGAAATGCACCAAGGGCAGTGCTGAGCTCTCTGGAAAAGTCTCCTTGAAGGATTGCATTGGGTTGCATGGTGCTGTGTAAAAGGTGCCAGGATCAGTGCTGGGCAGCCCTTGGGAAGGTGAATGTTGCCTGTAGGGCACTGGGAGTGTTTGAGCTGTTCCCTGTCAAGTGTGTGTCTGTGTGTGCTGAGCTACATCACAACCTCCTGTGGTTAACTGATGGATACAGAGCAGTCTGTGCAGCCTGTTTGTGTTGTAGGGCTGTTTTCCCCCCATGACTGCCAGCAGTCTGCCCATCCAGGCAGGTCCTAGGCTTTCAGAGCCCCTTCCTGAGGCACAAGTGTCCGTTCCTTCCAAGGCTCTTCCTGGAAGGGAGGCAGCAGACAGCTCTTCTGCCCTGCATGGATGTTTCTTAAGTAGCAGATGCTGCTTGCTGCAGCCGTTTGGTACAGAGGGAGAGGTGCTGGAGGGTCTGACCCAGAGATGGGGAAGGGAATACCAAAGCAGGATTCACTTCTGGGCAAAGGGGAGTGTTTAGCTGATGGCCTGAGGAGGCTTTATGGGGCAGAAAGCAGCTCTCTTCCTTTGAAGAGGGGAAAATTTGGGAGGCTGAAGCTTTGAAGGAACTGAATGTGAGCAAAAGAACATGAATGCAGCAGCATTGAGAGGGTGAGGAATGGGCTGATTCCCTTTGCAGGAGAGAGCAAACTATTGGGAAGAAGAGGAGGAAGGTGAGAAGTGAAAGAATGTGGATGGTATAAGACACTGTCCTAAAATCCAGAAAAGGAACTGACAACCCCTTCAAGAAAGAAATTGTTCTTCATATTCAACTTAAACCTCTCCTGGTGTAACTTGAGACTGTTTCCTCTTGTCCTGTGCCTTCTGACTGGGGGGAGACCAGTTCCCACCTGGCTCCAGCCTCCTTTCAAGGACTTGTAGGGAGCCAGAAGGTCTCCGCTTAGCCTCCTCTTCCTATAGGCTGAACAGCCCCAGTTTCCTCAGCTGCTCCTCACCAGCCCAGTTCTCCAAACCCTTCATTGCCCTTCTCTGCACACACTTCAGCCCCTCAGTGTCCTTCTTGGAGTCAGAGGCCCCAAACTGACCCTAGGATTTGAGTTGTGGCCTCACCAGTGTTGATTACTGGGATGACCTTGCTGGCAAACCTCACTAACTTCCTCCTTCCACAAAAGCTGAAGCCTCTGCACTCTGTGCTCACTTTCTGCTGTTCTCTGCACTCCACTATCAGGAGGGAAGTCCCTGAGTGCTCGTCAGAGATGAGGCAGCTTTGGAAGACAGTTGCACATGACAAGGCAAGGTTGGTAACTGCTCAGCCTGATTGTCTCTGCAACTGCAACTCTGTCTGAACAGCTCCCTGGTGTGATGAATGCATCCTCGGTGGACAGGAGGAGCTGGGAGCTTCTGGCATTCCCAAATGGATACATTTATGTTGCTAAAATTTCAAACATGCTCTTTTTAATACCAAAAAAGAGAGCTGTGGGAGCAGAGCCCTTCTCCAGATAGATAAATAACCCAGTGTGCAGCTGCATTTATCTGTCCAAGATGAACTAATGACTTTCTTGGTATAAAGAACTCCCAAACCCACAAAGCTGCAATTGTTCAATGTCAGGATTTGTTTCACAGTTCTGCTTTCCAGTTTTGCTTCATTCTGCTTGCAGCCCTGCCAGGGCAGAGCTGGTTTAGCTCATTGCAGCATCTCTTTTCCTCTGCTGTAGCCACTCTCACCATCAGTCACAGAAAGGGAGGGCTTGAAAGGGTCCTTGGAAGATCCCTCGAGTCCACCACCCCTGCCAGAGCAGCAGCACCCAGGGCAGCTCACACAGGAACACATCCAGGTGGGCTTTGAATGTCTCCACACAAGGAGACGCCACGGCCCCCCTGGGCAGCCTGCTCCAGGCCTCCAGCACCCTCACACTGCCAAAGTTTCCCCTCCTGTTCCCCTGGCACCTCCTCTGCTCCAGCTTGCCCCCAGTGCCCCTTGTGCTGCCCTTGGCCAGCCCTGAGCAGATCCTGGCTGCGTCCTCCCTACACTGCCCTGCACAGCTTTAGCACAGCACTGAGGGCAGCCCTCAGGCTCCTCTGCTGCCAGCTCCCAGCCCCAGCTCCCTCAGCCTGGCCTCACAGGAGATGTTCACTGCCTGCAGCAGCTTGGGGGTTCTGGGCTGGACTCTGTCAAGCAGTTCCTTGAGGTCCTTCTTGAACTGAGGGGCTCAGAACTGAACATAAGATTCCAGATGTGGCCTCACCAGGGCAGAGCAGAGAAGAACCTCCCTTGACTTACCCTCCCTCTTCTGATGCACCCCAGGATGCCACAGTACATGTTGCTGGTCCACTGGCATCCTTCTGTCCACCGGGGCCCTCAAGTCCCTTTCCCTGTGTTGCTGCCCAACCTGTGCTGGTCCATGGGGCTGCTCTCCCCCGGATGGTGTGGATTGTCCTGACTTTGCTGCCCATCGCTGGCTGGGATGTCCCTTAGGCTTTCCATAGTGCCTGCTTGAAAGCAGCCTGCTGTGTGGCAGAGAGGGAGCTGAGAAGTGCCTGCTGAAGGTGAGGATGCTGCTGCTGCTGCTTTTAATAAAAGTGACAGGTCTATTTGGGTCATTTCTGCCTTCCTTGCAAATTACCAAACTGCTGCAAAGGAAATGGACTATTTTCATGTTTATAGGAATGGCTCCAGGGCTTTTGGTATTTAAAAATGTTAAAATGCTATTTCTGACCTGGCACACTGGGACATGGCTGTGGGAAGAAGTGTCTCATGTTTGGGAACCTTAGGAGAAGAGAAAATTCAGTGGTGGTGGTTACATGCAGGGGATTTCAGAGAAGGTTCTTCCTTCTTGCTATTGCAGAAATACTTTTTGCCTCCTCACACCTTGTAAGGGTCACACCAGAGCTGCTGTGTTTGGATGTCGTGGGGTGTTTTCAGTCTCACAGAGTGCACTGGGTTGGAAGGGACCCTCAAAGGGCATCTTGTCCAGCCCCCCTGCAGTCAGAGCAGATTGCTCTCAGAAGTTTCACCTTGAATGTCTCCAGGGATGAGGCCTCCACTACCTCCCTGGGCAACCTGTTCCAGTGTCTCACTACCCTCACAGTGCAGAACTTCCTCCTTCCACCCAACCTAACTCTGCCCTGCTCCATTTTCAAACCACTGCCCCATGTCCTATCCCCACATCCCTACCTGAACAGCCCCTGCCCAGCCTTCCTGTAGGTCCCCTTCAGACACTGAAATGCAGCTCTAAGATCTCCCCAGAGTCTTCTTTGAACTTTTTTGTTCCTGAGCAGCTACTGTGGAAGGCTGAGGCTGGTCAGGAGATGACTTGAAACATCAATTTTATGTGGCTGTTACTTGGAGGACATCTCAAAACCAACCACATGAACTGCCACCCTGCAGCAGATGAGGCCTTTTATTTTAGAGTGATAATTCCAGAACTGTTGTGACTAACTGTGGTGCTTCTGGGGTATTTTATCCTCTGTGAAATCCTTGGTCCAGTTCACCATGTCCTCGTGTGCTGACTCTGCTGTGAGTAAGCTGAAGTGTGGCCATCTTTGCAAATAAACAAAAGATAAACTCCCCATGAGCTGGCAGTCCTGTGCTGGCTGCAGCCAGAGCAGGGAGAGCAGCAGCAAAGGGAGGGGATTCTGCCTCTCTGCTCTGCTCAGATCCCACCTGCAGCACTGCCTTCAGTTCTGGGGCCTCCCAGCACAAGAAGGACCTGGAGCTGCTGGAGAGGGTCCAAAGGAGGCCACTAAGATGCTCAGAGGGCTGCAGAACCTCTGCTGTGGGACAGGCTGAGAGAGTTGGGGCTGTTGAGCCTGGAGAAGAAAAGGCTTTAAGGAGACCTCAGAGCAGCCTCCCAGTGCCTGAAGGAGCTCCAGGAAAGCTAGGAAGGGACTTTGCAAGGGCTGGAAGTGGCGGGATGAGGGACAATGGCTTTGCGCTGGGAGAGGGAAGATGGAGAGTGGAGATGAGGAAGAAATTGTTGAGTGAGGGTGAGGAAACACTGGCACAGGTTACCCAGGGAGGCTGTGGATGTCCCCTCCCTGGAGGTGTTCCAGGCCAGTGTTCTGTAGCAGGGGTTGATAATCTGTGGTACAAAGTGAGCACAGTCCCTGCAGCTGATAGCTTTGCTTTCTCTCTGTCCAGATTCCCAGCTCAGCAGCTGCCTTTTGCTTGCCTGCTTCTGATGCTCTCAAACTAGCTGCTTGCTGTCCTTGTCACTGTTGCTGTTGGCCACCTGAGCAAGCCTAGGCTTTGTAATTGAGCAGTGTGTGGTTGTTGAGTGCTCCTGGCTTGGGAAGACAGGGATCCTTCAGCCCCTTGAGTTAACCTCTAGCTGTGCCCTGCTGGTATGATGCAGCCACACAAACCAGATAGTGCTGGGCTGTTGGTGGTTCTTACTGCCTCACCTGAAACATGGATCATTGAAGTGAGCACAAGGCAAAAGAGCAGCCTGAGAGGCCTGGGCTAGCTGCTCTGGGAAATCAAGTAATGGAATGCTTTGGGTTGGAACAGACCTTTGAGATCTTCAAGTCCAATCATTAACCCAGGTCACCACTAAACTATGACTCAGAAACCCCTCCAGGGGACTCCACCACTGGGCAGCCTGGGGTCAGGCCTGGACAACCTTTCAGGGGAAGAAGTTACTCTTTGTGTGCAACCCAAACCTTCCTTGGTGCAACCTGAGATTAATCCCTCCTGTCCTGTTGCCTGGGACAAGAAATCTCTCCCCTACCCGGCTCTGACCTCCCCTCAGGGGAGCTGCAAGGAGCCAGAAGGTCTCCCCCTGAATGAAACTGAATGTGGGAGCATGAGCTCTGAAATGTGAGGCAATGCTGAGGCACCTGCCTGCAGCAGACACTTGGATCCAGCAGGTTACCCTGGCAGCTTGGCACTTTGCTCCCTGCTTTGTCCTGGTGCTGAGCTGGACTGGGGGTTCCTCACTGTCGCTGCCTGTCTCTGTTCTCAGGTCGTGTTGGTGAGATGTGCCAAAGCTGCCTTTAACTGCCCCACTTAACATCTCTGCTTTGTAAAGCAGAGTGAAGATTGGGTCAGCAGAGCTGTGGCAGGACATGGGAGAACCTTTAACTGTAGGCATGGACAACACAAGCTACGTCCTCACAAACAGCTTTAATGTGCTCTGCAGAATGCGCTGCTGGACCGTGCCAGAAGGCAAATGAAACGAGCTCCTGGAGAGTCTGTCCTAGCAGTGCCTGCATGGAGGTGGCTGCCTGCTGGCACCAAGCACAGAAACAACTGCAAGTTGTGCAGGGTGACAGCAGTGTTGTCACCAAGGGCTGCCCAGTGCTGTTGAGTGCCTGTGCCAGCAGAGCCACTGGAGCTGCTGCAGTCTGTGTCTGCCTGGGACCCTTCTGCTGTGGGACATTTTGTGCTGCCTTGATTGGTCTGGCTGAAGGACAGAGCTCAGAGGGCTGTGATCAGTGGTGCAGTCTAGTTGAAGGCCTGCAGCTGGTGGTGTTCCCCAGGGGTCAGGACTGGGGCTGGCCTTGTTCAGCACAGAATCATAGAATGGCTTGGGTTAGAAGGCACTTGGAAGATGGTCCAGTTCCAACCCCACTGCAGTGACCTTCCGCTAGCTCAAGATGCCCAAGGCTTTATCCAGCCTGGTCTTAAAACACTTCCAGGGATGAAATGTCCACAGCTTCACTGAGCAACCTGTCCCAGTGTCTTACCACTCACTGCAAAGAGCTTCTTCCTGATGTCCAGTCTAAACATCAGCACTGTGGGTGAAGGGATGCAATGGAGCCAGTTTTCTGTTCATAGAATCATAGAATCTACCAGGTTGGAAGAGACCTCCAAGATCATCCAGTCCAACCTAGCACCCAGCCCTATCCAGTCAACCAGACCATGGCACTAAGTGCCTCATCCAGGCTTTTCTTGAGCACCTCCAGGTATAGTGACTCCACCACCTCCCTGGGCAGCCCATTCCAATGCCAATCACTCTCTCTGCCAACAACTTCCTCCTAACATCCAGTCTAGACCTGCTCTAGCACAACTTGAGACTGTGTCCCCTTCTTCTGTTGCTGGACACCTGGGAGAAGAGCCCAACCCCACCTGGCTACAGCCTCCCTTCAGGTAGTTGTAGACAGCAGTGAGGTCCCCCCTGAGCCTCCTCTTCTGCAGGCTGCACACCCCCAGCTCCCTCAGCCTCTCCTCATAGGGTTTGTGTTCCAGGCCCCTCACCAGCTTCATTGCCCTTCTCTGGACACCTTCCAGCACCTCTTGAGTTGAGGGGCCCAGAAGTGGACACAGTACTGGACCCAGTACTGTTGTCACCAAACTGCCACTAGAGTGGCTGACAGCCCTCAGGCTGTGCTGCCATCCAGCCAGACCTGGGCAGGCTGCAGAGCTGGGCAGAGGGAACCTCATGGAGCTCCGCAAGGGCAAGTGCAGGGTCCTGGCCCTGGGCAGGAACAACCTCCTGCAGCAGGACAGCTGAGGGGGGACCTGCTGGGAAGCAGCTGCAAGGAGAAGGAGCTGAGAGTGCTGGGGGACAGCAAGTTCCCATGGGGCAGCAATGTGCCCTGGGGGGCAGGAGGGTCTTGTTTTTCATGCAGAAATGTCTTTGTTGTTGCAAGTCCTCACTAACTAAAGGAAATGAGCACAGGCCTGAGGTTCCATTTTTAAAAAGTCATAGGTCCCAGGCTCTTTGCTTCTGGATCCTTCTGTGGAATTGTCCAGTCTCTGCAGCAGAGCAGAATGAAGCTTTTAGAAGAAACAAGAGTATGAATTCTGCTGGTTGAATTAGTTCTTGAAATGAGAGAGGGATATTTCTAATTGCTGGCAGTGAACTGTGCTGGACCCTGAGTCTCCCTGCACAGCTTTGATCTGTGAGGATAGGAAAGTAACACCTGGAAAGGCACTGAGCATACCCAGAGTGCAGGGATGGAGCTGGTGCTCAGTGCTGTCTGCATGGGGTGAATATTGATTTGCTGCCATCTAGAGCTGGGTTCTTTTCCTCTGCCTTTTCCCCTTTTAGTTTCCTTTTTCCTCTACTTTTTAAATTTCTTCCCCCCCCTTTTCTTTTAGTTTCCCCTTTCCACTTTAAGTTTCTTCCTCCTTCTTTTAGTTTTCCTTTTTCTCCCCTTCCTTCAGTTTCCTTTTCCCCACTGTTTTAGTTTCCCCTTCTTTTACCCCTCCCTGCCCTGTTAAATTTTTCTCTCCTCTCTTAGGTTTTCTCCTCCTCTTTTAGGATTTTTTGCCTTGTTCTTTCTTTCCTCCTTTCCTCCCTCCTTTCCTCCCTCCTTTCCTCCCTCCTTTCCTCCCTCCTTCCCTCCCTCCTTCCCTCCCTCCTTTCCATTTGTCCTTTCCTTTCTCTTTTTCATTCACTTTGCCTGTGTCCCTGACAGTCCATAGTGTATGTGTGTTCCCTCTGCCCCTTCACCAGGCACTTTAAGGTACAAACTGGGCAGTGGGGCACAGCTTGGTGCAGTTGCTGTGTGCTGTAATGCAAGGCCTGTGGTGCTTCTGTCTGCAGGTCCTGGGGCTCTGTGAATGTGCTTCAGGCTGTTTGTAAGGAGCAAAGGGCTCAGTGATGGTACGGGGTGAAAAACGAGCACCTTTAGCACCTTTCTGTCTGTTCAGGGATTCAGGGAATGGGCTAGAATGGAAGGGACCTTGAAGATCATCCACTTCCAGCCCCCTGCCACGGGCAAGGACACCTCCCACCAGCACAGCTTGCTCAAGGACTCATCCAGCCTGGCCTGGAACACCTCCAGGGAGGGGGTAGCCGCAGCCTCGCTGGGCAGCCTGTGCCAGTCTCTCCCCACCCTCACTCTCAAGAATTTCTTCCTCATCTCCCCTCTCACTCTCCCCTCTCCCAGCTCAAAGCCATTGTCCTTCATCCTGTCACTCCCAGCCATTGTCCAGAGTCCCTCCCCAGCTCTTCTGGAGCCCCTTCAGGTACTGGAAGGCTGCTCTGAGGTCTCCTTGGAGCATTCTCTTCTCCAGGCTGTACAGACCCAACTCTCCTAACCTGACTGATGCCTTAAATATTATTTGAGGAAAAAGATGAGGAAGAAAAGGTTCTTAAATTCTTCCTTCTTCCTCTTTTCCCATGACTTGGAAAAGGAGGGTTTGATATTCTACCAAGAAGAAAGACTTCACTGGAGTGAAGCAGCTCATTCAGAAAGAGTCTTTAGCATTTGAGCCAAAGGAACAGAATTCTCAGTGTTGAGCTCTGTTATGGAATAATTTTGTGTTTTAAGGACTCTTCCTGCATTTCAGACATCAGCAGGATGTTAAATACAGATGGAGTTAAAACATGACCATAAAAACCCTGATTGGAAAAACTAAAGAGTGGGACTTGCCTTGGAGGTTTGGAACTAAGATGAGTCTTACCCTCTCCTTTGGGATGCTGAGATTTAGGTGCCACATCCTCCTTTTCAGTGTTGTTAGTGAATGTTGCTGGTTGCTGAAGAGGGTCTGTCTGAATGATGTTTGATGATTTGTACTCTATGGGCTTTCTACTTCAACAGCTAAGTGAAGCATATATTATTATGGGACTTCTTTCAGCAAAATGAGTCCCATCCCTTACAAGGTAATCTACAAACTGGTCTCGTGGAGTCAGTCAGGTTAAATCAGCTCTGACCTTATCCTGGAGGTCTCTTGCTCAGGAGTTCTCAGTCATTTTGCTGTCATTATTTCATACTTCTGTGTCTGTGACCAATCCTCATTGCTGACAGGGAAGCCAGCAGGGTTTCTGCCATGCTTCTCTGCCCTGCTGCCTTTTCACTTCACTGGAGGTGAAGGAACAAGAAGAGAATTACAATTTCCAGTTGCATTTTGCTGGGTTTCTCATAAATCTGACCTCCTCCTGCCCATCCTCACCACTGCAATTGCTACACCTTATTAATTTTCCCTTTGTACAAAAATTGTCTTTCTCACCCAGAAGAAGGCAAAGGTAGGATCCCTGACAGATTGCATCTCCTCTGCTCTTGGCTGTGCACTTTACTTAATGCTCACAGTGGTTCTTGCAGTAGCTCAGTGAGTTGAAGAGCAGCAAATCCATGCCAGGAACAAACCTTTGTCATGGGAGCCTTTCTCTGCTGTCCCCATCTCGTTGCTGTGTGTGAACATTCCCCTTGCTGCATCTGACCACTGGGCTGCTTTGCTGGCTGAACTGGCAACCTGGCTTCATAGATTCATTCACAGAATCATAGGTTTAGCTTGGAAGGGACCTTAAAGCTCATCCAGTCCCAACCCCTTGCCATGGGCAGGGAACACCTCGCACCAGCACAGGTTGCTCAAGGCTTCATCCAGCCTGGCCTTGAGATGTTCCACAACCTCTCTGGGCAACCTGTGGCGGTCTCTCCCCACCTTCACTCTCAAGAATTTCTTCCTCATCTTCAGCCTCAGTCTCCCTCCTCCCAGCTCAAAGCCATCATCCCTCATCCTGTTACTCCCAGCCCTCATCAGAAGTCCCTTCTCAGCTTTCTTACAGGCTCCCTTTAGGTGCTGGAAAGATTCAGTTAGAGATTTTGGGGTTTCTTTTGCCAAAAGCAAGCAGTTCTGCTTGTCTCAGCAGGGAGGAGGTGACAGCAGCGGCTGTAGGTGGGCAGCAGGCTGTTGGCTGGCAGAATCTGTGGGATTTATTTTGAGAGAAGAGGACTTGGAGAAGGTCCCTTTGCAAAAGGAGGAGAGGCAGCATTTCACGGGTAACTGTGCAGCTGTAGAACTGAAATCTAGGGAGGGAACTGCCTGGAGCAGCAGAGCGGGGCCCATGCATCGCAGGCTGCTCGGCAGAGGTGTTGGGTCTGAAGCACACACGATGTAGGACACTTGGAGTTACTGCCTTGCTCTCCATTTGCTTTACAAATGTCCTTAAAATCAATTTTCTACAAGACATTCACCTCAGAAGTCTTTCTGTAAAGCTGAAAATAGATGGGTGATTGCTGTGGTGGAGAGAGCCAGAAGCATTCCGGACGGGCGCAGATGGGAGCGGAGCGCACGCGGCGGAGCGCCTGAAGAAATGCATTCCTCTGGAGCTGCCTGCTCCTGGTCATTCAGATCTCTTCCACCGAAGCCCTTTCCCGTCCAGCATGCCTGACAGTGGAGGAAAGCATTTCTCCTCCTTGCAGCACCACTTGCAGGTGTTGGGTTTGCTGGCCAGAAGCTGAGCGGGAGGTGTGCTTGGTGCTGCTGTGGTTTGCAGAGGGACAGACCTGGGAGCAGACACTTACAGGGCAGTGTCCGTGAAGCATTCGGTGCCACTGGGAATCTCTCCCCTCGCTGCAAACGAAACAACACCGAGTTTGTTTTCCTCCAAGTCTGCCTTTGCTTGAGCTTCCCTGCCTTGACCCATTGGGAAGCTGGCCAGAGCGAGTGACCGGCCTGAGGAGAGGGTTGGGGAGTGGAGGTCAGGAGGAGGAGAGGGTTGTCAGGGGCAGAACCTGAAGTGAAAAATCCTGGGATCTCACAGGGCGTTTGTCATCCTTCCCTTTACTGTGCTCTCCTGCGACCTCACCTCCAGTACTGCCTCCAGTGCTGGTGTCCTCAGCAGAAGAAGGACACGGAGCTGTTGGGCAGAGTCCAGAGGAGGCCACAAAGGTGATCCGAGGGCTGGAGCAGCTCTGCTGTGAGGAGAGGCTGAGGGAGCTGGGAGAAGAGAAGGTCCAGGGGTGCCTTAGAGCTGCCTGCCAGTACCTGAAGGGATCCTGCAGGAAGGCTGCAGAAAGACTTTTCCTGAGGGTGTCTAGAGACAGGCCAAGGGGGAATGGTTTGAAGCTGAGGCAGAGCAGGGTCAGAGTGGAGCTGAGGAAGAAATTCTTCTGTATGAGGGTGGTGAGACTCTGGCCCAGGCTGCCCAGGGAAGATGTGGCTGCCTTCTGGCTGGAGGTGTTTGAGGCCAGGTTGGACAATGCCTTGGTCAGCTGAGTCTAGTTGAGAGATGTCCCTGCCCATGACAGGGGGTTGGAGTAGATGATCCCTGAGGTCTGTGATTCTCCTGCAGAGTGGCTGCAGCTTCAGGACGCAGTGCCAGCCTGAGAGAACACTGCTCCCATGTGTGCATCAGTGCCTGCTTTGCCAGGGAGAATCCTTCCATTTCTATAGCCCAGGGAGCTGAGGGCTTTCTCGCCATGGTGCTGACAGTTAACAGCCCCTCTCATCCTGCTGCTGTGCTTACAAAGCTGGGTGCTTAGGTACAGGTCACACAAAGGTAATCCTGAATACTCTCATAGCCAGTCCGAAGCTCAGTTCCTACAGTAGCTTAGAGCCACTTGAACGAGAATTTGACTTGTTTCCAGGATGGAACATAAGAAGAACAGGGTGGCAAGATCTCAGCTCGTCCTTCCCTTGTGCATTCACCAAGGGAAGAACCACAGTCACACACTGGTAGGGCTGGAAGGGACCTCCAGAGATCGAGTCCAACCCCCCCTGCCAGAGCAGGGTCACCTAAAGCAGATTACACAGGAACACATCCAGGCAAGCCTTGAATGTCTCCAGAGCCAAGAGACTCCACCACCTCTCTGGGCAGCATGCTCCAGTGCTCTGCCAGCCTCAAAGTTCCTTCTCATGTTTAGGTGGAATCTAAACTTTGGTTAGAACAATTACTCTGCAATTAATGCTTTTCTTTTTAACTTTGTGAACAAGCAGACTGCAAACCTGCTTTGGTTCCTCTGCTGGACCACCTCAGAGTCCTTCAGATGCAGCTGAGGAAACATTACAGTTGTTGGGTTGTGCTGAGTAACCTTTGGAGTAATAGTTGGTGGTTGGGAGAGATTCTTCTCGTTGCTGTGTCACTGGATGAATGTAAAGTTGAAGCTGCTTGAGCTTCAAACAATGAATATGTTGAATGAAAACTCTCATAGATTTATAGAACAGCTTGGGTTGGAAGGGACCTTAAAGGTCATCCATTTCCAACCTTCTGCCATGAGCCTCCCACCAGCCCAGGCTGCTCAAGGCCAAAATGCTCCCAAACGAAAGTACTGAGGTTATAGATGTGTCTAGGTTCGAATTTAAATTCTCAGAGACTCTAATAAATTTGACAGAACCAATGACAATTTGTGAATTGGTCCCTCTCCCCCCTCCTTCCCTAAAGAAAGGAATTAGAAGTAGAGAGGAAAGGTAAGCACAGCCAAATAAATCAATCTCACTCGATTTGGAAGTTAAAAAGGAAAGTTTAACAATAACTTAAAAGGGTATCAAAGGTAGGGAGGTTACAGAGGTGTAGGGAAGGAAGGGCAGCAAATGCAAAAGGTATAAATACAACCCGAGTTTGTGATGGTGGTGACCACCTGTGTGGAGGGATGCAGGGGTGCAGAGAGAGCTGCAGTGTGGTCCAGAGAGCGATCGAGAGCGAGCGAGGAACAGGAAGTCCCCCTGCTTTTACGGGACAGGAAGGGGGCAGTGGGCTAACCATCACCTGGGGGTGTCCAGACCCACTCCTGGGGAGGGGGCAAGGCCACCTGAGGTCAAGTGTCGAGTTCAGGGACACTCCTCCTGGAGTGTTAACTGTATACAAGGTGAGAGTTGGAAACTTTTCTGTTCAAATAATTATCATCCAGCTTGACTTGCTGCAGGACCACTCTTCTTCTGGGCAGCTTTTAGGTGGAGTCTGGAGGTCACTTTTAATTTTGTCCCCAGAAGTTTTGAGTGAGTTTTGCTTACTTAAGAACAAGAGAAGGCTTCCTGGTAAGCACTCTGAAGCAACTGAAATGCCATCTGAGAACGAGGGCAGCGGAGAGTCAGTTGGATTAGAGAATTCTTTTTGCATTAGCGCAGCTGCAGCGTTGATGAATATATGGAAAAATGAAATTGTGCTTCTCTCCTGCCCTGTCTCCAACGTGACAATAAATCAGCTTTTTTCCCCCCTTTTAAAATGTCTGGCCTTGTAATTTATGTTTGCATAACCCATTACTAAATTCGTGGTAGGTGTTTTAGTTGGCAGGCTCAAGTCCAGGGATTCAGGGGACCTATTTTAATACTAAGCTGTTGTTGCTGTTCCTAATTACGTGCAGAAATATATGGATTCTCTTAATTACAAACCCCAGCCTGCTTTAGCTTCGGATCTCCTCTCTCTCCCTCAGCACAAATGGGGCTTTAAAGCTTTGAAAGAATTAATGCTTTTGAGACTTGGTCAAAAAAACCCAAACCAGCCCCCCAAAGGAAATAGGTTTTGCCAGGATTCTTTTTCTCCGTTTTTTGACCACCACTGAAGTAACAGCAAGTGGAGCTGGGATGCTGGGATGCATCCCTGCTGCTGTGGTGCTGATTTCTGAGGCTTCTTTTTATTTTATAGCCGAGTCATAAATATTTAGGCCAGCATCAAGACAGTATGCAAATAAAAGAAGTTTTATTAATAAGCATTATCAGGCCCCTGGTAATAAATATGCATGACTCAGGCAGGGATAAACCCACCCGAGGAACAGCAAAGCCATGCAGAGCCATTAACAATTTTTAATGGACTTGCAGATGGAATAATTTAACGAGGCTCCAGTTACTCAGGTTCCAGCTCCTCAAACTGTTTCTCATCGGCTTGAAAGCTTTCATCTGAGATCCATTGCTACCATTTGTGATCACACCTTGTCTCCGTTTGACGCCATAAACCTGGGGGTTCTCGCTCTCTGAAGCACCGATGTTTGTTTATGGCTGTTGTGCATCAGGGAGAGTGAAACCAGCAGCTCAAGGGAGGGTCTCCTTCTCCTCTGTTCTGCCCCAGGGAGGCCACAGCTGAAGTGCTGGGTCCAGTTCTGCACTGCCCAGTTGCAGAGAGCCAGGGAACTGCTGGAGAGAGTCCAGGGGAGGCTGTGGAGCTGCTGAGGGGCCTGGAGCAGCTCTGTGAGGAGCAAAGGCTGAGAGCCCTGGGGCTGAGAGCCTGCAGAAGAGCAGCCCCAGAGGGCAGCTGAGCAATGCTCAGCAAGAGCTAAAGGAGCTGTGGGGGGCAAGAGCCTGGGGCCAGACTCTTGTGAATGGTGCCCAGGGACAGGACTGGGGGCAGCAATGGGCACAAAGTGGAAGCCAAGAGGTTGGATGTGAAGAGGAGGAGAAAGTTGTTTGTTGTGAGGGTGCTGGAGGCCTGGAGCAGGCTGCCCAAATAGGCTGTGGAGTGTGCTTGTGTGGAGAGCTTCCAACCCCCCTGGGCACTGTGCTGCTGGGCAAGCTGCTGTGGGTGCCCTGCTTTAGGAGTGGAGTTGAACTGGATGATCCCCAGAGGTCCCTTCCAATGGCACCATGCTGGGGTTCTGGGGTTTTGAAGCATAGAGGTGCTTTGGTTATTTGTCTGTTGCTCACACACTGACTGTTTAAATGGGAAGTGCTCTCTGAAGCAGCAGGACTGGCCCTGTGTTCAGCAGTGGAGCTGGAGCTGCCTTGTTCCTTGAGCAAGAAATTCATTTCATGTAGGTGCTCTGCTGCTCTTGGGTCCTCGCTGCAGTGCAGGAGTCACTCCCATGCCAGTTCCTCCTGCAGGGCACACAGATTCATTGGTCGTTGCTCTAAAGGTTGAAGCTGGTAAGGACCAACTTGAGCCCTTCTACCTAAAACTGGTTCTGTGTCTTGTTTCTCATCTCCTGCTTCAGAAATGGAAGCAGTCTGGTTCTGTGAACTAGCTGAGGTAGATAAAGCATCTTCAGATCTTCTGAGAGCTGCTGTTGTGGGTTTCTGTGTGTTTTGGTTCCTTCTGGGGAAATAAGTGTGAGATATGTTGCCAGGTTGGTCAGTGTGACTGGTGGTGGTGGGCATCAGAGGCCTTTTAATGGGCAGGGTATCACAAAAGGTATTCTTGGCTGTGGTCTGAATGCTGATAAATGAGCTGCTGTGTGAGCAGAGGGCTTGGTGCACCTTGTGGAGCTTGAAGAGCTCACTTTGACCCCAAGCTTTCGCTGAGCGCGAGGTAGCGCTGGGGGTGCTTTGAGAAGTGCCTGAATGTCTTAAGAGTTCTCAGTCCTGTTTGTCAGAAGTGATTTGAGCTGTGAAGAGCTGAACCCTCCCCTGCTCGCTGCACTTCAGGGCATGTCTGCACCCTGCTGAGGTGACCGTGGCTTTCAAATGGGGTTTGGTGTATGTGCCCTGGCTGCTGCCTCTCCAGCTGGCTGGGCATGGCCTAGGGACTGTGCTGGATCACACATTCCAGATGCCACATCTCTGAAGGGTTAATCAGACACATTCACCTGTTGCTGATCAGCCTCTCTGCCTCTAACTCTGCTGCTGAGTGGCTGAAGAGCTGAGGTGGGCAAATAAGAAGCAGCATTAGGTTTGTGGTGACAGGAGGCTGCAGGTGAGTTGGGGCTGCAGTCAGCTGCACATCAGAATGCCTGCATCACTGTCCTGGCACCCTACCCACTGCTCCTGCTGCAAGCTTTGCAGAGCCTTCCTGAGCTGGGCAGGGCTCAGGTCAGATTTGCACATCCCTGTGGCACTTTGTACCCATCCCCTCTTGCTTCTTAGCAAAAGCCATTGGACAAAAGTGTGACTGGCAGGCAGTGTGCGTGGACAGTTCTTAGGGTGCAAGGTAGTTCAGCCTGGAGAAAAGGAGACTCAGGAGACCTCGTTGCTCTGTACAGCTTCCTGGGAAGAGGTTGGAGCCAGGTGGGGTTGATCTCCTCTCCCAAGGATCAAGCAACAGGATGATGGGACACAGGCTCAGGTTGTGCCAGGAAAGGTTTAGGTTGGACATGAGGAACAATTTCTTCCTCAAAAGGGTTGTCAATCCCTGGCTCAGGGCAGTGGTGGAGTCCCCATCCCTGAAGGGGTTTCTGTGGAGATGCAGTGCTGAGGGCCATGGTTTAGTGGTGCCCTGGCAGTGCTGGGTTCGTGCTTGGACTTGAGGATCTTAAAGGTCTCTTCCAACTGAAACCAATTCTGTGTGAAGGGAAGCAAGAAGACTGCTTGGATTCTTGGAATGCTTCCTCTTCTGTGGCAGCAATACAGACAAAACATTTGTCTAGCTTCAGAGGAGGAGCTGCCAAGAGAAGAAGTTAATTCTGCTTTGACATGATTTCTCTTCTTGCTGTCCTGCTCCGCCTGTCATACTCTGCCCCTCTGTGGGGATGGGTCACAGCCCAGAGCAGCTGGTGTCCCAGGGGAGCAGGGTCCACCAGCAGCCTGACTGCAGACGTTGAAGGGGGAGGGATGGTGCTGAGGTCAGGAATGTTCACAGTCCTGTGGATGCTGAAATCAGGCTCCACATCACCAGCTGAGAGTGGCCAGCAGCATCTGCAGCCGTGTGTGGTGCACCTCTGGCCCATGGCATCTCACTGCTGCCAGGATCACGTGGGGTTTGCTGGGCACAGGCTGCATCCAGCCAGCTGAAATAAGGGCAGCAATAGAGAGATGAAAGTGCTGCTTTGTGTCGTGCCCTGGGCTGCAGCAGGGCAAGAGAGGGGATTCTGCCCCTTGAGTCTGCTCTCCTGAGACCTCACCTCCAATCCTGCCAGTTCTGGTGTCCCTAGCAGAAGGACACAGAGCTGCTGGAGAGGGGCCAGAGGAGACCGAAAAGATGATGCAAGGGCTGGAGCAGCTCTGCTTTGAGCACGGGCTGAGGAAGCTGGTGGGGTGCAGCCTGCAGAGGAGAAGGTCCAGGGGTACCTTAGAGCTGCCTGCCAGTACCTGAAGGAGTCCTGCAGGAAGGCTGCAGAAGGACTTTTCCTGAGGGCGTCTAGAGACAGGCCAAGGGGGAATGGTTTGAAGCTGAGGCAGAGCAGGGTTAGAGTGGAGCTGAGGAGGAAGTTCTTCTGTATGAGGGTGGTGAGACTCTGGCCCAGGCTGCCCAGGCAAGCTGTGGCTGCCTCCTGCCTGGAGATGTTCAAGGCCAGGTTGGACGATGCCTTGGTCAGCTGAGTCTAGTTGAGAGATGTCTCTGCCCATGGCAGGGGGTTGGAGTAGATGATCCCTTAGGTCCCTTCCAATAATTTCTTAGGAAAAGGAGGAAATCCTAATCCAGCCAAAAGAAAATCAGGGAACTGCTTGAAGTAGTTCTTCACTTAATGCTTGCCAGAGCAGTAAGCCAGTTGAAGATGTACTCTCAGTAGCATGTGTTAAGCTCACCTGTTGAGAGGATTATCTCTGCTAAACATACTCCTTTTGCAGGAGACCAAAATAGAGCCTTAAAAACCCAGCACTGCCATAGGTGTACAGCTGATAGAGAGCCTTCCTTCAGCCCTGCGTCCTGGCTGCTCATCTGCTATTCCAGGAATTTTAAGCGTGGAAGGAATGAAGTCAAAGCTGCTGCCTGTCTTTGAAACGAATGCCTCTTTGATAAGCCTCTGATCTCCGTACCCAGAGTTGTAGCAGCAGATTCAAACACTGATTGTGAAATTGGGAGACTAAAACCTAACCACACAGCTTCAAACGCTCCGTCTCTGTCAGAGTCTCTGCGCAGGACATTGCCAGGAGTTAAAACGGAGCAGAATTAAAGTAGCCTACTAAATTTACCTGCCAGGGTGAATCCACAAAGGAGCTGCCACTTCTAATCCTCACCTGCGTTTCAAATCGCCGTTTTCCCAAATTGGGCTCCCTGATCTCTTCGGCTGCATCTGTTGTGCAGGTCTGAGAAGCTGTCTCTTCTTGTCAGATCACCGCCTTCGGAATCAGAATCTCTTACGTTTCTATGGGGCCTTTTCATCCTGCGGCTTCCCAGAGTGCTTCACACGCTCCAGAGCGACAAAGCTCTGCAGCCGCCTCTTGGGTGGCTGCTGCTAGGCAGCTGGAGAAGCGGCTGCCAGCTTCTTACCCTCCCTGGCTTGCTTCAGAGCGTCGTGGAGAAGCGGAAGGCGCAGATGATTCCCAGTTGGTCCCAAAGGCCTTCCCCTCCTGCGGCTGGCAGCTAGAACCACAGCTGCACAAGTTGCAGTGGGTTGGAAGGCACCCTCTGAGGTCATCCTGTCCAGCCGCTCTGCAGTCAGCAGACACACCTCCAACTGGATCAAGCCACATCAAGTCTGGCCTTGAATGTCTCCAGGGATGGGGCCTCAAGCACCTCCCTGGGCAACCTGTGCCAGTGTCTCATTGTGCAGAGCTTCCTCCTGGTGTCCAACCTAAGTCTCCCATGCTCCAGTTTCAAACTGTTGCCTCTCGTCCTAGCACCGCAGGTCCTTGGGAACAGTCCCTGCCCAGCCTGCCTGTAGGGTCCCTGTAGATACTGAAATGTGCAGGCAGGGAGATGTGCTTGGAGATGTGTCTTGGTAGTGGACTTGGTAGAGTAGGATTAGTGGTTAGGCTTGATGATCTTGAAGGTCTCTTCCAACCTGAATGATTCTGTGATTCTGTGTTCTGCCCACCCAGCACTGGAAACACAGTAAAGAAGGAAGAGCAGTACAGTCCTGCAACCCCTGGGCTGCTTTTGGGTTGTGATCAGTACTTTATTGCAGTCTACTCCTGGAAAATGAGCACACCTGACACTAAACTGGGTGGCACTGGGGGTGTGCTGGAGGTAAGGGAGGCTCTGTAGAGGATCTGACCAGCCTGGATCTGTGGGTTGAGGTGAGTTGTGTGAGCTTTAATAAGACAAAATGCTGGGTCCTGCCCTTGGGTCACAACAACCCCATAAATGTGGCACAGTAGCTGGAAACTGCATGGTGGAATAGGACCTGGGGGTGCTGGTTGACAGCAATTCAAGATGAGCCAGGGTGTACCCAGGTGGCCAGGAAGGCCACCAGGATCAGCAGTGGTGTGGCCAGCAGGAGCAGGGCATGGGTTGTTCACCATACTGAGCACTGGTGAGGCCACAGCTTGAGTGCTGGGTTCTATTCTGGGCCCCTGCAAGGAGCACATTGATCTTTGGTATAGATCTTTGATCACATTGGGTGATTCTGTGCTCCACAACCTCCCTGGAGGTGTTTAAGGCCAGGTTGGATGAGGCTTTAGCGACCTGTGCTAATGGGAGATGTCCTTGCTTATGGCAAGGGGTTGGAAGTGGCTGAGCTTTGAGGTCCCTTCCAACTTAAGCCATTCTGTGACCCTATAGGTGAGGCTCCTTTGGCTTGTCAGCTTAAGAGCTGCCAGCGTGGCTGAGGAGCATCCTGCTGTGATGACTTCTTCTGCAATTTGGATCATGTCCAACCTCATAACTTTTTAAATCTCTCACAAATTTCATGTTCTGGATCCCATTAGAGACCATTTGCTGTGTCCATGCTCCCGTCAGGAGCTCTCCTCCTTCCTCACCTACCGCCCAGGAGCGTGCCGCGTGCTGGCAGCGAGGGCTCTGCTGCTGCTGCCTGCAGAGAAGGCTCTTACTGCAATGGTTCCTGAGAGCCAGGAAGAGGGAAAGACAGAGGCTCAGATGTGGTCTCAGAGGCCTTAAAACCGTGGAAAAAAGTGAGAGCAGAGCCACAGACAGTGATGCTAATGGACACTTAGCCTGCCTCTGCCCGTGAATTATTGAGGTCCTGCCTGGCTCTGCTAACGCAGCTTCATCCGAGTTAGCCTTGCTGCTGTGACCCCACAGGGAACCCTCTCAGCCCCTGGTTTTGTCTAGTCACTGCACAGGGAACCTTCCCATCCAGCCTCCTGGTGGCATTTTGAAGAGACACACTGGAATTACCTGGAAGAAAGTTTCAGGAGGCTTCAGTGCCAAAGGTTTTTCCTTCACTGCTGAGGAGATGGAACCTGGGCAACAGTGTGCAGTCCTGAGCTGGGGAAGAAAGGGTCTGGAGAAGAGGCTGGGGAGGAGCAGCTGAGGGACCTGGGCTTGTTTAGTTTGGAGAAGAGGAGACTGAGGGGAGACCTCATTGCTCTCTGCAACTTCCTGAAAGGAGGCTGCAGCCAGGTGGGGGTTGGGCTCTGCTCCCTGGGATCAGCTGATAGACCCAGACGAAGTGGCCTGAAATTGTGCCAGGGGAGGGTTGGAGATGAGGAAAACCGAAAAACGTCTTTGTTGCAAGAGTGGTCAGGGCTTGGCACGGGCTGCCCAGGGAGGTGGTGGAGTCCCCATCCCTGGAGGTCTTCAAATCCACACCTCGAAGAAAGCTGTGGCCCTGGCACTTAAGGATATGGTTTAGTGGCCATGTTATGGTCTAGTTACAGTTGGACTCAATGACGTTAAAGGTCTTCTGCCACCTTTGAAGTTCAGTGTGCAGTGCCTGAAAAACCTCTCTGCCGTGGCTTCCAAAGGCAGGCTGCTGCTGAGGCTCTCCTGGGCAGAGGACCTCTTCTTACAGCTCCTGCATCTCACAGCTGTGCCAAGTTACAACTTTTTGCTTGCATGTCTGTGTTGGTGAGGTGCTGTGAGATTGCCCCTTACCTTCCCACAGCTTTAGCACAGGGGTTGGGGTTCTTCAGTCTCCTGAGGGCTAATGACAGCTTTGCAGACAGGGAGGAAGCTGGAACTCAACTCTGGCAGTTGCTTTACATAGGTGTATGCAAGCTGAAGGTCAGTTATTGGGACTGGCCAAGGGCACGACCGTGGCGCAGCGTTTTATAGCTCCTGGAGGGGTTCTTTGTGAGGCTGTGCAATGAGGCAGAGCATGAGAGCTCTCCTTACCCACCCTGCCCCAACCGTGGGAGGTGCACACTGCAGCTGTCTTCAGTAGTCTGCTAAGGATGGTCCTAATTTTGTACTATGCCAACTTCAAGAACTTAGAGTCGACAGAACCCCTGCAAGCTGGGGTGGGAAGGGACCTCTGGAGAGCATCCAGCCCAGCCCCACTCCTAAAGCAGGGCACCCACAGCAGCTTGCCCAGCAGCACAGTGCCCAGGGGGGTTGGAAGCTCTCCACACAAGGACACTCCACAGCCTCTCTGGGCAGCCTGCTCCAGGCCTGCAGCACCCTCACAACAAACAACTTTCTCCTCTTCACTTGGATCCTCTTGGGTTCCAGTTTGTGCCCATTGCCCCTTGTTGACCTGGAGGCCACACCTTTTTTCTTGCACCTCAGGAGACTTGGCCACAAGAGAACATTGCTGGCTCATGGTGAAGTTTGTGTCCAGCAGCACTGCCAGGTCCTTTTGTGTGCACAGCTCTACAGAAACACAGAAAGATGTGGAGGTAGGCAGGGCCTAAAGAATTCCAGCAGGAACTGAAGCTAGCAGCATGAAGTCACAGATTGATTTCTGTAATAAGGAATCTTGCAGGGTGGAGGAGGTTTTGAGCTAGTCAGTGGTGTGGATCTACAGGGTAACAGCCTGCGGAGATGTGGAGGAGCATCCACCAGCACCTGCCTCACTCAGTTCTTTGTACCTCGATGCTGATGAAGAGCAAAGACAGCCCTTACACCAATGAGCTGCATTTAGGAGTCAAAGAGACTCATTGTTTTGGCAAAGAATGTTTGCCTTTTTGTCTTTCTGTGCTACCATCCAGTGGGGAAGAAGCCCTCAAAGCATGAAGCTTGCTAATCTCCTGAGCAGAGGGAATTGCTGTTAAAAATACTCTTCAGACAGAGAGGCTTTGATGAAAGTCTGCTCCACAGGCTCATCAGACTCATTAAAACTAGCTTTAAGTCCCAGCCTTGGCAGTTTAATCCCTTTAAGAAACCTCCAGACTAGGCTAAGAGTAGCTGCTGAAGCAGGGTGGATGACTTTGTTTGGCAGGCAGTCAGTGTAAGGAGTGCACATGGTGCTGACCTGCTGAGCTGGCACCCTTCAGGTGTCTTGCACTGCAGCTCCTTCCAGCACTCAGCTTAACCACGGCAGCAGATTTCTTTGGGAGCTAGGCACAGTGCATCTCTGCTGCATCTTTGTCATGGCTGCATTAAGAGAAGTATGGCAAGAGAGGTTCTTCTCCCCCTCTACTGTGCCCCGAGGAGACCACAGCTGCAGTGCTGGGTCCAGCTCTGGGCTCCCCAGTTGCAGAGAGCCAGGGAAGTGCTGGGGAGAGTCCAGGGGAGGCTGCAGAGCTGCTGAGGGGCCTGGAGCAGCTCTGTGAGGAGCAAAGGCTGAGAGCCCTGGGGCTGAGAGCCTGCAGAAGAGCAGCCCCAGAGGGCAGCTGAGCAATGCTCAGCAAGAGCTAAAGGAGCTGTGGGGGGCAAGGGGCTGGGGCCAGACTCTTGTGAGTGGTGCCCAGGGACAGGCCAAGGGGCAGCAAGGGGCACAAAGTGTCAGGCAGGAGGTTGGATGTGAAGAGGAGGAGAAAGTTGTTTGTTGTGAGGGTGCTGGAGGCCTGGAGCAGGCTGCCCAGAGAGGCTGTGGAGTGTCCTTGTGTGGAGAGCTTCCAACCCCCCCTGAGCATTATGCTTCTGGGCAAGCAGTGCTTAAGAGATCTGATCAGAAAGCTGGGCGCAGACTCTTGAGCAGGGCCTGTTGTCACCCGACAAGGGGTGGTGGTTTGAACCTAAAGAGGGAGATTGAGACTGGAGAGAAGGGAGAAATGTTTGACACTGGGGGTGGTGCGAGATGCCCCATCCCTGGAACCGTTGCAGGTCAGGTTGTTTGAGGCTCTAGTTGCAGCTGTCGCTGCTGGCTGCAGGGGGGTTGGACTGGATGAGATTCGAAGGTCCCTTCCCAGCCAAAGCAGTCTGTGACAGTGCAGTCAGTGCTCACTGCATGGCTGTGGTGTCAGCAGCAGTTCAGCTGAGCAGATCCTGATCTGCTAGCAGCATCTCAGGGGGTCATTCTTCCTTTAATGATGAAGGACAAGAATATGGTTCGGAAGTCCTGACTTACTCCTGCTAAGTAGGAAAGTCTGTAATTGAAACTTTGCACCTCCTTTTCATAAGGATTTGCTTTCTGCCTTTCAGGATGCAAAGAACTGGGAGTGAGATCCAATCAGGGGTAAATGGTGTTCCATAAACCTTGCTGCCAGAGCGGTGCCATTGAGAACAAAGTGTTTTATTGAAAGTAATCATTGCACTTTACCAATCTGTGGACTTCTTCTGGCTCTCAGAGCAGGACAATTGGCAATTAGGTTTCCAATAACCCAGTGCTAGGGAAAGCTGTACCTGTTGTGAGCTTAGAATTTATGGCTCATATAAAATCTGGTGTCTGCCAGGCTTCTGGGAGCCTGTGCCTGGACTTTGGAAGTTTTTGTTAGCAGTCAGGGAGGGAAGTGAGAATTAAGTTCCTCTTAGATTCACAGAATGGATTGGGTTGGAAGGGCCCTTAAAGCTCATCCAGCTCCAACCCCCTGCCAGGGACACCTCCCACCAGCACAGGTTGCTCAAGGTCTCATCCAGCCTGGCCTTGAACACCTCCAGGGAGGGAGCAGCCGCAGTCTCCCTGGGCAGCCTGTGCCAGTCTCTCCTCACCTTCCCTCTCAGCAATTTCTCCCTCATCTCCGCTCTCACTCTCCCCTCTCCCAGCTCAAAGCCATTGTCCCTCCTCCTGGCACTCCCAGTCCTTGTCAAAAGTCCCTCCCCAGCTCTCCTGTAGCCCCTTCAGGTACTGGAAGGCTGCTCTAAAGTCTCCCTTAATTGAAGTCCATCAATAAGTTGTGCTTGAAGCACCCAAAGTTTGAATTCAGCTCTCAGACCCTTGGCCACGATGATCTTGAAGTGTCTGTCAGTAGAACTTTTTCTCTTGAGTTTCTGAAAGCCAAATGATTGGATTCCAGGTGTCCAAGATTGATGGCCTCCACGTGGTTGGTCTGCTCTGCTCCCACTGTCCTCTTCTTCTTACTCAGGAGCAAATCCTGCATTTGTGGCAGTGTGCCCAGGTGGCCAAGAGAGCCAGTGGCATCCTGGCCTGCATCAGGAATGGTGTGGCCAGCAGGAGCAGGGAGGTCATTCTGCCCCTGTACTCTGCACTGGTTAGNCTGAGAGAGTCATTGGACACTGGAATGGGCTGCCCAGGGAGGTGGTGGAGTCGCCGTCCCTGGAGCTGTTCAAGGCAGGATTGGACGTGGCACTTGGTGCCATGGTCTAGCCTTGAGCTCTGTGGTGAAGGGTTGGACTTGATGATCTGTGAGGTCTCTTCCAACCTTGGTGACACTGTGAGACTGTGATCCTGTGATCCTGTGAGTTTGCACAGTGCCACAGTCACAAGTGCTGCCCACAGCAGAGTACAGTTTGTTTAATAGAAGATGGAGTCGAAAGAACTTTGGTGTTTGCTCTCCAGTACATTCACTCTGTAAGCTTAACATTCTGGAGCCAACAGAAGAGAAAGGTATTTAAATTTATGACCCAAAAAAAGAGCTGTTTCTGACGAGTGTAGTGACTCCTGTTTGATAAATAGGAAATATTACCCTTAGTGTCAGGGGTGGAATCAAGGAGGGTGCTTAGTGGCTGTAGCAGGTATCTGTGTGGAAGCAGGGTCTTGCAGGTCGGGATCTTTAGTTGGAGGCTTTCCAGAGCTGCATGAGTAAGAAGACAACTCCCAGAGCTGCTGGGTGGAGTTCCTAGACTGGTACCAGTGAATTCCCAGAAAGGAGAACAATTGCTCCTTACTTGGAATTCTAGAATCCAAAGATTATTCACTTATCAATAGTCTAAAAATATCTTGAATGGTTTCCCAGAACTCTTTTAATGGAGCAGCCATGGGAAGTGTGCCATGGGGGCTTTCTTGGTGCTTCCTCAGTCTTGAAGAGCAGAAAGGGAAAGAAGAGGTGAAAGAAATGGAAAGTTAAAGGAGGTGCAGTGTAACACAGACTCTTGAGCTGTGAGGAGAGACTGTGAAAGGTCAAAGCTGGATCTAAAGCTTTCACTTACGGTAGGAGCAGTGCAATTTTGCTGTTTATTTCCCTTTTTATATTGCTGGGCTGTGTAAAACTGCATTTTGGTGGCGTATTCAGATGATAAAGCCAAACCTCTCCTATGGACTGAGGGAGTTGGGATTGTTCAGTCTGGAGAACAGAAGGCTACAAGGAAACCTTATTGTGGCCTTCCAATATCTGGAGGAGGCTACAAGAAAGCTGGGGAGGGACTTTTTTGGGGTGTCAGGTAGTAATAGAGCTGAGAGGAATGGAGCAAAACTAGAAGTGGATTGGATGTTAGGAAGAAGTTGTTCACCAGAAACCTGATTGTGTGTAGAAGGAATAGAAATGTTCCCCTACCTTGTGGTCAGGGACTGGAGCAGTCTGCCCAGGGAGGTGGTGGAGTCCCCAATCCCTGGAGGCGTTCAAGAAAGGTGTGACCATGGCACATAGGGACAGGATTTAGTGGCCATGGTGGTGTTGGGTTAGTGGTTGGACTCCATGATCTTAGAGGGCTGTTCCAACCCAAACAATTCCATGATCCTATGTTTTGTTTCAAATCTGCCCTTAGTGGTTCTTTGGTACCTTCTTTTGGAGACAGGAACCACTGAACCTCCGTCCTGAGAGCTGTGTTTGGGCTCTCAGGAAAGATTCTTCTCCTGGGACTACTTAACACTTTGCAAGCACTCTGTGTTTATTCTGGCCCTTAGCTTGGACCTGCCATTATATAGGAAAGCAAGCCAGAGACTTCAGGAATTCCCAGAAATAACTTCCCTCTCAGCTGGGGAAGAGAAACCTTCACCAGGAGCTGAGGCTCAGCAGCGAGGAGGGGAAGGAGATGGCAGCATAAGCAATAGCGAGCTTGTGTCAGCATCCCGGGCACTGCTGGGGCAGGTGGCTGAAGGGCTGGAAGCAAAACAAATTGGCATTATTTTGACAACATTTCTGTGCTTACTGCAGCTTTAGAACTACTCCAAACTAAAATATTGGGGTCACTTCTGGCTCTTGGAAGAGCAGGCAGCATCTCTTCAGCCAGCCATTGTCAGTGCACCTTCTGTTTCGCTCCGTGGTCACTCAGGCACAGCAGATGCCAAAGCCAACTTTGCAGGTGGCACTGCCATGGAAGATACAGACTGCAAATGCCTGCAGGAGAGAAGTTGGAGTGTTACTTGCTGACCATCAAGCTACCTCCTAGTGGTAATTAACCCTTAACCTAAAACCACTGGAGCTCAGCGTGTTAGTGACAGAGCCAGTGCCAGTCGCTCTGTCACCTGGGGAGGTGTTTCAAGGCAGTGATGTTACGGACAAGGACATGCAACTTTCTGTGGCTTGCAGGACAAGATGATGCCTGTGACTCTCTGGAATCAGGAGTGAGATCAGGGAGTGCTCCACGTGCCTGATGGACACAGATAATCTGTGTTCCAGGGAGGTGGTGAGTGTCCTCCTTGCCTGCACATACTGCATCAGCATCTCACTTTGTTTTGCTGTCTCAGAGAATCACAGAATGGGTTGGGTTGGAAGGGATCTCAAAGCTCAGCTAGTGCCAAGCTCCTGCCATGGGCAGGGACACCTCCCACCAGCCTGGGTTGCCTCATGCAGCCTGGCCTTGAACACCTCCAGAGAGGGAGCAGCCATAACCTACCTGGGCAACCTGTGCCAGTCTCTTCCCACCCTCACTGTCAAGAATTTCCTCCTTCTCTCCAGTCTGCTCCTTCCTCAGCCTCTGGTGGTGGTGTGATGATCAGCATCTTCATGGGCTTCCCGTGGCTCTGTCTGTTAATTCACACCAGACATTTATTGACTTGGGCTTTATTTCTTCTTTGGCAACCTTTTTGGTGGTGTTTTCTTGCCATGGAGATGGTTAAAGCGTTAGCATTGTTTTGTCAGAGGGGTAGGCAGTAATTTGGGTGGTTTATTTGTAGAAGAAGTTGGTTTATATCATAGAATCATAAAGTGGTTTTGGTTGGAAGAGATCTTTTAAGGTCATTGAATCAAAGCCATTAATGCAGCCCTGCCAGGGCACCACTAAACCTCAGCTCTCAGCACCACATCTCCATGGCCCTGAAACCCCATCAGGGATGGGGAGTCTGCCACCTCCCTTGGCAGCCTGTTCCAGGGCTTGACAACCCTCTGGGGGAAGAAGTTGTTCCTCATGTCCAACCTAAACTTCCCCTGGGACAACTTGAGGCCATTTCCTCTTGTTCCTTTGGAGAAGAGCCTAACCCCCACCTGTCTCCAGTCCCCTTTCAAGGTGTCATAGAGAGCAGTGAGGTCTCCCCTCAGCCTCCTTTTCTGCAGGCTGAACAAGCCCAGTTCCCTCAGCTGCTCCTCACAGGACTTTGTGCTCCAGACCTTCACCAGCTTCATTGCCCTAACTTGTTCTTATTGTGGCTGCTTCTCTCAAATCCAGATAAAAGAGCAAACCCCAACCTCTGGGTGGAATCTCAGTGCTGCTTTAGGCAGCTGCAGCTGCAGTGCTGCTGAAGGAGGTGGCCTTATCCCACACTGCCTGTGCATTGTTATCCCACAGTGGTCCAGTTGGATTCTCTTTGTGCTTAGCAGTTATTTATTTAGGTAAGGTCTGGCAACCCCATCAGGAGTCCTGATGGGCATTGTCTGCATGTGCCTCTCTTCCATGCTGCTCCAGCCTCGGGTGCTGCAGGAGAAATGCCCTCTAAAATGTTCACAGCAGCGCTTGGTGTTCCTGGGCTGGAAGGAGCCCTCCTCCCCTTGCAGCCAGGACAAGGTTACTGTCTGCTCCTCAGGCTTTTTTGGGTTTTGGGGTTTTCTTTAATCTGAGGAAAGCAATTCTTCATGCCTGCACTGAAAACATCAACCCCACAGCTTCTCCTTTCCCCTAATTTGACCCCAGCTAAGGGAAGTTGCCTGAAGTTTTGGCTTTTCCCGTTGACTGAAGTGAGCAGGTCCAAACAGGACTCCTCAATTTCACCAACTGCCTTCTCCTGGGTTAGCTCCATCTGGTCATGTGGAAGCCTGTTGCTGGCCTCCAAAGCTGCAAGTGCAAGCGCAGGCACTCGGGAATGTTTCTCAGGAAAGAACTGTCTTGAAGTGGCAGTGGATCAAACCAGGCCTTGCATGGGAAGGTGCTGTGATAAAGGTTGAACCAAGAATGGCTGCCCATGGTTCTTGGTTGAACCAAGAGTGCCTGCTGTCACCCAGCCAGCTCATCCAGCCCTGAAGGAATGAGCTGAGCTGAGGTCTGAGTGGTGGTCTGAGTGCTTCTCTGAAATAAAAGAGGTTCAGGTCAGCATCCTTCTGCCTAAGTGATCCTGCAGAATCAAACTAGAGTTGCCCATGCCCTGCCTAAGGACTTTAACACATCTGCTGAGTCAGCTTCTGTCGTGCAGGCTGTTCCAGGGCAGCACATGGTGTCTGGTGAGCAGCTTATTGGGAGTGACACTGGGGCTGCGAAGACCCTCTCAGGGCTTTTCCAGAAAGTCTAATCCTCCAAACACAAGGTCTGGTGATTAAAGGAGTTGCTGCTGGTGACAGTGACAGGGCAGGCTCTTAGCCTCTACTTCTTTGTACCTTACCCAGGTTTGGATGGCCAAGGAGAGGTTTGGTTGGTTCCTTCATTCTGCTTCTCCCAGAAAGATTTGTGTTCTTCACAGCCAGAGTGATTGGCATCGGAATGGGCTGCCCAGGGAGCTGGTGGCTTCCCCATCCCTGGAAGTGTTGGAAAAGAGATTGGATGTGGCACTTGGTGCCATGATTTAGTTGATTAGATACTATGAGGTGATAGTTTGGATTTGATGATCTTGAAGGTCTTTTCCAACCTGACTGATTCTGTGATGCTGTGAAGGGAAAGCTGCCACATCTCTGCCAGCAGTGCCTCCCAACAGACATGGGCTGTGCAAAAGTGGTATCTGATGGTTTCTCACCACCACCTCTCCCTGTTGAAGTGGTATCTGATGGTTTCTCACCACCACCTCTCCCTGTTGAAGTGGTGTCTGATGGTTTCTCACCACCACCTCTCCCTGTTGAAGTGGTGTCTGATGGTTTCTCACCACCACCTCTCCCTGGTGAAGTGGTATCTGGTGGTTTCTCACCACCACCTGTCCCTGTTGAAGTGGTATCTGATGGTTTCTCACCACCACCTGTCCCTGGTGAAGTGGTATCTGATGGTTTCTCACCACCACCTCTCCCTGTTGAAGTGGTGTCTGGTGGTTTCTCACCACCACCTGTCCCTGGTGAAGCCCATGAGGAGCTGTTCTTGAGGAAGCCCTCGCCCCCCACTCCTTGGGCAAGACTGGTGGTGCAGATCCCCTGCACGCAGAGCCTTGGAATCAAAGACAGGAACAAAGCTGAAGAAATTCCAGAGCAATTAACTTGTTGTGCAATATTTAAATTCTTTTTAATCACAGTTTTACCTCAAATTATAATTTCAGCTATCTGCTGTAATCACCAGTCACACAAAATGAAGATGGAAAGGGCATGTTCTTTCTTCTGAACATTCCCCATGTCATAATCAGCTAATAACTCTGTCTGCCTTAATTCACAAGTTCCACTTGCTGAGTTTTGAACTTGGCAGGCTGCTTTTGAATTCCTCTCTTCTAAGTTGTTGGAACATGTATGAAATCCATCTGTTAATTTGAGTAAATAAAGCAAAGTTAATCAAAGGAAATGATTGCAGAAGGAACCCAAGAGGGTAGCTGGTTCTTGGCGCTCAGGAAGGAGTTGTGGAGCTCTGCCAGATTAATTAAATACTACTAGTTAAAATCAAAGCTTGGGGATAAGAATCTTGTTGAGCTTTGGATATTGGTGACTCATTTTAATTGATGAAAGGATGACCCTTGAGGCCTTGAGTAACCTGGGCTAGTGGGAAGTGTCCCTGCCCATGGCAGGGGAGCTGCAACTGGATGACCTCTAGGGTTGCTTCCAACCCAACCCGTTCTGTGATCCTGTTGCAGCACTTCACAGCTCTGAAAATGTGTTGGATTTTTCATGTACTTCCTCTAGTTTCAAGGAACCAAAGCTGCAGTTAAGGCAATACACACACAGTGGACAGTGGAACCCAAAGAGGTTGTGGATGCCCTCTCCCTGGAGGTGCTCAAGACCAGGCTGGATGAGGCTTTGAGTAACCTGTGCTGATGAGAGGTGTCCTTGCCCATGGCAGGGGTTGGAAGTGGATGAGCTTTAAGGTCCCTTCCAACCCACCCCAGTCTGTGAACCTGTGACTCGGATTGCACAGCTTCTGGTTTGTGTCCTTGGCACAGCCTAAGAGGTTCATTGCTGCTGCCCATCCCACTGCACTTCTGTGAGTTTCCACATGGATCTTCCCTCACTGGGCTGCCTCTCCCCCGTGCTGCCTCAGGGTTGCTTTACCGGAGGCCTCTGGGCTCATCGCCTCTCTGCATCACTGCTGAGTGTCCCCTCTCTGCTGACAGCTGTACTTACCTCGCAGGGGCTAGCAGAGGAGTCAGCCAAGTGCCCAGAAATCACCCCCAATGACTGCCTTCCCCGTGGCAGGAATGCCCATTTCACAGCTTCTGCTAATGGCAAATGGCAACTCCCAGCTTCTCCTGGCGAAATTCCCTTTTGGGTTTGCACCGTTCTTGTGTTTTCTGCTGCTCTCTCTGTTGCTGTGAGTCCATGAAGCCACTGCTGTGAGGAGAGCCCAGGGGTCGGCTGCGGAGACTCCCATCAGCTGCTCGCAGCCAGGCAATGGAAGTGGCCTGGTACAGGGGCAGACAGCTTGGCTTGGATGGGGGATTGTGTCCAGCTCTGGGCTCCTCAGTTGCAGAGAGCCAGGGAAGTGCTGGAGAGAGTCCAGTGAAAGGCTGCAAAGCTGCTGAGGGGCCTGGAGCAGCTCTGTGAGGAGCAAAGGCTGAGAGCCCTGGGGCTGAGAGCCTGCAGAAGAGCAGCCCCAGAGGGCAGCTGAGCAATGCTCAGCAAGAGCTAAAGGAGCTGTGGGGGGCAGGAGGCTGGGACCAGACTCTTGTGAGTGGTGCCCAGGGACAGGCCAAGGGGCAGGCCAAGGGGCAGCAAAGTGTCAGGCAGGAGGTTGGATGTGAAGAGGAGGAGCAAGGTGTTTGTTGTGAGGGTGCTGCCCAGAGAGGTTGTGGAGTGTCCTTGTGTGGAGAGCTTCCAACTCCCCCTCCATGGCATTGTGCTCCCGGGCAAGCTGCTGTGGGTGCCCTGTTGGAGCAGAGGTTGTGCTTGGATGATCTCCAGAGATCCCTTCCAGCCCCTAACTCTCTATGATTCTGTGACTGCAGCTTAACACAGATGGAAGGGAGCAAAACAAAAGTGGTGTTTAGGATTGATCAAAAATGTGTCTGCACTTAGATTCTTGTTGGAGGTGTCCAGTTGGTGCTGCAGGAACTCAGAAACCTGATTGTTTCTTCTGCCCCCTCCCTGGAGATCTTCAAGACCAGCTTGGAAGAGGCCTTGAGCAACCTGTGCTAGCAGGAGATGTCTGTGCCCATGGCAGGGGGTTTGAGCTGGATGAGCTTTAAGATCCCGACCTATTCTATCATTCTTTTCCATCATGTGCTGCCTCTCAGCTGGTTTCTCCTCTCTCCTGTTTAAATCTTTCATCTTATCTTTCCCCCCTTCCTTCAGATGGATTTTCTCAAACATTCCATGCCCAGAATCTGATGTTAGAGGCAGTTGGGGAAGGAATTACTTGCTTAGTCTCCGTGATGGAGCTGTGCCTTTCCAACTGTTCGATGGAGCTGAGTGCCTGCAGCGCAGGTGGCAGAGGCACAACCTTCCTGAGCCTCTGTGTTTGTCTCGTCTGGAGGCTGGAGCCTGTGGTTGTGAGATGTGCTCTGAAACACCTCGAGAGGGCTGGTAACACAGGAGCTATTTCCATGCTTTGTGCCAGCTGATCCACCTTTTGGCCTTCACTGTTCCACGGCTGTGAATAGCTCTGTGCAGACTTCTTGCACTCCCATCCACAGTGAGCTCCGAGTTTGTCACTTACTGGTGGTCTGCCCTGCAGCAGGGAATGGACATGGCCTGTGTTTCTCCAGGCACGGCTGGAGGGCTCCATCACTGGGGAGAGGAGTTTTAGTGCAGTGCCTTCATGTTCCAGTGGAGATAGTGACTTTGGCAGGGAGATTGGTTGTGTTGGTAGTCTACTGAAACATTTCTGCTCAGTCTTCTCTGCAGATGGAACCTCCTGGAGTCCACTTTGTGCCCCTTGCTGTCCCTTGGTCTGTCCCTGGGCACTACTGACAGGAGTCTTGCCCCAGGCTCTTGCCCCCCACAGCCCCTTCAGCTCTTGCTGAGCATTGCTCAGCTGCCCTCTGGGGCTGCTCTTCTGCAGGCTCTCAGCCCCAGGGCTCTCAGCCTTTGCTCCTCACAGAGCTGCTCCAGGCCCCTCAGCAGCTCTGCAGCCTGCCCTGCACTCTCTCCAGCAGTTTCCTGGATCTCTGCAACTGGGGAGCCCAGAGCTGGACCCAGCACTGCAGATGTGGCCTGTGTAAGACCGAGTAGAGTGGGAGGAGAACCTCTACCTGCTGGCCACACTCTTCTTCATAGAATCATAGAATCAACCATGTTGGAAGAGACCTCCAAGCTCATCCAGTCCAACCTATCCCCCAGCCCCTGGACACCATTGGCCTCCTTTGCCATAAGGACACATTGCTGGCTCATGGATAATTTGTTGCCCTGTCCATGGGGAGCTACTTCCCAGCAGGTTCTCCCTCACCTCTCCTCCTGCAGGAGGTTGTTCCTCCCTAGGGGCAGGACTCTGCACTTGCCCTTGGTGATCTTCATGTGACTCTTCTGCCCAAGTCTCAAGGCTGTGCAGCTTTCAGTGCAGAAACAACAGAAAGTCTGTGCAAATCCTGAGCTGTGTTCGTGGCAGGAGGTGGTGTCTGCAGTGTGAGTTGTGGATAGATTACACTGGAGAGGGGGCAGCAGGAACTTCAGTTTTGCTATCTGTGGAAGAGTTGACAGACACCAAGGATCCCGTCAGTGCCTCACCCTGCCTTCCCTCAAATCCTTTGGAACTCCTTCACTGCAGCAGAGTTATTTATGTGCAGGTTAAAAGATCTGCCTGAGATGATGGCAGTAGCTTGGTGACAGCTCAGACTGGGACTGGCTTTCCCACCTGTGTTTATCCTCATGTCTTATTAAGTGAAGCCACAGTTGGGTAAGAGGGAGGTTAGGTGGGCGCTGGATGATTGCAAGGTGTGAAGCAGTTCCTCCTCAAGCTGGTAAAGCAATGTTTGTGGGTTAGACAAGGTGACAGGTTCCTCTGTCCCCTGCCCTGCTTTCAGCAGCTTGGTGCACCAGCTCAGCACTGGTACCAAGCCTCAGTAGCACTGGAAAATCAATGGGAGGGGAAGGATGTCCAGAGACTCAGCATGGATCTTGTGAGGAGCAGCTGAGGGACCTGGGGTTGCTTAGCATGGAGAAAAGCAGGCTGAGGGGAGACCTGATTCTCTACAACTCACTGAAAGGAGGCTTGGAGCCAGCTGGGGTCTGACCTCTTCTCCCAAGGAACAAGCGAAGAGGAAACAGCCTCAGGTTGTTGGACTAAGGTGTCTTAGTAAGACGTGAACTGGGTTTTTGACCATGATGCATAAAATGAGCTTTAAATAACTGCACTTTAACATTTTCAAACACTGTGAGGGTGCTGAAGCCTTGAGCAGGTTCTCAAGAGAGGCTCTGGAGTCTCCTTCTCTGGAGAGATTCCAGGATGCATTCCTGTGTGAGCTGCCCGAAGTGGTCCAGCTCTGGCAGGGAGCTTGGACTCAATCTCTGGAGGTCTCTTCCCACCCCTACCGTTCTAGGATTCTCTGAAATGAATTTTCATCCACTTGGCTGTGGCCCTTTCACTGCTGTGAGCAGAGCTGGATGAAGGCTGAGTGCAGAAGCCATGGCTCCTTTTGGAGGGACTGTCTCCTCTCCCTGCCTGGCCATGTGCTGGTGCTTGATGGAGAAGGATTTCATGTCCAGCTAACAAAAACACTGCCATGGAAGAGAGATCCCATGGAAAAGCTGTGGTGGTGTGAAACATGGCAGGAACCAAGTGTTGCTCTTCCCTCTGAAAGCAATTCTGCAGAGGGTGGAGTTGGCTGCAGTTAATTTTATTGTGTTTTTACAAGTGGAGCTTTTTCCCTTCCCTGTTTGTTCTTACTTGATTTTTGGGAGGATTCAGCTTTTGGTGTTTAATTAGTAGGGAAAATATCCTGCTTTTTAGTCTTGCATCATGGATTGGATCTGTGTTCTGACATGGTGGAGCTTGTGGACCCTTTTAAGTATAGCTTCATTATTTATAAGGCATTAATCAGATTAATTTTGTAATAGTTGCCTGCTAATCCTGCCATTGTTCCTTAACTCAGAGCTAAGCAAAGGCCCATTTTAATACCTCTTTAGTTGCTACATCATCCTCCCATTATCAGTTAGATTTTATTGGAGAGTTACTTTCAAGCAGTTCTCTAGAATCTTAAAATGATTGAGCAACACCTTCAAATTGCAGCACTTTTACCACTCAGAAAAGGACAACTGATCAAGCAAAGCCCTTTTTTATTAAGAGCATCTTTCTCTGTCACTTAACATTTGTAGGAGTTGTCCTCCTGGATAATCCCAGTCCTCCTGCAGACTGCATTTGCTCTGCTCAGCAGTGAGGCTCACTTCAGAACCTGTGCTGAGGTCCTTTTGGTGATCCTGGACTTTGCAGCTGAAGTTCTCAACATGATGCAGCAGTGGACACCAACATCTTAATTATCACAGGATGGGTTGGGTTGGGTTGGAAGGGACCTGAAAGCTCATCCAGTTCCAATCCCAATCCCCTGCCATGGGCAGGACCAGGCCAGATTGCTCAAGGTCTCAGCCAACCTGGCCTTGGATACTTCCAGGCACGGGGCATCTACAGCCTCCCTGGGCAACCTGTGCCAGGGTCTCCCCACCCTCACTGTGAAGCATTTCTTCCTCATCTCCAGTCTCAATCTCCTCTCCTCAAGCTTCATTCCATTCCCTGTCATCCTATCACTACAGGCCCTTGGAAAAAAGTCCCTTCCTGCCTTTCTTGTAAAAACCTTCAGGTACTGAAGTCAGCACCTGAGGATTTCTCTGGACTGTCTGTACTGGAGTAATTTCCTTCCTGGGCAGCAGTAATCCTGCTGCTGATTTCATTTCTTCTTACAATTGATTAACAGAGAAATGAAAGCTTGAAAAGCTCTCACCACTCATTCCACCAACAGCTTATCTCCTTTAGAACTTATGTCCATATTCTGCTTTTGAAGCACCAAAGGAAGCATCATTTTGCAGTCCCACCCTGTGTGCTTCCTAAATTAGAGTGGTTCCATCACTGGGGAGCTCAACCAAAATGTGATGCAAAGGAAGCTTTGTTAGTTGGATCTGGGGGGTAGACAGGTTCTGATTAGAGCTTGCTTTATGTGAAAGACCTACAGCAGCAGTGCTGATCTCTTGTGGTCCTGCAAGGTGTCAGTGCTTACTGTGGGTAGCACTTGAGCAGCTGCTACTGGGCTTGGATGGGGTCTGGTTTTAGATGTGTTAGAAGGGACACTGCACATGGTGTGGTGTGGAGTTGCACCTGGAGTCCTTATGTTCTGCAGTCATGCTTTGAATCTCCAAGCTGAAGGAGTCTTCACCAGGAAGGAGTGCTGGGGGGCGGCAATAGCCCACGAGACGGCAACGTGCCTATGTGGCCAGGAAGGCCAGTGGTGCCCTGGGGCACATGAGGAGTGTGGCCAGCTGGTCAAGGGAAGTTCTCCTCCCACTCTACTCTGCCTTAGCCACATCTGGAGTCCTGGTTCTAGTTCTGGGCTCCCCAGTTGCAGAGAGACAGGGAAGTGCTGGAGAGAGCCTAGGGGAGGCTGCAAAGCTGCTGAGGGGCCTGGAGCAGCTCTGTGAGGAGCAAAGGCTGAGAGCCCTGGGGCTGAGAGCCTGCAGAAGAGCAGCCCCAGAGGGCAGCTGAGCAATGCTCAGCAAGAGCTAAAGGAGCTGTGGGGGGCAAGGGGCTGGGGCCAGACTCTTGTGAGTGGTGCCCAGGGACAGGCCAAGGGGCAGCAAGGGGCACAGAGTGTCAGGCAGGAGGTTGGATGTGAAGAGGAGGAGAAAGTTGTTTGTTGTGAGGGTGCTGGAGGCCTGGAGCAGGCTGCCCAGAGAGGCTGTGGAGTGTCCTTGTGTGGAGAGCTTCCAACCCCCCTGGGCACTGTGCTGCTGGGCAGGCTGCTGTGGGTGCTCTGTGTGAGCAGTGAGGTGGGATTGGATGATCTCCAGAGGTTCCTACCAAGCCCAGCCATGCTGGGAGTTTATTTCTCCTTGCCTAAAGGAGTTTTTGCATTTTCCAAGGCCCAAGCTCATTGGAGTTAAAGGTGTTCTTGGTTCAGGCTGACAAGTGAAGCATGTCCCTGTACAGCTGGAAAACAGATCTCATGAATATTCTGTAGAAGCTTTCTGTTCTTCAGGGTCAAAACAGAAATGCAGGTGTTTGATCTCCTGGTTCATCTGTGGGCATGTGTTCCATGTGTTCTTCCCCACTTGATAGCAGTGAGCTACATCCATCTCTCATGCTTATTTTAAGATCACAAAGCAGGTGCTGGTGCTGTGCCATTTAAAAGCACCTTCAGTGTCTTTTTCTTAGAAGGAGTAAGCTGGAAATTAGTTTTGTTGCAGAGCAGCTTCAGCAGTACCATTGGAGGTACTACACAGGCTTCTGGAATATGCAGCAAACCCAATTGGCAAGAGTCTTGGAGAGGAGGGAGAAAAAGTAGCTCTGGGAGAGCATCATTAGGGCAGAATCCCTGAGCAGTTCGGTGTTCCTCAGGATGCCATAACAGATTACCCCTGTCAGCTGTGGCGATAGCCAGCAGCAGGGCAGAGAGGGAGGGCAAGTGGTGAGAAGTGATACAGAGCAGTGATGTGGCCATGCAGGCTGAGGGAGCTGGAATTGTCCAGCCTGGAGAAGAGAAGGCTCCAGGAAGACCTTAGAGCTGCCTGCCAGTACCTGGAGGGGCTAGGAGCAGGCTACAGAAGGGACTGTTCCCAAAGGCCTGCAGGGACAAGATGAGGGCAATGGTTTAACATGAGAGCAGAGCAGATTGAGGTTGGATGTGTGGAACAAGTTCTGCAGCAGGAGGCTGCTGGAACACTGCAGCAGGTTGCCCAGGGAGGTGTTTGAGGCCTCATCCCTGGAGATATTCAAGGTGAGGCTGGAAAGGGCTGTGAGCAACCTGCTCTAGAGGAGGATGTCCCTGCTGAGTGCCAGGATCTGGACTGGATAAGCTTTGGAGGTCCCTTCCAGCCCAACCCGTTCTGTGCTGGTTCTGTGCTACACAATGAGCAGCTTCACCAGAAGTGTGCAGACGTACCCCAGCCCCTCTTTCTTTTCCTGCAAGTAAGAAGCTAGTAGGTACTGACAGCTTCATCTCTAGGAAGCCTCCAAGAGGCACCATGTGCTTGGATTTGCATGTTAAATCATGCTCAGGATTTTATAGTGTGGAGCAGGGTGAGTGCCAGGATCCTAAATGCTTGGTTGTGAAAGCAGCCTTTCAAAGTGAGAGAGACAGAGAGGGCCTGGGGTTCCTCACCAGGCTGTTGCAAGGAACTGCTTTGTTTTCATGGCTTCGTCTGCTTTGGCCCCAGTTGTGGAAATCAAAGGAGAGGTTCTGCTGCTTGTTACACAGGTGCATGAGTCAGCCTCTTGTTTAGCTTTTCTAAGCCTTTCCACTTGTGCAATGAAACCATGTTGAAATGCATTTTAGTGCTAACTGTGTTGTTTCTCTGAGAGCTTCTCTTCAGCCATCTCTAGGACAATTCCATTCTTCCATCCAGATGATGAGTTGCCTTCAGGAGAGGTCTGTAGCTTGGCATCCAGAAGGCAGCACAAGGTGAATGCAGGTCAGTTTGTGCTGCTGAAAACAGAGGTGACCAAAGGAGACCTCTGTGCAAACATTCTTGTTCCTGACACTGGTCCTAGGAGATGCAAACACACACTGCAGAGGTCTGGGATAGGAACAAAGGAAAATGAGATTCTTTTTCACTCTGATGTGGCCAGAGGGCAGGGCCCACAGAGTGGTGGTGAATGGTGCCACATCCAGCTGGCAGCTGGCACTAGTGGTGTTCCTCAGGGATCAGTGCTGGGCACAGTCCTGTTCAGTATCTTTATTGATGATCTGGACCAGGGGATTGAGTCCAGCATCAGTAGGTTTGCAGATGACACCAAGCTAGGAGCAGCTGTGGAGCTGTTGGAGGTAGGAGAGCCCTGCAGAGGGACCTGGCCAGGCAGAGGCCAATTGGATGAGACTGAACAAGGCCAAGTGCAGGGTTCTACACTTTGGTCACAACAACCCCAAGCAGCACTACAGAGTGGCTGAGAGCAGGCAGGCAGAGAGGGAGCTGGGGGTGCTGGGAGAGAGGAGCTGAAGATGAGGCAGCAGTGCCCAGGTGGGCAGCAGAGCCAATGGCATCCTGGGCTGGCTCAGGAGCAGTGTGGGCAGCAGGACAAGGGAGCATTTGCTCAGCACTGCTCAGGCCACACCTTGAGTGCTAGATGAGCTTGGAGGTCTCTTCCAGCCTGCTTGGTTCTTTGATTCTATGATTCTTGCTGGTTAGGATGTCCAGAAACTCTATGAGGAAATGCATTGCCCACACTGGAGTGGAAGAACATTCTGTGGAGTGTCTGTGGTTTGATTTGTTCTTCTCTATTACAATAACACCCCCCAGACCCCCACCTTTCAAACAGGCCTTGTGATTTTAAAATAAGCAATTCTCCTTTTCCCCAGAGTGGAATGTTCTCAAGAGCCTGCCTGTCTCTAAACTCTGCCATTAGTCTTGATTTTCTTCTTGTAATTCCAGCTTTAACTTAGATTTATTAATGGTACAAAGCACCACAGAGCTGTGAAGATTCCCACTCTGCAGTGCTCTTGCTTCCTGCCAAGCAAGTGTCATTCATAGAATCACAGAATGGGTTGGGTTGGAAGGGACCTTAAAGATCATCCAGTTCCAGCTCCCTGCCACGGGCAGGGACATCTTCCTCTAGCCCAGGTTGCTCAAAGGCCTCATCCAGCCTGGCCTTGAACACCTCCAGGGAGGGGACATCCACAGCCTCCCTGGGCAGTGTATGCCAGTCTCTCCCTACCATCACTCTAAAGCGTTTCTTCCTCTATCCTTGAGTGATAGCCAAAGACCTCAGCTGGAGTGCTTCATCCAGCACTCAGTAGAGCAGAGGAATTATTTCATATCTCACTGGTTGTAGGCATGGGTTTGCTCTTCTGAGAGCCTTCTCCTCTGAACAGCAGGACACTGTTGAGCCATGTGCAGCTTGTGACCCAGTACTGGCATGGATTGACAGAATGGGCTGGGTTGGAAGAGACCTTAAAGCTCGTCCAGTTCCAGCCTCCTGCCATGGGCAGTGACACCTTCACCAGCCCAGGCTGCTCAAGGCCTCACCCAAGCTGTCCCTGACCACCTGTAGGGAGGGGACATCCACAGCCTCCCTGGGCAACCTGCACCAGTGTCTCCCCACTCTCATTCTCAAGAATTTCTTCCTCTTCTCCAGTTTACATCTCCTCTCTTCCAGCTCAAAGCCATTTTTGCTCATCCTGTCACTCCCAGACCTTGTCCAAAGTCCCTCCCCAGCTCTCCTGGACACCCTTCAGGTAGTGTAAGACAGCTCTAAGTTCTCCCTGGAGCCTTCTCTTCTCCAGGCTGAACAGCCCCAACTCTCCCAGCCTGTCTTCCCCTGCATCTTCCCTCTACGTGACTGCAGGTTCGAGTTCAAATTGTCTGTTGCTCAGCTGAAAGCAAATCGGTTCAGAGAGGCTTTTCCTGTCAGATTCCAAACATTAATGCTTTCAAAACAAATAAACTCATTTTTCTTCCAATTAAAGAAAGAAGCCATTCCTGTTGGAGAAATTGCAGCCCTATCGCCACCGTGATGAATTTTAGGATCCAGAGCCATCCTCCCAGCAGTGCTTTATTTACAAGGGAGCATTTGGGAGAAAATAAATGAGCTTCATATTGCACTTGAGGAATTAACTTTGCTTTTAGTGGTAGAAATTGGAAACACCAATACAGTGAGTCAGGAGTAATGAAGCAGAGGAAGCAGGACGTGGCTCCGTCCGTCTGGGTAGTTAAGCGCTCCAGCTTGTATGGAAGAGGACAGTTAGATTTACACCTCTGTGAGACTCTTCTGCAAGGCTTCTTAGCAGGGTGCCTAAAAAATGGTCTCTTCTTACAAGTTTGGGGCTGCAGGCTTAGTGTTTACAGAGGATAATCTGCTGAGGGCTGTTTGGTGTGTGCAGGTCAGAGTGACAGAATGGTAGGGGCTGGAAGGGACCTCTGGAGATAGCCAGGACAACCTCTGCTAAAGAGGGGCTTCAGTGTGCAGAGGAAGGGAAACCTGCGCTCTGGGTTACTCTGAGGTGTTAGATGCAGACTCATAGACTCATAGAATGAATCATAGAATGGTTTAGGTTGGAAGGGACCTCAAAGCCCCTCACCTGGGGCTTTGCTTGTTGAAGAAAAGCTGGGCTGGGCAGGAGCTCCTCCATCAGCTGCCCCAAGGCAAGCTCAGCGCTGCCTGACAGAGGTTCACTTAGCCTCCTCTCAGCCCTTGTGTTGGTGGAGGGCCCTGGATGGTTGTCTCCAGTGCTTTAGGTTTCTTCCATTCCTCAGTAACTCTGAAGTTTAGCCTTCAAGGTGTGGCACTTCCAAGTTCACTTCTCCACGTGCTGTCCACACCATGGAGAGCAGATCCGTGCTGCACTGCTGCCATCTTGCCCAGCCATCTGCTTTCTCCTGCACCAGGAATTCTGTAGTTCACTTTCAGCAGTGATTATCCTGAAGCCCCCTGTGATTTGTTTTCCAGGGCCTTTTCCATTGCAGACCTGCTGCTGGCTTGTGCCTGTGCCTTACATGGATGTTGGTTTCATGAGAGAAGTGAGTCCTGAGCAGGCTACATTGCTCTCATGTCTTCTCTTTCCTGCAGGTGATGCTTCCTGGGTCTCTGATAACTTCTGCTTCTTTAGAAGTCCTCAAATTGAGTGATACCCAAAGCCAGGAAGACCTCAGCTGGAGTGCTTCATCCAGCACTCAGTAGAGCAGAGGAATTATTTCATATCTCACTGGTTGTAGGCATGGGTTTGCTCTTCTGAGAGCCTTCTCCTCTGAACAGCAGGACACTGTTGAGCCATGTGCAGCTTGTGACCCAGTACTGGCATGGATTGACAGAATGGGCTGGGTTGGAAGAGACCTTAAAGCTCGTCCAGTTCCAGCCTCCTGCCATGGGCAGTGACACCTTCACCAGCCCAGGCTGCTCAAGGCCTCACCCAAGCTGTCCCTGACCACCTGTAGGGAGGGGACATCCACAGCCTCCCTGGGCAACCTGCACCAGTGTCTCCCCACTCTCATTCTCAAGAATTTCTTCCTCACCTCCACTCAATCTTCCCTCTCCCAGCTCAAAGCCATTTTCCCTCCTCTTGGCACTCCTAGCCCTTGTCCAAAGTCCCTCCCCAGCTCTCCTGGAGCCATTTCAGGCACTGGAAGGCTGCTCAGAGTTCTCCCTGGAACCTTCTCTTCTTCACACTGAACAGTCCCAGCTCTCTCAGCCTGTCCCCATAGCAGATGTGCTCCAGCCCTCTGATCATCCTCATGGCCGGCTCTGGACCCTCTCTACCAGTTCCATGTCTCCCTTATCCCTTGGTTAGTTTTCATTGTAGAGCTGCTGAGTGCCCAGGTGTAGCCTTTGCCATTGCAGAGATTTCTGCTGAATTTTGGGGTTTGAGAGGTTCTGAGGTTTTATTTTTTACAATGACTTTTCTCCTTGGTAGAGCTCCCTCTGGACTGCAGTGCTGTCATCTGTCCTGGCTGCTCTTCACCACCTGCCTGTTCTTTACTGATTGAATAAATCTGCCCTCTCTCTGTCCTGAGGTTCTGGCTGAGAGTTGAGTAGGGCCAGATCCAGGTCAGACTCCGGAGGAACCTCTCTCTAAACACCATAAGCATCTTCTGGTAACCTCTCTGGGTGCTGCTGCATGGATGGAGCTACCCAGCCCATCTGATGCCTAACCTAGATAGGTGGATCTAGTGTTTCCTTAGCTAGGTTCAGAGTGTGCTACGCAAGGCTTTGTTGAAGCCTTCCTCTGTTCATGTTGTGGCATTTCCTGCTCTTTCCTCAGACCCTTAAGCTCCTTAGCAACTCAGAGAAGGAAATCAGATTGCTTTTTAGCAAGGCTTTCTGATGACAGTTTCAAGTGAGCTATAGGTTTTCCTCTGCATGCCTCCAGGCAGGTAGCTATTTGATTTAGAGCTCCTCTGCTACATGCTGTCCAGCCTCCCTGCCTTCTGCTCCTGCAATAATCTGCTGCATATTTGGACTTTTTAGGTCCTTTTAAAGGTAGCAGCTAATGTCTTGTCAGCTGGCAGCAGAAGGTAGCAGCTAGTGTCAGCATACACAGCAGCAAAACCTGTGGAGCCATCAGTTTGGAAATCCCAGAAACCCAGCAAGGTGAGTTGGGAAGGGACCTCTGGAGATCATCCAGCCCAGCCCCACTCCTAAAGCAGGGCACCCACAGCAGCTTGCCCAGCAGCACAGTGCCCAGGGGGGTTGGAAGCTCTCCACACAAGGACACTCCACAGCCTCTCTGGGCAGCCTGCTCCAGGCCTCCAGCACCCTCACAACAAACAACTTTCTCCTCCTCTTCACATCCAACCTCCTGCCTGCCACTTTGTGCCCCTTGCTGCCCCTTCTCCTGTCCCTGGGCACCAGTGACAAGAGTCTGGCCCCAGGCTCTTGCCCCCCACAGCTCCTTTAGCTCTTGCTGAGCATTGCTCAGCTGCCCTCTGGGGCTGCTCTTCTGCAGGCTCTCAGCCCCAGGGTTCTCAGCCTTTGCTCCTCACAGAGCTGCTCCAGGCCCCTCAGCAGCTCTGCAGCCTCCTCTGGACTCTCTGCAGCACTTCCCTGGCTCTCTGCAACTGGGGAGCCCAGAGCTGGATGCAGCACTGCAGGTTTGGCCTCCTTAGGGCAGTGTAGATGGGGAGGAGAACCTCCCTCTACCTGCTGGCCACACTCTTCTTCATCACCCAAAGTATCTAACCCCTGTAATTAACTTCTCTGTAATCCAGTCAGGTAAAGTTCTCAAAGCTCTCCTCTCTTCTCCACATGTCAGCCATCTACTGGCAGCCCTTCTAGTGTAAGCTGAAGTCAGAGTCCATGCCCGGTGCTGGTGCTGGGTCCCTTTGCCACTGCATGGGCAGCCTGCAGCCCCTTGGCTTCTCATTCCCTCCTTTCTTTATAAAACAGATTTTTGCTGCTGATTGGATTTCTTGCTGCTTCTTCCTCCTCTAATCGTGTTTGTCAGTGGTTTTGCTCCATGTTTACACTTGTCTCTGGCAGTCTCAGATCTGTCATCCCTCAGGCGTTCTTCCTTCATCCGAGGTCAGCAAAGAGCTTCTACTTTAGCTACCTTGTCCTTTTCACACTCTTCTTCAGGGAGGATTTGGGCCTGTGTCCTTAGCTGCAGCTATTGAGGACTCTGCCAAACACTTAAGTGCCCTTCCCTTTAGGTTCAGGTCCTCTCTCACTTCATCTACCAGCTGTGTGGATTTGGTGTTCTGCTGTCTTAAGCTGTGCCCATGCTGGAGGCTTGGAGCAGGCTGCCCAGAGTGTTTGTGGAGTCTCCTTCTCTGGAGAGCTTCCAAACCCTCCTGGGCATTGTGCTGCTGGGCAAGCTGCTGTGGGTGCCCTGCTTTAGCAGGAGGATTGCACTGGATCATGCCAGAGGTCCCTTCCAGCCCCCACCATGCTGGGCTTCTGTCTCACAACCCCCTCTCCTGTTGCTAATCTTCCTTACCCAGAGCCAAGCAGGAATCCTCACTTTCAGAGAATCACAGAATGGGTCGGGTCAGAAGGGGCTTTGAAGATCATCCAGTTCTGACCCCCCTGCCGGGATACCTCCCACTAGACCAGGCTGCCCAAGGCCCCATCCAACCCAGTCCTGAACACATCCATGGAGAGGGCATCCACAACCTTCCTGGGCAACTTAAAAACCCTCCTGCATTTGCTTTCTGCTTCTGGTCATCACCAGAGACTTTTGGCCCATTTGCCTTCTACATCTGCCTGGATCTCGGAGTGAATCTGCTGAGTCCTGGATGTTGGAAACAGTCCTTCCCTTTGCCCCTTTGCTCCCTGCCTCCCTCCCCTGGTGCATTTTGCTCCTCCAGGGGCAGAGTCCCAGGCCTGTCTGAGGGCCCTGCTCTGCAGCTGCAGGCAGCAGTACCGAGGGCTGACGCAAGCTGCTTGCTCTGGGTTTCACTCCTTGCAAGTGTGCAGAGTCCAGGCTGTGGTGGTTCTCCTGCCAGGGTGATGGAATTCCCTGCAGCCACTGATGTGAATGCTTCCTGACTGCTCCTCTTGGAGCCCTCCTTGGAGTGTGTGTGTCTGTGGATGTGTTCAGAAGCTCCTTGATCGTAAGTGATGAAGACAAGGGGTGGGAGGGCAGAATTGATAACTTGCTGAGCGCTGCTGGCTCATGGACATGGTGTTGGTTAAGTGGATGTGCTGACAAGTCCTGGAATGTCATCTGCTGCTGAGTGCTTACAGTGAAGGTGCTCTTAGGAGGCACATTGGGAAGAAGAATCTCAAAGCTAGGAGCATTTACCTGCAAGAAGATCCCAGCTCTCAAGCAGTGCCTGGCTGTCACTGCTGCCTGTGATGATCCAGCAATTCCTTGGATTCTCATACTCTGATGTAACCCTGTGAGGGTGGTGAGACACTGGCACAGGTTGAGGGTGGTGAGACACTGGCACAGGTTGCCCAGGGAGGTTGTGGAGCACAGAATCACCCAACGTGATCGAAGATCACGTTGGGTGATTCTGTGCTCCACAACCTCCCTGGAGGTGTTGAGGACCAGGTTGGATGAGGCCTTGAGTGACCTGCTCTAGTGGGAGGTGTCCCTTTCTATGGTGGGGGCTTGGACCTGGCTGAGCTTTGAGGTCCCTTCCAACCTAAACCATTCTATGATTCTGTGATTCTATGACTGATGCATGTGGATAAGATGCAGTAAAGAGCCTGAGCAGAACTGAGACTTGCCCTCCACAGCCCAATCTGTGACTGTTTGGCAGTGTAGTAGGGAAAGCAGCTAAAGAAGTTACCTTCTGGTGCTGTACAGCTGTTGGGAAAGGCAGATGGTGCTGAGGTTGATGGAAAAAGCAGGCTACAGGAGTGAGTTTGGCCTTCAGCCACAAGCCAGGGTCTTGCTGAAAATCTATCCTCAGCACAGCTCATTGTCAGCTGGGGAGCAGTGAAAAACAAGCGGCAGGAGTCGGGAAGGCAGCTTGCCATGGGGAAGGAAGGCTTCAGTCCTGCCTGCTGGTGCCCAGACATGGTAAAGAGGGACAGACTTCAGGCCAGAGGGTAGGTAAAAGCAAAGGCAGGAGGAGATGGTGGCCATTTGCCAGCAGAGAGAAAAAGGAGATTAGATGCTAACTTGGGGCTGGCAGAAATTACCACTGCAGGTGAGAGGATGAGTCTTGGGTCCAGCTCTGGGCTCCCCAGTTGCAGAGAGCCAGGGAAGTGCTGGGGAGAGTCCAGGGGAGGCTGCAAAGCTGCTGAGGGGCCTGGAGCAGCTCTGTGAGGAGCAAAGGCTGAGAGCCCTGGGGCTGAGTGCCTGCAGAAGAGCAGCCCCAGAGGGCAGCTGAGCAATGCTCAGCAAGAGCTAAAGGAGCTGTGGGGGGCAGGAGCCTGGGGCCAGACTCTTGTGAGTGGTGCCCAGGGACAGGAGAAGGGGCAGCAAGGGGCACAGAGTGTCAGGCAGGAGGTTGGATGTGAAGAGGAGGAGAAAGTTGTTTGTTGTGAGGGTGCTGGAGGCCTGGAGCAGGCTGCCCAGAGAGGCTGTGGAGTGTCCTTGTGTGGAGAGCTTCCAACCCCCCTGGGCACTGTGCTGCTGGGCAAGCTGCTGTGGGTGCCCTGCTTTAGGAGTGGGCTTGGACTGGATGATCTCCAGAGGTCCCTTCCCAACCACTACCATGCTGCGGTTCTGTAGTCTGTGACTGAACAGCAGAATATGTCCAGAGCTGAGCTGAATTTTGGCATGTATCAGGGGCCATGAAAACTGGATGTAACCTGCATGGTTCTGCTCCAGTTTTGACTTTACACTCCTGGTTCCATTTTCACAGCTAAACCTTACAATGAGGAAGGTGTTTGTACGATAGCCTCAATGGCAGCTGTCTGTGAATCAGTTCTCCTTAAAGGAGGAGGAGGAATGGGTTTGAACTGGTGGAGGGGAGATTGAAATGTTAGGAAGAAGTTGTTTGCTGTGAGGATGGTGAGACACTGGCACAGGTTGAAGGTGTTGAGACACTGACACAGGTTGAGGATGGTGAGACACTGGCACAGGTTGAGGGTGTTGAGACACTGGCACAGGTTGAGGATGGTGAGACACTGGCAGAGGTTGAAGGTGGTGAGACATTGGCATAGGTTGAGGATGGTGAGACACTGGCACAGGTTGGGGGTGGTGAGACACTGGCACAGGTTGCCCAGGGAGGTTGTGGAGCACAGAAGCACCCAACGTGATCAAAGATCACGTTGGGTGCTTCTGTGCTCCACAACCTCCCTGGAGGTGTTCAGAACCAAGCTGGATGAGGCCTTGAGCAACCTATTCCAGAGGGAGGTGTCTCTGCCTATGAGGGGGGGTTAGAACTAGATCTTTGAGGTCCCTTCCAACCTAAACCAGTCTATGATTAAGGTTGCTGTGATGGTTTTTTGGTCCTGCGTGGAGCTGTAAGCAATTGGAGGGAGCAGTGGCATTAAGTGGATGAGCAGCCCTGTGGAGTGTGTGGATCCACTGCTGACACTTGCATAATTGTCCATTACTGCTCCTTAAGAACAGCTCTCCTGCTCTTGGAGTTGCCAGCATGGAGTCCTTAAAGAACACCATTTTGGGTGGAAGGAAACCCAGCTGTAATCAAAACAATGATTACCATCACCTTCATTTAAATGCAGGAGGAGAAAGTAATGTGAGCTCCAAAGGGATGGGGGTGGGGAGAAAAAAAACCCTAGCAGTTAATTCCTGGGTTTGAGGTTGGGTTTCTGATGTCCATGGGGAAAAAAGTTAATTTCTTACCTTTCACTTTCAAGTGAGTATTTTTGTATTCATTCCTCACTCTGCATTTCAATGAGGGCGATAATAATCATTGTTTTGATTACAGTCGTGCTTCCTTTCCCCCCGTAATGGTGTTCTTGAGTACCCCATGCTGCTAGAGCTGAGAGCAGGGAGCCCTTCTTAAGGAGGAGTAATGGACAATTAGCTGAACATTAGCACAGGAGCTGTGGACTTCTTAGGACTTCTCAGCTCATCCAGAGTGCTCCTCAAAAGATGTGGGGAAACTCCCCAACAGGCTGCTCTAATTGTGCAGGGTCTGAATGGAGCTCTTGCTAGCAGCACAGGGAGACCTGCCCTGATTTGGCACACAAAGCAATCTCAGACAGGATCACAGTATCACACAGTGTCACAGTATCATCGGGGTTGGAAGAAATCATAGCATGGTTTAGGCTGGAAGGGACCTCAAAGCTGAGCCAGTTCCGACCCACTCCGACTAGAACAGGTCTCGTTCAACCTGATCCTCAGCACCTCCAGGGAGGTTGTGGAGCACAGANTTGTCAATAGTCCCTCCCCAGCCCTGCTGTAGTCCCCTTTCAGATCCTGGAGGGCAACTCCAAGGTCTCCTCGAAGCCTTCTCTTCTCAAGGCTGCAGAGCCCCAACTTTCTCAGCCTGTCCTCATAGCAGAGCTGCTGCAGCCCTCTCAGCATCTCGGTGGCCTCCTCTCTGCCTTCGCTGGTCCAGCCTCTTGGGTTTGGGGTTTAGTTGGGTGTGATTCTGCAGTCCCAAAGTGCAGCAGAGCTCTGGAGCTACCCTGCAGCCCTTAGTGCTCTTGGGAGAGGCTGATGACATGCAGGAATCATAGAACCACAGAATGTCAGGGGCTGGAAGGGACCTTGAAAGTTCATCCAGTCCAGTCCAGACCCTGCCAGAGCAGAGTCACCCAGAGCAGATCCCACAAGAACACATCCAGAGAGTTCTTGAATATCTCCACAGAGGGAGACTCCACAGCCCCCTGGGCAGCCTGTGCCAGAGACCTGTCGCCCTCACAGGGAAAAAATTCCTCCTCAGCTTCACGTGGAACCTCCTCTGCCTCAGCTTCCACCACTGCCCCTTGTGCTGTCCCTGGGCATCACCCAGCAGAGCCTGGCTGCAGCCTCTTGGCACTCACCCTTTACATACCTATAAACATGAATGAGGTCACCTCTCGGTCTCCTCCTCTCCCAGCCCCAAGCCCCAGCTCCCTCAGGCTCTCCTCAAAAGGAAGCTGTTCAACTTAATCATGGTTGTGGCTCTGTGCTGGGCTCTCTGAAGCAGCTCCCTGTCCTTCAGCTGGAGGAGGAGCGCATTGCCCAGCGCTGCCGTTCCTCCTTTCCCCCAACCCTTTGACATTATTGCTATTGTTGTTACTTTTTTGGAGCAGGCATCGTGTCTGGGAGCAGGGCATTAAAGCAATAATTGCCTTTGGCAACGGGCAGGCAGCATCACTGCTGGAATCCTTTCTCTTCTTGGGTAATGGGGTGGTGGAATATTATCAGGAGGTCGGCTGGCAAGTTGCACATCAGTTTGGGGGGGTTAGTTTGGTCCGGGTGGCTTCTAGGAGCCCTGAGCTACACAGGAGCAGCAGCACCACAGAAAGTCTTCTCTGCAGATGTTTTTTTTTCCCCCAACTCTTTTAATCTTTCTTTTTGTTTGAAACCCAAAAGATAGTGCAAATATAATGCATTTTCTTTAGAAGGATGTGCTGGCTGGGGGTGGCTGTCAGTACAAAGGCTAATGCTATTTATTAAGGCCCTGGTTTTATTTAATAGCCAGATGAATGGAACAGTTAATAAAAGAAATATTGCTTTATTCCCTGACATTTATGTCCTTGGTTTCCAATAAAGAATTGGAATTATGAATAGTTGATGGTTTAAATTGATGTTTTATGTTGAACGCTAGCTATAATTTCCCCTCTGAGGATTGTAATACCGAGAAACAGATGGTTTTGCACAGTAACAAATTGCTGTGTGTACCCTCTGCAGAGAGCTGCCTTTCAGCTCCCCTCACCTTCCACGCAGCCCCTGCGCCGCAGCCCAGCCACAGGCAGCCGGAGGCAGCCAAGGGCTCTGCCAGGGCTCCCTGACGAGACACTCAACATGCCCTAGGAAACACGACCTGGTTTTTTTCAGGTGCAGCAGCGAGAGCTGCTGCTGCTGCTGCTGCAGTGGCTCTGCTGAGATGTGGTGTGAGCGGAACACCTTTGTCAGGACAGGCTGAGGGAGCTGGGGCTTGGAGCAGAGGAGCCTGAGGGCTGCTCTTGTTCCTCTGAGGAGCCTGAGGTTCTCCTGCCTCTCTGTTCTGCACTGGTGAGGCCACATCTGGAGTATCGAGTCCAGTTCTGGGCCCCTCAGTTCAAGAAGGACCTCAAGGAACTGCTTGACAGAGCCCAGCTCAGAGCCCCGAAGCTGCTGCAGGCAGTGAACATCTCCTGTGAGGCCAGGCTGAGGGAGCTGGGGCTGGGAGCTGGCAGCAGAGGAGCCTGAGGGCTGCCCTCAGTGCTGTGCTAAAGCTGTGCAGGGCAGTGTGGGGAGGACGCAGCCAGGATCTGCTCAGGGGTGGCCAAGGGCAGCACAAGGGGCACTGGGGGCAAGCTGGAGCAGAGGAGGTGCCAGGGGAACAGGAGGGGAAACTCTGTCAGTGTGAGGGTGCTGGAGGCCTGGAGCAGGCTGCCCAGGGGGGCTGTGGAGTCTCCTTGTGTGGAGACATTCAAAGCCCACCTTGATGTGTTCCTGTGTGAGCTGCCCTGGGTGCTGCTGCTTTGGCAGAGGGCACTGGACTGGACTGGATGATCATTTGAGGTCCCTTCCAGCCTCTGACACTCAGTGATCTGTGATGAGTAGCTAAGTTGTATGAACACTGACGGGCTGGTCTCGCTCACCGAGTCACAAATGAGTGCTGAGTGTGAGCTTCCTTCCACCATGGAAGCTTTGGACAACCGAAGAGTGGTGGTGGGGAAAGGAAGAAGTGAGTCTGAAGCTCAGCAGGCTGCTCGGGTCCAAGCCCAGCTGGTTTCTTTGTGGTAGCTTCACACTGAATTTCTGACTGCATCCAGTTTGCGGTACCTTGAGGTTTTATTGATGTTTGGTCTGAAGTAAATGAGCCCTAAATGCTCTGCTTTATGCATTTTTAAACTGTCCTTCAATAATTGGTACTGTGGGGAAGTGGTGTGAGATGGTTAGTGGAGAGTTTGGCAATCCACGTTAAAAACACTCTTTTATAAGCTAATTATCTAGGGAAATGGCTAGTAATTATCACTTTGAAACGTCCTCTGCTCAGATTTACATGCAATATTTGGATTAAGAGTCACTTTAAGCTCCATGTAAAAGCAGAATGAAGAAGAAAATAGGGAGATGAAAGGATATAAACAAAGGGAGGGATCACAACCAGGTCTGTGCTCCTCCACAGCTTGCGGTTGTGATGCTGCTGATGGGCCCCGCGGTGCTGCTGGTGGTGGCAGAACTGGGATCTGCTTTCCTGATAAATCCTGTTCCCAGCACCTCGTTAGAGCACACTTCAGCCCCAGACCAGCAGCTGTTGTGTAAGAGACATTAACTGGTCACAGTGAAGCTGCACAGATTAGAACGACAGACTGGTTTGGGTTGGAAGGGACCTTTAAAGTTCATCTAGTTCACCCCTCCCTGGAACAGTTACTCAGAGCTCCAGAAAACCTCACCTGGAATGTGTCCAGGAATGGAGCAAAAGATTGTGGAGATCATTTGAGATCACTGGAGAGTGCAGAGGAGAGGAAGCCAGGGGGTCAGGGCGGATAGAAGACTGCCCATGGGCCAGCAATGTGCCCAAGAAGGCAAAGGGCATCCCGGGGTAGATTAGAAGGGCTGTGGTGAGTGGGTTGAGAGAGGCTTCGCTGCCCCTTTGCTCTGCCCTGCTGAGGCCACATCTGGAGTACTGAATCCAGTTCTAAGTCCCTCAGTTCAAGAAGGACCTCAAGGAACTGCTTGACAGAGCCCAGCCCAGAGGCCCCAAGCTGCTGCAGGCAGTGAACATCTCCTGTGAGGCCAGGCTGAGGGAGCTGGGGCTGGGAGCTGGCAGCAGAGGAGCCTGAGGGCTGCCCTCAGTGCTGTGCTAAAGCTGTGCAGGGCAGTGTGAGCAGGACGCAGCCAGGATCTGCTCAGGGGTGGCCAGGGGCAGCACAAGGGGCACTGGGGGCAAGCTGGAGTAGAGGAGGTGCCAGGGGAACAGGAGGGGAAACTTTGTCAGTGTGAGGGTGCTGGAGGCCTGGAGCAGGCTGCCCAGGGGGGCTGTGGAGTCTCCTTCTCTGTAGACATTCAAAGCCCACCTGGATGTGTTCCTGTGTGAGCTGCCCTGGGTGCTGCTGCTCTGGCAGGGGGCACTGGACTGGACTGGATGATCATTTGAGGTCCCTTCCAACCCCTAACTGTCTGTGATTCTGTTATCGTAGGATTACACTTTTAGGACTGATTTTCCAGAGAACTCTTAAGTGGTAAACTACTTTCAAAAACCTTTTCTCCTTGTGAGCCTGAGAGATCACTGCTCACTGAATCTCAAGTGCTCTCAGACTTTTGTGTGTCCTACCAGATGTGGACCCGAGTGTGGTTATTGCATCATCTGATTGCAAACCAACTATCCTTTTGCTCAGGCAGTGAGGTTGCTGGCATGAAATGACCATGTTAATAATCAGGGTTGGTTAACTAAGTGGGCCTTGCCCTGATTTTTCTGTTTGTCTTGCTAATGGCTTGCACTCCAAATAGCAAAGAAATGCCTCAGAAATCCTGCCCTTTGCTGGTTTCCCCTCCTGGCTCAGCATCAGGGAGCGACAGGGTTCTGCCATTCGTCTGGCTCCAGCTACTGTTAGCAGAGATACAGCGCTGAGAGCAGCCAGAGCCTAGAGCTGCAGCTGCAGCCACTCACCAGGACAGCAGAGGTGAAGGTGTTTGGGAAAGCCATTTCACACAGAGCAGAGCAGCTCTGGTGCTTAATGAGTTACCTGGAGCCCGTTTCCAGCAGTTTGCAACACGGAGCCTTAGCAGGAAGGTCCAACTGCAATGCTGGCTCTAGTAACTGCAGTCAGGGTTATAGCAGAGAGCTTACTGGGGCCAGCTTTGGAGAGCTGTAATGGGACAGTTGGGGCTGGGCTGGCTTCAGAGAGGGCTTTTTGTCAGCATTTCCCAAGTGGACTGAACAGTGCAGGGCAGCACCGCTGTCAGCTCTAGGCCAAAGGAGTTGGTAAGGTGAAGTCTGCTGCAGAAGGAGCTGCAGAAGTGGGTGAGACTTGTAGTGGTTTGAAATCAGTTCTGAGGGATGTTAATAAACTCACTCCTTGGCTCCTGCTCGGAGGAGCATTGTGCTAATGCAGCTAGGTTCAGCTTCCAGATGGGGGGAAAATGGGAGAGAGGCAGAGGGAGCACCAGGAGATCCATACCTGCAGGCACAGCAATGGTGACTTGCACTTAGAGTCACTGGCTTGGGTTGGAAGGGACCTTAGAGCTCATCCAGTTCCAAGCCCCTGCCATGAGCAGGGACACCTCCCACCAGCGTAGTCTGCTCAAGGCCTCATCCAGCCTGGCCTTGGACACCTCCAGGGATGAGGCATCCACAACCGCCCTGGTTTCCAGTGTCTCACCTCCCTCACTGTGTCTGTGTTGCCTTAACTGCAGCCTTGGTTCCTTGAAACTACAGAAATCACATGAAAAATTCAACCCAATGCATAAGCAATGGGAAGTGCTGTAAGAGGATCAGAGTCTGTGTTGGGTTGGAAGGGACCTTAAAGGTCATCCAGTTCCAAGTGCCCTACCAGAGGTATCACCAGCCTGCTATTCTCCAGACATGCTCTCCCACCCTTTTTTTTCTCCTCTCCATTTTCTCTCTCTCTCCTTCCTTCCTTCCTTCCTTCCTTCCTTCCTTCCTTCCTTCCTTCCTTCCT
>WAAF01003921.1:0-12708 GCA_013400475.1 Tricholaema leucomelas | reverse complement strand
CCCTTCCCTTCCCTTCCCTTCCCGTCCCTTCCCTTCCCTTCCCTTCCCTTCCCTTCCCTTCCCTTCCCTTCCCTTCCCTTCCCTTCCCTTCCCTTCCCTTCCCTTCCCTTCCCTTCCCTCTTCCTCCTTTTGGCCTGCAGATGTTGCCCGGGGGGAACTGGAGGAGCCTGGCTCCTTGCACCAGAAGAGCAGATCCCAGGCAGGGCCCAGCCACGCATGTGCAGGTCAGCAGCAGGACACAGGCTCATAGTTCATAGAATCAAGCAGGTTGAAAGAGAGCTCCAAGCTCAGCCAGTTCAACCTAGCACCCAGCCCTAGCCAGTCAACCAGACCATGGCACTAAGTGCCTCATCCAGGCTTTGCTTGAACACCTCCAGCCACAGCCACTCCACCACCTCCCTGGGCAGCCCATTCCAATGCCAATCACTCTCTCNGTGTCCTGAGCAGTGCTGAGCACAGGGGCAGAAGAACCTCCCTTGTCCTGCTGCCCACACTGCTCCTGAGCCAGCCCAGGATGCCATTGGCTCTGCTGCCCACCTGGGCACTGCTGCCTCCTCTTCAGCTCCTCTCTCCCAGCACCCCCAGCTCCCTCTCTGTCTGGCTGCTCTCAGCCACTCTGTCCCCAGCCTGTAGTGCTGCTTGGGGTTGTTGTGGCCAAAGTGTAGAACCCTGCACTTGGCCTTGTCCAGTCTCATCCCCTTGGCCTCTGCCCACCCATGCAGCCTGGCCAGGTCCCTCTGCAGGGCTCTCCTACCTTCCAGCAGCTCCACAGCTGCTCCTAGCTTGGTGTCATGCTCCTAGCTTGGCTCCCTCAGCCGCGGCAGGTTTGCCCCTGCCAGGACCCTGTGTGTGCTGTGAAGCCTCCTCGGTGTGAGCAGGGGCCTGGGCCAGGCTCCTCAGCAGGCCAGGGCTGGCTCCGTGCGCGCAGAGCCTGCGTGCAGCACACGTGCAGGAGGTGCAGAGTCCTCCCGGCAGCTGCCCCAGGCCCTGCGTGTGAGGAGAAGATTGCGAGCAGAAAGAGTCCATCCCGAAGTGTTTGCTTTGTTGGCTGCCGCCGGCGCCTCGGCCCGGCCGAGCAGTGGCGGCGCAGCGCTTCCTGCGCCCTCAGCGGCCATGGGTGTCTGCAGCTCTCCACAGGCACACCGCCGTGGTCTGCTCCATGCCGTGGTGGTAGCTCAGAGGCTGAACTCCATCTCAGAGGTCTATTCCAGGCTCTGTGAGCCTGTGATAATGGTAGGAGACCTCCAGAGATCATCCAGTTCAACCCCTCCTGCAAGGCAGAGTCACCTACAGAACTTAGGGGAACAGTCACCTACAGAAGGTCACACAGGAGCAGGTCCAGGTGGGTTTGGGATGTCTCCAGAGGACACTCTGCCACCTGTCTGGGCAGCCTGCTCCAAGGCTCCATTAAAGGCTCTTCCTCGTGTTTAGATGGGACTTCTTATGTCGAAGTTTGTGCCCCTTAGTGCTTGTCCTGTCTCCGGGCACCACTGACCAAAGCCTGGTCCCGTCCTCTCTTGGTGAGAGGTTGCTGAATCTTCTGTCTTTGGTTCAGAGCAGCTCCTTAGTTCTTCCAGATTACATCTGGTCTCCTTGGTAAGCCATGTGGGGCATGTGCTGGGCAGCAGTAACCAGCTATTTTTATTGCAGAAACATAAGGGTTTGTGCCAAACAAATCAGCACTCCCTTTTTTTCCTAATATTTCCATCTGTTGATGATTTATTTACTTAGGAAAAAGCACAACTAGTAACAAGTGTCTCTGATTTGCAGCTTATCCTCCCCACAAAAGTCTGAGGTGTGGGGGTTTCTGGCTCTTGCTGTTGGCAGAGCTCTCATCCAGGATCGCAGACTCAACAGCACGCTGGGGTGGGAAGGGACCTCTGGAGAGGTGCCAAGCAGGGCAGCCACAGCAGCTTGCCCAGGATCACAGTGGCCGGGGGGCTTTGGAATCTCTCCAGAGAAGGAGACTCCACAGCCTCGCAGGGGAGGCTGAAGAAAGCACCTGGAGGCTGCTGTTGGTACCTCCTCAGCTGGAGGTTTGAGGCAGCCCTAGGTTGTAAGAAAGAAGAGCCCCGCGTTTCCGTCTCTAATCCACTTGTCTTTCTTAGTGCATGGATGCACCAAACGTTCTTCCAGCCCTCTTTAATAAATGGAATAATAGCAGACTTAGTGTTACATGCAGCAGATTATCATCTGCAGTGATTGTGCCTGCACAGCTTGTGCCATCAGAAGATTAAATGGATCTTAGGGAGGCTGCTTCACAGTCAGATTTGATTTGCCTCTGCACGAAGGCTCCGTAAATGACAGAGCCCTCATGCTGCGCTTGGCAGTGGGAAAGGCAAGAGCAGAGAGGTTGGGAAGCAGCTCACAGAATGTGAGAGGTTGGAAGGGACCTCCAGAGATCACCCAGACCAACCCCCCTGCTAAAAGCAGGACCACCCAGGGTAGTCCACACAGGAATGCTTCCAGGAGGGGTTTGAAAGTCTCCAGAGAAGGAGACTCCACAACCTCTTTGAGCAGTCTGCTGCAGGGCTCTGTCACCCTCACTGTAAAGAAGTTTCTCCTCGTGTTGAGGATGTTAAGATGATTAAGGGGCTGGAGCCTGTGAGGAGAGGCTGAGAGCCCTGGGGCTTTTGGTCTGGTGAAGAGAAGACTTAGAAGGGATCTAATCAATGTCTGTAAGTAGCTGAGGGCTGGGTGTCAGGAAGGAAGGGACAGGGACAGCCTCTGCTCACCAGTGCCCTGGAGTAGGACATGGGGCGAGGGATGGAAACTGCAGCACAGGAAGTTCCACCTCAAGAGGAGGAAGAAATTCTTGCCTGGAAGGGTCCCAGAGCCCTGGCACAGGCTGCCCAGAGAGGTTGTGGAGTCTCCTTCTCTGGAGCCTTTCCAGCCCTGTCTGGATGTGTTCCTGTGTGACCTGCTCTGGATTCTCTGGTCCTGCTCTGGCAGGGGTTGGACTGGAAGCTCTCCAGAGGTCCCTTCCAACCCCTAACATCCTGTAGCCTGTGAAACCTTGTCCATTCAAAGTTTGTATCCATTGCTCCTTGTCTTATTACCACACCCCACCAAAACGAGCTTGGCTCCCTTCACTTGACCCCCGCCCCTCAGGTATCTGTAGACACAGAGGAGATCTCCTCTCAGTCTTCTCCTCTCCAGACTAAACAGCACCAGGACTCTCAGCCCCTCTTCATAGGGTAGGTACTCAAGTACCCAAATCATCCTCGTGGCTCTCTGTCTTGTCAGGTCTGTTCCCCTTGCTGGAGCAGAGTGGGCACTGTGGCTCCTGGCACAGGTGGGCTGTGGGCAGGGCAGCTGCAGAGCCGGTGTTAGTAGCAGCACTCGTGCCCTGCTCTGGTGCCACCAGCTCCTCATCAGCAGTGCTGCTCAAAGCTGCTCCCTGATTATTCATCTGCTTTAGAAACCTTGGCAGAGGGGCCCAGGGAAGCCATCACCTTCCCTAAATCCTCATCAGCCATTTGTGTTCCCTGACAGCTCTGCTGGCGCCGCGCGGTGCCCTGCTCCCCTCCTCCTCTCACATATTAACCAGCTTGATCACTGCTCCATATAAATGAGGCATAATCTGAAGCTGTCAGACCTAAACTCTGTCTTCAACGTGCACTAAGTGAATATATTCAAATTTCTCTTTAAAGCTAAGAATATTTATAATAAAACTTGTCAGGGCTTCAGCTAACAGTTTACAGTGGAAGGAGTTTTGGTTGTGAAATACAAAAACAAGTCCAAAAATGACTTTTTTTCCCCCCTTTTTTTGGAGCTGATCTGATTCTGTTTGCCTTGCATATGGAAAACTCCTGTTGCCATTTCGACAACAGATGAGGAAATTGTTGAACTTCTGTGCAAATTAATTAAGTTCAAACTTTATGAAAATTAATTAAGCTCAGACTCCGATGAAAATTAATTAAGCTGAAAGGAAAATGCGTTAAAACACTTCACAAATGTATACTGATGCCACTTGTACCCAGGCAGGAAAAGAGCAGCAGCCTCTGCTAGGAGCCAGCCTCATTTTGGTTGTGGCACAGATTGGAAGGGGGGAGAGGCTGCAGTGCTAGCAGTGGGCTCTTGGGTTTCCATCCTGTGGTGTCGTGAATAAAGTACCCTGCTTAAAAATGCCTTCTGGCTCCTGCAGCAGGCTGCCCAAAGAGGCTGTGGAGTCTCCAGCTCTGGAGACATTCAAAACCTGCCTGGGTGTGACTTGCTCTAGGTGAACCTGTCTTGGCACAGGGGAGTTGGACTCAACCTCCAGAGATCCCTTCCAACCCCTACCATTCTGTGATTCTGTGTGAGCAGCAGACTCTCCTGTTTGCTCCTTGAACGCTCTCCTGTTAGCATCTCTACCTCCAATTCCTCTGCTCCCTTCTATCCTGTTGGATACAGGACTGCATCCTGGCTGGGGCAGAGGCCAGGTGGAGGGAGCTCGGCTCTTGTCTGCGTTTTGTTTGTGTTGCTGTAAGACGAGGGCAGGGGATGTCAGAACATGCTTTGTGTCTGGGAGTGAAAGCAGCACAAAAATAAACAGCATCCAAAGGTGGTTATATGACTTCAAAACCTGAATTCCTAACTTCACAGGCACAGGAGGTGCTGGCTGCAGTAAGGAACCCTCAAAAGGAACAATAGTAGGAGCAGATGATGCCTCTTCTTCTAGCTGCCAGCAGGATGTTCTGGAATGGAGTGAAGGCTCTGGCTTCTGAATCTCATCCCCCTCCTCAGCTCCAGCAAAGGCAGGAGATTGAATGTTCTGTGCTAGGAAAGGGTGAACCAAAATGAGGCTTTCTGGAATGCAGCCCAGGAGTTTCTGTGGCCTCACTGTGAGCCAGCATGTGCCCAGGTGGCCAAGAAGGCCAGCGACATGCTGGTATGGATCAGCAGTGATGTGGCCAGCAGGAGCAGGGCAGAGATTGCCCCCCTGTGCTGGGCACTACCACAGCTTGCATACTGGGGTCCATTTTGAGACCCTCCCTCCCAGAAGGACATTGAGGGGCTGGAGCAGGTCTAGAGAATGGCAACAAAGCTGAGTCTGGAAAACAGGGCTGGGGAGGAGCAGCTGAGGGACTTGGGGGTGTTTAGTGTGGAGAAGAGGAGGCTAAGGGGAGACCTCGTTGCCCTCTACAGCTCCCTGAGAAGAGGCTGGAGCCAGGTGGGGGTTGGGCTCTGCTCCCTAGATTCAGGTGGTAGAAGAATAGGCAATGGCCTGAAATTGTGCCAGGGGAGATTTAGGTTGGAGATGAGGAAAGATGTCTTTGCTGCAGGAGTGCCCAGGGATTGGCACAGGCTGCCCAGGGAGGTGGTGGAGTCCCCATGCCTGGAGGTGTTCCAGACAGGTGTGTGGCCATAGCACCAGACAGGGTCTAGTGGCCATAGTGGTGCTGTGTTAATGGTTGGACTGGATGATCTCAGACCTTTTCCAACCCAAACAGTTCTCTGGTTCTGTAAGTCCTCAGTGGAAAGGGAGAGGTCTGATGATCCTCCCCACGGCCAGCATCCTTCAGTCTTGGCCTTCAGTCTCCTGGCAGAACTGAGCCCCTGACTCTTACCCAGTTGAAAACATGACCTCTGCCTAGCCCTGTGTCCAAGGCTGAGCAGACACTTGAAATGTAAGCTGAAGGTTGATGGGAACAGGAAATTGATCCTCCAGCACGAGGGTCCAGAGTGCCAGATGCTGGTTCTTCAGGAAGGTGGCCAGGGCCACGATGCTGCAAGTGAATCGCTTGGGTTTGAGCTGTTTACGTTGGGTTCAGTCTGAAACAAGCATTTAATCAGTTCCTAAAGCAGATCTGAAAGCCCTGGTGTTGGAGCTCGTGGGTAATGAATGATGCCTGAGACTATTGTTTTGCTGTTGGAAAGTGAAAGCAGCTGCAGATTGGCCATTCAGGCTCAGCTCCTCGCTGGCTGGGAGCCCTGGAAGATCGGCTTGGTTTATCTGCCTGCAAGCCTTTCCTGTGCTGAGCCAAAACTGGCCCCTGGCTCCTGGAAGGGCTTTGGTCCCACACCATGGGACAGAGCTTACAGACACAGCAGCAGAGTGGGACTGCTCTGTTCAAAAAGGTGGAGGGGAAAGGAAAAGTTATAATATTAATAACTTAATAACTCCCAAAGGTGGGGTTGAATGTGCTGGTACCTATGTTTGTTTCCTTACCATTTGTTTCCATTACCTGGTTGTGCTGCTAATCATAATCATAGATTGGGTTGGGTTGGGTTGGAAAGGTCCTTGAAGATCATCAAGTTCCACCCTATGCCATGGGCAGAGACACCTTCCACTAGGGAGACTGCTCAAAGACTCATCCAGCCTCCTCTTAAATACTTCCAGAGAGAAGGCATCCACAGCCTCCCTGGGCAACCTGTGCCACTGCCTCCCCATCCTCACTAAAGAATTTCTTCCTCACCTCCACTCTCAGTCTCCCCTCTCCCAGCTCAAAGCCATTGTCCCTCATCCTGCCACTTCCAGCTTGTGATCCTGTGATCCTTCCTAGCTGTCCTGGAGCCTCTTCAGGTACTGCAAGGCTGCTGTAAGGTCTCCCTGGAGCCTTCTCTTCTCCAGGCTGAACAGCCCCAACTCTCTCAGCCTATCCCCACAGGGGAGGCTCTCCAGCCCCCTGTGATCATCTTCTTGGCCTCCTCTGGACCCTCTGCAACAGCTCCAGGTCCTTCTTTTATCAGGGACTCCAGAGCTGGGCACAGCACTGCAGGTAGGATCTCACCAGAGCAGAGAGAGATCCCCTCCCTTGACCTGCTGGACATGCACCTTTTGTTGCAGCCCCTCCTTTGAGTCCTGTGTGAGAATCCAAGCTCCCTTCAGTGCTGGTAATCCTCATGTGCTGTGAGGCCAGGATTGTTCCCAGCCATTCCCCACTCACTAAGTGGTGTTTGACTGAAATCGTCGCCCTGAGACACCCTGGGTTCCTTGTGGGGCCCCTACATTTGACCTGCTCTTGCCACTGCTCCCAGCTGCTGCAGCTGGTTGTTGTCACTTGCTCCAGGTCTGTGTGGTGTTGGAGCCCTGCCAGAAGCCACATCTTCTGTGCTGGCTGTGTAAGAAATGTCCCTTGGCCAGGGGAGGGCAACGAGGCTGCTGGGGAGTCCTGAACACAAGTCCTGTGGGGAGCTGCTGAGGGAGCTGGGGTTGTGCAGTCCAGAGAGGAGGAGACTGAGAGGAGACCTCACAGCTCTCTACAGCAACCTGAAGGAGGATGGAGCCAGGTGGGGTCCAGCCTCTTCTCCCAGGTAACAAGTTAGAGAATGAGAGGGAGTGGCCTCGAGTTGCAGCTGGGGAGGCTCAGACTGGGCATTAGGAAAAATTGCTTCACCCAAAAGGTCATCAGGCACTGGCCCAGGCTGCCCAGGGAGGTGGTGGAGTCCCAGCCCTGGAGGGGTTTAAAAGCCATTTGGATGAGGAGCTCAGGGCCATGGCGTAAGAGTTGTGTGCAGGGAGGGGGTGGGTTGTGGCTGGACTGGATGATCTTAGGGCCTTTTCCACTCAGCAGTTGTGTGGTGCTGTGATGCCAGCTGCACTTGCTCCAGCAGCCCTGTCTGCTGTCTTCCTTTGCCTGTGGGACACTCAGCTAAGGGTCCTCCCCGAGGGGCTGCAGAGTGCAGCTCCTGTGGCTGGGGATGCAGTCAGTGTAGAGGCTGCCTGTGGAGGGCAATAACCAGAGCAGCCTCCTGCTGCTCCTGCATTCCTTTCAGACTCACATACAGCATCACCTGTGGCATCCCGATCCATCAAGATCTGCACTAAGCACTTGTGAATCTTATTGACCACTTCTTTTAGAGGATGATAAATCCTCCTTCTCCACAGCAAACAGATTTAATAGAGCAGCTTTTTTCCCCCTTCTTTGATTTATGTTTGCCATGAGCAGAAAGCAGGATTTCAGCAGCCAGTGCTCTGGAGGCTGAGGTGGGCACTGTCTGCTTTGCTGCTGGGTGACAAATTGTGTATGAAGGCTCGGTGACAGTTCATGATGTGTTCATAGAGAGCCAGAGCACTTCTTGTTGCAGTTGTAGCTTCAATATTAAACTTTGTTGAAACCCAGCTTTAAATGCAGAGGATGCCTCTGGAGTGATGTGAGCTCAGAGAATGAAAAGAGGCAAACAGAGCCCTGTGCATTGGGCTTGAGAAGAGAGATGATGTTTAAAATCTGTCTGGTCTTGAAAATGTGGAAGTAGTGTGGCCAGCCAGGCTAGGGAGGTTCTGCTCCTGCTCTGCTCTGCCCTAGGGGGACCACAGCTGTGTCCAGGTCTGGACTTCTAAGTTGAAAAGAGCCAGGGAACTGCTGGAGAGAGCCCAGGGGAGGCTGTGGAGCTGCTGAGGGGCCTGGAGCAGCTCTGTGAGGAGCAAAGGCTGAGAGCCCTGGGGCTGAGAGCCTGCAGAAGAGCAGCCCCAGAGGGCAGCTGAGCAATGCTCAGCAAGAGCTAAAGGAGCTGTGGGGGGCAAGGGGCTGGGGCCAGACTCTTGTGAGTGGTGCCCAGGGACAGGCCAAGGGGCAGCAAGGGGCACAGAGTGTCAGGCAGGAGGTTGGATGTGAAGAGGAGGAGAAAGTTGTTTGTTGTGAGGGTGCTGGAGGCCTGGAGCAGGCTGCCCAGAGAGGCTGTGGAGTGTCCTTGTGTGCAGAGCTTCCAACCCCCCTGGGCACTGTGCTGCTGGGCAAGCTGCTGTGGGTGCCCTGCTTTAGGAGTGGGCTTGGACTGGATGATCTCCAGAGGTCACATCCAGCCCCACTGTCCTGGGATTCTGGGATTCTGTGAATCCAGCAGATTCATGTGAGCCTTAAATATTGAACACATAACCACACTTGAGATGCTGTGGCTGCTCCTACCTCTGAAGTATTTAAATGCCTCTGAGTGAAGCCTACATTTCCCCTTAATGCACCTAATGCACTCAGAACATTGCCAGCCCTTCATTGCCAGGCCAGCTGCTGGAGCAAGTTGAATTTTTAAAGCACCCATGAATTATCAATGACATCTGTTCTGAAAAATGTCAATTCCTATCCTTGGCTTGGCAGAATCCATCTCTTTTGTGCAACATCCTCTTCCTCCCCAGGCCCTTTCCAAGCTCTACTGACACAGGGTTCCAGGCGCGATATTGCTCCTCCAGGGTTTCGATCCGTAGACCAGTCCCACTCGGAGGTAGTGATGAGCAGAAGTGCACACAGCTATTTCTGAGCCATATCCCAGGGCTCCAACTACAGATGATGAAATGGCTGGAGAAGTGATATGCCCACCTAGCCCATACATACCAGGGTGGGTGGCACCGCTCCCAAGCCACACAGGCCAGGAGCAAGCAGCGGCTGGGGACAGCTTCTTCACAGGGTCAGTGAGGTATAGTGGCACTCCTCATCACTAATGCTGGCAGTTTGGGTGGTGTTTGGTTGTGACAGTAAGCAGGGGCTTGGCACCACACACCCATCCCATCAGCCAAAACCTGATGTGGGTGGTTTGATCCTGTCCACCTAATCCTACCATACGGTCACAGTTTACCTCTCACTGCTTCATTCCTCCTGCTGCTGTGCACTAACGCTGGAGCCTGGCAAAATGCAGCTAGGAGGATGGTGTTGTGTGTGCTGGGGTTGGTACCCAGTGAGGGGTAGAAGTCTTTTTCACATGTCCACAGTAGTCTTCAGACTCTATGACACAAGCTCCAGCACCCTCACAATAAACAACTTGCTCCTCCTCTTCACATCCAACCTCCTGCCTTCCACTTTGTGCCCTTTGTTGCGCATTGTCCTGTCCCTGGGCACCACTGAGCAGAGTCTGTCCCCAGCCTCTTGCCCCCAGAGCTGCTTTATCTCTTGCTGAGCATTGCTCAGCTGCCCTCTGGGGCTGCTCTTCTGCAGGCTCTCAGCCCCAGGGCTCTCAGCCTTTGCTTCTCACAGAGCTGCTTCAGGCCCCTCAGCAGCTCCGCAGCCTCCCCTGCACTCTCTCCAGCACTTCCCTGGCTCTCCTCAACTGAGGAGCACAGAACTGGGCCCAGTGGCCTCCCTCCAGATGTGGCCTCCCTAGGGCAGAACAGAGTAGGAGCAGAACCTCCCTGGTTGTGCTGCCCACACTCTTCCTCATGCACCCCAGGTGACCACTGGCCCTCTTTGCCACATGAAGCACGTTACTGGCTCCTGGTTGCCATTATTCCCAAGGACCTCACTCTGCTGAGAAGTCTGAACCAGAGCAGGCTGAGGGGAGGCCTCATTGCTGTCTGCAGCTACCTGAAGGGACATTATGGAGAGGCTGCTGCTGGGTTCTGCTCACAGGTCACTGGAGACAGAACAAGGGGGGATGGCCTCAAGCTGAGGCTGGGGAAGTTTAGAGTGGACATTAGGAAAAAGTTTTTCCTGGAGAGAGTGGTCAGGGACTGGAATGAGCTGCCCAGGGAGGTGGTGGAGTCACCCAGCCTGGCTGTGTCCCAGGGTGGTTTGGATGTGGTGCTTGGGGCTATGGTTTAAGGTGACTCTTGTAGAGCAGGGCTCTAGGCTGGGCTTGGTGCTCCTGAGGGGCTTTGCCCACCTGCATGGCTCTGTGATTGTGTGAAGTTTTGGAAATAGTAATTTTGATTTTCTTTCTTACTCTTGTGCTGGGATGTGAAAGCAAAGTGCCTGATGCTGGCAGGAAGAGTCACTTCCACATCTAAAAGCAGAAACATAGCTTTCTGCTGTAGTAAGCTGTAGGAACTTTACATTGATGCACTCCTCACTAGAAAATGAGCTCAGAAGTCTGCAGGGAAAGCAGCAGAGGTCTGCTCTGTGTGCACTGGGCAGAGCTGGGCAGGTGGCTGGAAATCTGTCAGGTGCTTTTGTGGAATCAGGATTTCCTTTCTTTTATTTTTCTTTTTTACTGGGAAAGAAACAAAAAAAAAAAACCCAACAACCAAAACCAGCAAAACCAAAGCCAGCAAAACTGAAGCCTTTTTGTTAAACCCTCTGAACCAAAGGAGGGGTTAATGCACACTTTGCTAAGTAAGAAAAATAACAAAGCCCAGAGGCTCAGGCCAGGAAGATGGGAACTCTGAGATAATATTCAGTGTGCCCAAAGGGACAGTGCTGTCTCTTGTTGTCACCATCTATATTTAGCCACCACACTCACATGCAACTTAAAATACCTAGAATAGCAAGAAGAGGTTTTTTTCTCCCCTTCACTGAAGTGCTGCAGTGTAGGGTTGTTAATTTTGGCTTATCACAGCTGACACTTGATGGGGGGGGGCGGGGGTGTGTGTGTGGAAAAATAGTGGTTTGAAGCTTTAACTCTCTCCACATGTGCCCCTTGCCAGGAGCCCTCTTGACTCCTACCAAACTTTCTTGGCTCTGGTAAATTCTGTGCCCCCCTTCCCTCCCCCCCAGTCAGGAGAAGTTTCAGAGGTCACTGAGTTGATTTAAAATCTGTTGCTGTTTGTGCAGCTGATAATGGGCAAAGAGAAAAAAAAAGCTGTTAGCTACCAGAGCTGGCTCACACACACACAAAAGCTGTTCATGATTCCAGCTTCCTACTTGCATCAGCTGAAACTCTCCTGATTGCTGCATGCAAACAGTGTGATTTGTGGTTCCATACAGTGGGTTACATGAAAATGAGCAATGACTTTTCACACTTCCAGGAGTGTTTCATGCTGTCACAACGTTAAGTTTTTGTGGAGTTTACCCAGTTATGGAGAGGAGAATGAAGGACTTCTGTGCTTGACAAATATTTCTGTCTTAGGAACATATTACACACTGCAGCCTGCTGGTTCGTAGTGAGGAATGCTCCAGAGGGTCAGAGAGGTCAGAAGAAGAGAGCAGAAAAGAGAATCAGAGAGTCAGAGAATGGCCTAGGTTGGAAGGGACCTTGGACATCATCTGCTCCGACCCTCCATGGGCAGGGACACCTCACAACTACCTCAGGCTGCTCAAAGCCTCATCCAGCCTGGCCTTGAACACCTCCAGGCAGGAGGCAGCCACAGCCTCCCTGGGCAGCCTGTGCCAGAGTCTCACCACCCTCACACTGAAGAACTTCTTCCTCAGCTCCAGTCAGCTTCAAAGCATTCCCCCTTGGCCTGTCTCTGGACACCCTCATGAGAAGTCCCTCTGCAGCCTTCCTGCAGGATCCCTTCAGGCACTGGCAGGCAGCTCTAGGGTCCCCCAGAGTCTTCTCCTCTGCAGGCTGCACAACCCCAGTGCCCTCAGGCTGTCCTCACAGCAGAGCTGCTCCAGCACTTGGATCATCTTTGTGGCTTCCTCTGGCCTCACTCCAGCAGCTCTGCATCCTTCTTCTGCTGGGGACACGAGCACTGAAGCACCATTTACTGGGAGTGTGTAACTTGTTTTTTACTTTTCTCCCAGGGAAAGGAAGTTTTTGAGAAGGGGAAGGAGCAGCTCTTGCTTTGCTACTTGCAACCAGTCTTGGTAGTAGCAGGGAAAAGGCTGTTCCCTGGGATGACAATAAGACATTCCTCACTGTGAGGGTGGGGAGCCGCTGGCACAGGTTGCCCAGAGAAGCTGTGAGTGCCCCCTCCCTGGAAGCATTAAAGATCAGGTTGGATGCAGCCTTGGGAAGCTGTAGTTGAAGATGTCCTTGCCTAGTGCAATGGAGTTGGACTGGATGACCTTTAAAGGTCCCTTCCTACCCAAACCATTCTCTGTGATTCAGTGGCATCTTTTTGTAGGCACTGCTGATTAGGAGCCCAAAGGTGGAAGTATTAAAGCCAAGTAAGAAGCTTCACTGATACGGATTCAG
>WAAF01003919.1:16792-28237 GCA_013400475.1 Tricholaema leucomelas | reverse complement strand
CAGCCTGCAGTGCTGCTTGGGGTTGTTGTAGAACCCTCTGGAGGACCCCAACACCAGCTTGCTGAGAAGAAGCATTCCTCAGCACCCGGAGCCTCTCCTGCTGCCCAAAGTGCCTGATCCAACATATTTCATCACCGGTTTAATGGGCCAGAGAATCTCTCGCTCTACATCTGCTCTATCCCTTTCCCTCCCTGGTTTTGTAAGCTGTGCTATGGGGAAAAGAGTAATCAAGAATGTCTGGGGAGGGTGGAGTGACCTAATGAACATATGTCTGAGTTAATGAACATTGCCATGGACTCTGGCAGTGTAGGTCCCGAGGCGACGGCAGGCTCGGAGCGGCTGTCGCGTCCTGAGCTGCAAACGTCTTCAGCCAGCTTGCCTCAGCACCAGGCCACTCTGCTATTAATAACTGCACTTAGAGAGCTCTCATATTTTTTTTTGCTGGGTGTTCAAGCTTTTGTTAGGGGCAGAATGCTGCACTGATTGATTACTTAGACCCCTAACTGCATGGGGCTAAGCGAGAGCGAGAGAGCGCTCCCATTGCCTGCCTATTGTATTTGTCTCCTTCTCTCTCCTGAAGTCCTGCAGCTGAAAGGAGAGAGAGATGCTGGAAGAAGTAGTTCAAGACTGAGAAATGGAAGCCTTCTTTTGGGGTGTTTTCATTTGCAGGTAACTCCTGCAGCCTGCAGCAGAGGAGGCTCAGGGCAGAGCTCATTGCTGTCTGCAGCTGCCTGCAGGGAGGCTGTAGCCAGCTGGGGTTGGGCTCTGCTGCCAGGCAGCCAGAAGCAGAAGAAGGGGACACAGCCTCAAGCTGTGCCAGGGCAGGTCTAGGCTGGATGTGCTGAGGAAGTTGTTGTCAGAGAGAGTGATTGGCATTGGAATGGGCTGCCCAGGGAGGTGGTGGAGTGGCCGTGGCTGGAGGTGTTGAAGCCAAGCCTGGCTGGGGCACTTAGTGCCATGGTCTGGTTGGTTGGGCAGGGCTGGGGGCTAGGTTGGGCTGGAGGAGCTTGGAGCTCTCTGCCAACCTGCTTAATTCTATGGTTCTATTTTCATTTCCAAGAGACTCCTGGAAAAACAAAGGGCATAAAGTTGGCAGAATCCTTAGGCTCCAGCAGCAGCAATGCTAAGGTGATTTGGACTTCCTTGCTTGAGCCTCCTCCTATTTGCTAGATGTGTTCTGACATCAGACCTGACACTGAGCCACCTGCAGATCCCCCAGTGCTGGAATGTGGATTCACTTGAGAACTGTTTCTGTGTTCTCTACCACTGACAAGGAAAGTGCAGTCAGATTGCTTCTGGTAATCACCAGCCAGGGAGGTCCTGGGTCCTGGCAATGAGACACTGCCACAGACTGCCCAGGGAAGCTGTGGATGCCCCTTCCTGAAGCTGTTCAAGGCCAGGTTGGAGAGCGAAGATGGAGAGATGCTGAGTCTTCCTCAGCAGGGGGATGCTGTGCCTTCCTCAGCAGGGGGATGCTGAGTCTTCCTCAGCAGGGGGATGCTGAGTCTTCCTCAGCAGGGGGATGCTGAGTCTTCCTCAGCAGGGGGATGCTGAGTCTTCCTCAGCAGGGGGATGCTGAGTCTTCCTCAGCAGGGGGATGCTGAGTCTTCCTCAGCAGGGGGATGCTGAGTCTTCCTCAGCAGGGGGATGCTGAGTCTTCCTCAGCAGGGGGATGCTGAGTCTTCCTCAGCAGGGGGATGCTGAGTCTTCCTCAGCAGGGGGATGCTGAGTCTTCCTCAGCAGGGGGATGCTGAGTCTTCCTCAGCAGGGGGATGCTGAGTCTTCCTCAGCAGGGGGATGCTGAGTCTTCCTCAGCAGGGGGATGCTGAGTCTTCCTCAGCAGGGGGATGCTGAGTCTTCCTCAGCAGGGGGTTGCTGAGTCTTCCTCAGCAGAGGGATGCTGAGTCTTCCTCAGCAGGGGGATGCTGAGTCTTCCTCAGCAGGGGGATGCTGAGTCTTCCTCAGCAGGGGGTTGCTGTGCCTTCCTCAGCAGGGGGATGCTACTTTCATGCTCTCACCACCCTCATGTTGAAGAGCTTCTCCCCAACCTCCAGGCTGACTCTCCCCATTTCCAGCTTTGCTCCATTCCCCCCAGTCCTGTGACTCCCTGACAGCCTAAAAGGTCCCTCCTCAGCTTTCTTGTACCCCCCTAAAGATACTGAAAGTTCACAGTAAGATGACATAAGGTCACAGGAGGTCACCTGGGAGCCTTCTCCTCACCAGACTGCACAGCCCCAACTCCCTCAGTCTCTGCTCCTAGCAGAGCAGCTCCAGCCCTCTGCTCAGGCTCAGTTCCCTGCAGGGTGCATTTAGCTCTCTTGGCTGCCTCTGCACAGGCAGCACAGCAGGTTTGAGAGCTTCCAGGCAGCAGGTGCCAGAAATCCCTAACCACACAGCACAGCAATGTATTGTTCTGTTGATGCTGACTGCAGCTCTGCTGCTCTGTCTCCTTGCAGGTCTGGAAGTGAGGTTTATTTTCTGCCTGGTGTCAATCCTGATGGCAGCAGGAAGGCTTCCCCCTTCCAAAAGCCACCTGGCAGCCGGCACTAATCACTCTCCTGTTGGCAGAGTCAGTCCAAAGGCCAAGGATTGAGTGGAAGAAATGAAGCCCCAACCTCTTGTCTGGTCACTCCTGGTCAGGGCTGAGCTGTATGGGAGGATTATTATCTCTGCTCCATGGCACTTTTGTGGCTAAATTGAGAGCTTCAATCTTCTGGGCTGTCAATGCAGAAAACTTTTCTGGGCACTATTATCCTTTAAAAAAAAATCAAAGGAAGAAAGGGAGCAGGGCCAGGAGGATGCTGAGAGGGCTGCAGCAGCTCTGCTGTGAGCACAGACTGAAAGAGTTGGGGCTGTGCAGGCTGGAGCAGAGGAGGCTCCCAGGGGACCTTCTTGTGGCCTTGCAGGGTCTGAAGGGGGCTACAAAAAAACTGGGGAGGGACTTTGAGGCTGTCAGGGAGTGCCAGGAGTGGGGGAAATGGAGCAAAGCTGGAGGTGGGGAGAGTGAGGCTGGAGGTGAGGAGGAAGTTGTTGAGCAGGAGAGTGGTGAGAGGCTGGAATGGGTTGCCCAGGGAGGGGGTTGAGGCCCCATGGCTGGAGGTGTTTCAGGCCAGGCTGGCTGAGGCTGTGGGCAGCCTGCTCTAGGGTAGGGTGTCCCTGGGCATGGCAGGGGGGTTGGAACTGCCTGATCCTTGTGGTCCCTTCCCACCCTGACTGATTCTGTGATTCATAAGAGAGAAAGAAATAAAAATGAAGATATTCTCTGACTGTGTCTGCAGTGGCAGTGGAGCCACTCCAGCTGTGCACCACTGTCATTATTTGTTTGTTGTTGGCTGGAAACAGCACAGTGCAAAGAGAAGCAGAGAAATGTTGTAACCTGGGCAAGCTGTGCCAGTGTCTCCTCACCCTCACTGTACTNTCTGAGGAGAGCAGAGCCAAGGGGCAGAATCCCCTCCCTTGCCCTGTGCCCACACTGCTCTGGCTGCAGCCCAGCACAGGGTTGCTGTCTGGGCTGCACTCACCCTGCAGGCTCCTGTGGAGCTTTGCATCAGCCCAGACCCCCAGGGCCTGTTCCTCAGGGCTGCTCTCAGCCATTCCCCACCCAGCCTGGAGCTGTGCCTGGGCCTGCACCCAGCCATCTTCAATCCCATTCTGTGCTTCTGTCATCCACAGCCTCCCTGGATGTGCTCAGGACCAGGTTGGCTGAATCCTTGGGCGACCTGCTCTAGTGGGAGATGTCCCTGCCTATGGCAGGGGGGTTGGAACTGGCTGATCCTTGAGGTCCCTTCCAACCAAAACCATTCTCTGACACTGATGGGCAAGCAGACCTCCTGCCCTGGAAGAAAACCACTGTAGGTGAAGGAGAAGACCTGAACCCAACCCTGAGGCTTGCCTAAAATCTGGCTAAAGGATGAAACTCCTCATCAAGATTCTCAGCCAGCCTGGCCTTAATTGACTAATGCATCATTCTGTTAACACTAATGGCAAATTAAATGGGCTTGATCAATACTCAACCAATGAATTGTGGCTAATTGACATTGATTTTAATGGGAATTACCTTAAAATATTAGCTGCTGCACAGCCCCAGCTGTAGGGGTTGCATATCAGAGTATTACATTTCAGGCTAGGGTTTTGCAAGAAGCATTAGCAGCAATTAGTGAGATTTCCTTGGATGTGAGGAGGAGTTGCAAGCAGTCATCCCAGGAAGGAGAATAAAGAGGAAATTAAATGATCTCCTTACAAATAATAGATTATTTTTTCTCATTACATTGTTTTCTTCCATCTCTGCCTTGACTGCTCTGGATGATTAAAGGCTTTTAAATCATCATTTAAGCCACTTTGCTTGCCTTGTGCTAACAAGCAGAATGAATTAACTGAATTAATTAAGGGAAACAAGTGGGAGGTAAAATCCCAGAGTGGAGAGAGAAAAATGAGGGCTGGAGGCTAAGGAATTGGGATCCTGCATCCAGCTGTTGGGTGCAGAGACATTTGCAGTGACAGGAATGGAGTTGGTTGGATGTTAGGAAGCACTTCCTGATGGAAAGGATGATCAGACCCCTCAAGGGAGGTTCTCCTCCCCCTCTGCTCTGCCTTGGTGAAACCTCATAGAATCATAGAATCAACCAGGCTGGGAGAGGTGGTGGAGTGGCCATGGCTGGAGGTGTTGAAGCCAAGCCTGGCTGGGGCACTTAGTGCCATGGTCTGGTTGGTTGGGCAGGGCTGGGTGCTAGGTTGGGCTGGAGGAGCTTGGAGCTCTCTTCCAGCCTGCTTGGTTCTGTGTAAGTGGACAGAAGTGATCCCAGGTTGGTGGCACACACCAGCACCTCATCCCCGTGGGGATCTGCAGAGCTGCTGACGTGGCAATAAAGTGCTGCTCACTGCCACTGCTTTCACTCACTGCTTATCTTCAGTGCTCCCAGAGCTTGTAAAACAAAGGTAAAGAGGGAACCAGCAGCAGCTCTCTGCTTATCACCCCCAGTAATTACATCTCCTACCGAAGCAGGGGAAGGAACTGTCTCAGCAGTGACATCTCTGTCAGTAAATCTTGCCTGACAGCAGAGGGGACAGGGGCACTACATCTGCAGCACCTGCTTTGCCTAGGACTGGTTGCTGAGAAGCCAACACAAGTTCTGGGGTGACATTTGCAGCTGATCCCAAGTGGAAGGGTGAACTTTATAAGCTGGAAAAAAGGGAGGCTCTCCAGAGGGACCTGGAAAGGCTGCAGAGATGGGCTGAGGAGATTCTCAGGAGGCTCAGTAAGGCAAGGTGCAAGGTCCTGCATCTAGGGTGGGGTAACTCAGTCCAGGCTGGGGGCTGATGAGGTTGAGAGCAGCCCTGCAGAACAGGATTTTGGAGTGCTGGTGGGTGAGAAGCTGGGCAGGAGCCAGCAGTAGGTAACCCAGAAGGCCAGGGGCAGCCTGGGCTGCATCCAAAGCAGCGTGGGCAGAGCTGGAGAGAGAGGATCATAGAACCACAGGACCAAGCAGGTTGGCAGAGAGCTCCAAGCTCCTCCAGCCCAACCTAGCCCCCAGCCCTGCCCAACCAACCAGACCATGGCACTAAGTGCCCCAGCCAGGCTTGGCTTCAACACCTCCAGCCACGGCCACTCCACCACCTCCCTGGGCAGCCCATTCCAGTGCCAATCACTCTCTCTGACAACAACTTCCTCCTCACAGCCTAACATTTCTTGTCTTGCCCATGAAGCAAGGGTGAATCAGACCTGAATTCTCCGGGGGGGGGAATAAGACCACATCAAAAAGAGGTTATGGTGCATAAGTGCTGTGCCAGCAGGGAGGGAGAAACAGGAGAGAGAGGCCTCTAAAGTGTGCCAATGGGACAAGAGGAGAAAGGATTAAGCACCTAGGAAGTGTTGTGATGTGCTGATAAACTTTGTAAAGGGACCCTTAAGGTGTCAGAAGTTCATGTTCTGCTCCAGGGGAAGCTGAAAGTGAAGGGAAACTACACTCCTAAATGCCTTTAACTCTGCATATTCTGCCTGTGCCAGATCCTTTCCTGGCTCAGTGCTGCACTGGTTTCCAGCAGCTATCATCATTCTCCCTTAAAATAGAAACACAAGGAACACTTCACACCCTCTGCATTTCCCCCCTCCAGCCTCTCTCCAGCCCCCTTTCAGAGAGCAGTCAGATCACAGAATCACAGAATCAGTCAGGGTGGGAAGGGAGCACAAGGAGCAGCCAGTTCCAACCCCCCTGCCATGCCCAGGGACACCTCACACTAGAGCAGGCTGCACACAGCCTCAGCCAGCCTGGCCTGAAACACCTCCAGCCATGGGGCCTCAACCACCTCCCTGGGCAACCCCTGCCAGCCTCTCACCACTCTCCTGCTCAACAACTTCCTCCTCACCTCCAGCCTCACTCTCCCCACCTCCAGCTTTGCTCCATCCCCCCCACTCCTGGCACTCCCTGACAGCCTCAAAGTCCCTCCCCAGCTTTCTTGTAGCCCCTTCAGACACTGAGATCTTCTTCTCCAGAGCAGTCAGCCCCAGCTCCAGGAGTGCTTCTGTTCACACCATACTGATCCAAGTGAGAAGCCCTCTCCCATGGCACAAGCCTAGCACAAGGTGTCCTTCCCAACAAAACAACCTCACAGCTCTTTCCAGCTGCAGGCTTGGAAGGCAAAGTCTGACGCTGACCTATTTATGGTTCGGGAGGGGCTTTCAAGTGCTGAAGTTAGTCAGCAGGATAGCTGAATGTGTCTGTGTGAGCACAAAGGGAAAGCAGGAATGGTGTCACCAGTGGAGATGATGGTCTGTCTGCTGGCCAGATCTCCTGGGGAGTGTAAAACAAGCTGGGGGGGGGAGTGTGTGGGGGGGAAATGATGTAGTTAAAATTGCTAAGTGAAGTTTGGAGGAGTGAATTCTGTGTTTGGCACTGCACTGCTGCACATCAGGCTGGACTGCTCCAGCTGCTGTTCAGCAGCTGCATGGCTGACCATGCAAACTGTACAGCTCTGCTCTCTCCCCTTCCTTCTCACAGGGTTAGAGGATGTCAGGGGTTGGGAGGGACCTCTGCAGAGCTTCCAGTCCAACCCTCCTGGCACAGCAGGAGCAGAGAATCCAGCTCAGGTCGCACAGGAACACGTCCAGGCAGGGCTGTAAAGGATCCAGAGGAGACTCCACAACCCCTCTGGGCAGCCTGTGCCAGGGCTCTGCCACCCATCCTTACAGTCAAGAAGTTCTTGGTCATGTTGAGGTGGAACTTCCTGTGCTGCAGTTTCCTTTCCTTGTCCCTTGTGCTATGCCAAGGCACAAGTGAGCAGAAGCTGTCCCTGTCCCTTCCTTCCTGATCCCCAACCCTCAGCTACTGCTCAGATGCCTCTCAGCCTTCTCCTCTGCAGACTGAACAGCCCCAGGGCTCTCAGCCTCTGCTCACCAGGCAGTGCTGCAGTCCCTTCAGCATGCTTGCAGCCCTCCCTCAGCCTGTCTCCAGCAGATCTCTGTCCCTCCTGATCTGGGGAGCCCAGAACTGGATGCAGTATTCCATGTGAGGCCTCACCAGGGTGGAGCAGAGTCGAAGAACCTCTCTAAAGCTACTGCCCTCACTCCTCTTCAGGCTCCCCAGGGTCTCATTGGCATTCTTGGCCAGCAGGGCACATTGCTGTCCCATGCTGAACTGGTTGCCCAGCAGTTATTTTCCTCTTCCCTGCTTTGTGCCAGGCTGCCCTGAACTTATTTTCAGCTTACCCAGCACCAGCAGGGAACAGCAGCACTGCAAACTTCACAGGGAGATGCTTCCCCTCGCTCTGCAGTGCAGTTTGGCAGCTGTGCAGGTGCCAGCAGTCGCCCATGAGCTGGGTTTGGAGGCTGTGCCACCCTGATGCAGCCAGCACCGAGCAAAGCCAACAGCCTGGGCACGTGCGGCCGTGAGGGGCAGCGAAACGGCAGCCTGGGAAGAATGCCATGGCAACATCTGTCCACTGCTGCAGCACTGCAGCTGGGCTCTTGCCAGCTCATTTCACTGCCCTGAGTATGCCACATGCATGACCTGGCCCAGCACTCACATGAAAATTTGATGTCAGCTCCACTTGGGCATTTCCTTCAGAGATTCTCGGTGAGAGTTGGAGATGTTCCTCACCCCCATTCCCAAGCCCTGCAGTTAGATAAATTCATGATGATGTCACTTTTCACTCCCTGAAAGAGGAGCTTTTGAACCTCCCCTTTGCTCCAGAAAGTTACACAGTGGCAGCAAAGAAAAGCTAAAGTAACTTTGGGGAGTTTCAAATCGTAGAATCAATCACAGAATCACAGCAGCACAGCAGCAAAGCAGCACAACACCACAGCAGCAAAACAGCACAGCAGCACAACAGCAAAGCAGCACAGCAGCACTGATCTGGGGAGCCCAAGCAGCACAGCACCACAGCAGCACAGAATCACAGCATCACAGAATCACAGCATCAGAGAATCACAGCAGCACAGAATCACAGCAGCACAGAATCACAGCATCATATAATCACAGCATGCACTAATCACAGCAGCACAGCAGCACAGCAGCACAGCACCACAGAATTGTCTGTGCTGGAAGGGACCTCAAGGATTAGCTATTCCAGCCCTCTGCCATGGGCAGGGACACCTCCTGTTAGATCAGGCTGCTGAGAGCCACATCCAAGCCTGGCCTTGAACACCTCCAGAAGTGTTTATTTGTTGTTGTTGGGTTTGGCTGGGTCTGATGGATGTTGTTTGGGGGTTGTTGATTGGTTATTGTTTGGGTTTGCTTGGGCTCTGCAGGGAGCTTTGTTTGATTCTCTGTCTGTGTAGTTTCACTTTCTGCTTTAGTTTGGGTTGCTTTGGGGGGAGGTTGTTCCGTTTGGGTGTCTGTGTGTTTCTTTTCTGGTTTTGCTTTGTTTCCATCTACTGATTCTAACCTCTTTTGACAGACCCTGATGGTTTGGATGTGTTTTACAGCAGTTTTTCTGTATTTATAGCAATGATTCCAATATTTTCTGTTGATTTTAACTATTTTGTAGTGTTTTCTGTTGTAAAATGCTATAAAACATACTCGAGAAGGCACTTTCAAAACTCAGACACCTCTGACTAGACTGAGCAGCATTCTTCCTAGGCAGCTGACCAGACTAATCCTCTGTTTCCAAGTCAGTTCCTTGTGTTAATCATGAGACCTGCGCTGTGGATGCTGCTGCTGTTGCCATAAGGGGTTTGCTTTGCACAGATTCTGGAGTCATATTTTGATTTCTGTGACTAAATCTGTGGCAAAACCCCCAAAAAGTAAATAAAACCAACTCAGAAGTTGCTCAATTGACAAAGTTTATACTGAACCTAATGCTGCTGAAGGTCATCTCAGTCGTTCTGATCATGGAGGCTGAATCATGCCCTCGGAGAACCCCTGAAGAATTTGGAGATGGTAAAGGGGAAAGTCACAAAGAATAAATCAAAGGGAACCAAAAGCAAAAACCTGAAGTTAAGGAAGCATAGAAAAGCCTAAGCCTGCAGGCAAATGGGAAAAGGGTGGAGGAGAAGCAAATCTAAAGCTAAAAAGCCCAACCAGGAAAAAAACACAACCAGGAAACAAAGATAACAGAATCACAGAATCAGTCAGGGCTGGAAGGGACCACAAGGAGCAGCCAGCTCCAACCCCCCTGCCATGCCCAGGGACACCCTACCCTAGAGCAGGCTGCACACAGCCTCAGCCAGCCTGGCCTGAAACACCTCCAGCCATGGGGCCTCAACCCCCTCCCTGGGCAACCCATTCCAGCCTCTCACCACCCTCCTGCTCAACAACTTCCTCCTCACCTCCAGCCTCACTCTCCCCACCTCCAGCTTTGCTTCATTCCCCCCACTCCTGGCCCTCTCTGACAGCCTCAAAAGTCCCTCCCCAGCTTTTTTGTAGCCCACTTCAGATGCTGAAAGGCCACAAGAAGGTCCCCTGGGAGCCTCCTCTTCTCCAGCCTGCACAGCCCCAACTCTATCAGTCTGTGCTCACAGCAGAGCTGCTGCAGCCCTCTCAGCATCCTCCTGGCCCTGCTCTGGACACTCTCCAGCATCTCCACAGCCCTCTTGTCCCAGGGGCTCCAGAACAGAGACTGAACAAGGCCAAGTGCAGAGTTCTACACTTTGGCTACAACAACCCCAAGCAGCACTAGGTCCAGGCTGGATGTGCTGAGGAAGTTGTTGTCAGAGAGAGTGATTGGCACTGGAATGGGCTGCCCAGGGAGGTGGTGGAGTGGCCGTGGCTGGAGGTGTTGAAGCCAAGCCTGGCTGGGGCACTTAGTGCCATGGTCTGGTTGGTTGGGCAGGGCTGGGGGCTAGGTTGGGCTGGCTGAGCTTGGAGCTCTCTGCCAACCTGCTTGGTTCTGTGATTCTGTGATTAGTAAAATACCCAAATCTAGCAAAGTGAAGCTGGTTAGCAGTGGTTTAAAGAGTTCATACTCCTCTGGTCCCTTTGGCCAGAAGCTAGAGCTGATTCTCTTGTCCACTTTGGCATCATGAAGAATAAAAGAGAGTTTAATGACCCCATCAAACCTAAGGAATGGAAAGGAGTCAAGCCCTAAGGCTGACTTGGACTGCTGGAGCACCTACATCCAGCTTTACATTCCTCTTTGGTGTGCTCCTGCTGGAGCATTCCCACAGGTGCACCGAGCAGAAAGACCTCCAGAGGCAGGAAATGGCCACTGCAGGGTTCCTGTGGATGGGGGAGGACAGAAAAGCACCCACACTGCTGGCAGGATTGAGAGTGCCCAGGCAGTGCTTCCGTCGGACAGCTTCGGAGCAGTCAGGCGTTAGCAGGAGGAACCAGCAGCTGGCACAGGGGCTCGGAGGTACCAGGGAGCCTCTCACCCCTGTGCCCCTTGCTGCCTGCAGCCTTTGTACCTAGCAAGTGCACTTCAAAAGCTGGAGGCCAAAAGGCAGTGACCTCCCTGCTCTGCTCTCAGAGCTGGGGCAGTCAGCCTTGATCCTGGACTTGAGCATTTCATTCCTTTGGTGTTTAGCAGTGCCTGAACTGTAGCAGGCTGAGCAGAGAAGGTCACTACAGCGTAGCCTGCTCTGGTTAGACAAACCCAGGCCACCCCTGAGCCTGCTCCATGCTGTCACACCAACCTGCTCCTCCAATCCCTCCTGACTGATGGCAGCTCTTCTGCTGAGCTGTCAGAGCTGGACTTTCTGCCTCCCTCCTCCGGAGCCATCTGTCCTCCCACACCTTGCCCGTGCGCCGTGCGGAGCTGCGATGGGCTTCAGCTGCACTGCCTCTGCCTGCTCTGCTTCCAAAACTGCTCCTGCTCTGACATTGCTGTTCATTAGCTGCTGCTTCCCAGGAGAGCTGAGCCAGCTGATTTCTGCCTTCTTTTTTACCTCACCTTGTTTAATCCACCCCAGGACATTTAAAAAGGCCAAGGGCAGGGTTCTGCACTTTGGCCACAACAACCCCAAGCAGCACTGCAGGCTGGGGCCAGAGTGGCTGAGAGCAGGCAGGCAGA
>WAAF01003919.1:3121-16578 GCA_013400475.1 Tricholaema leucomelas | reverse complement strand
AGGCTGGATGTGCTGAGGAAGTTGTTGTCAGAGAGAGTGATTGGCATTGGAATGGGCTGCCCAGGGAGGTGGTGGAGTGGCCGTGGCTGGAGGTGTTGAAGCCAAGCCTGGCTGGGGCACTTAGTGCCATGGTCTGGTTGGTTGGGCAGGGCTGGGGGCTAGGCTGGGCTGGAGGAGTTTGGAGCTCTCTGCCAACCTGCTTTATTTGGAGAAGGAGACAAAGATGATGGAGAAGAAGACCAAGAAGATGGGGAAGGGGAAGAGTGGGGGGAGGGGTAGCAGAAGGGTAGGGGAAAGACTATGGAGAAGAGGAAGCAGAAGGGGAAGGGCAAGGGGAGAAGAAAAAAGAGGAAGAGGAGAAGAAAAGAGGAAGAGAAGAAGAGAAGAAAAGAAGAAGAAAGGAAGAAGAAGAGAAGAGGAGAAAGGAAGAGAGAATTCCAAGAAAATAATTTTTAAACCTGAAATCAAACTAAACCTCAGCTCTGAGTCAGCTCCTGCTGGCCCTCTGAGCACTGTGTGGAGAGGTCTCCATGTATGACTTGGAGAAGGATTTGGAGCTGGGAATCTTTCTTTCTAATTAGATTGTGCAGTGCCTGCTGCCTTCTGACTCAGTAAATAGCTGGGCTGGACACTGGGGGCTCTAGGGACCCCCACAGAGCAGTGGATAAAATGTCTTATTGATCTGACAATGCTTCTCATCAGGAGCAGTTGAATGCATTGATGCACCCAGGAGGGAAGAATATTGCTCTTTGTTTTGGTCTTTTCTTTCTGATCCCAGCCTGCACTGCACCTGTTGGGATGGCAATTTAAGGAAGAGACAGCAGCAGTGATTAAAGTCTCCCTAAGCCACTGCAGGGTCTGTATCCTCCACCTGAAACTGGGAGAATGGCAGAGAGGTTGATGGAGTGCATGAAACAGGATCAGAGAATGCCAGGGGCTGGAAGGGACCTCCAAAGCTCAGCCAGTCCAACCCCTGCCAGAGCAGCATCTCCCACACCAGATCACACAGGAACACAGCCAGGCAGGGGTTGAGTATCTGCACAGAGGCAGACTCCACACCCACCCTGGGCAGCCTCTCCCAGGGCTCTGGCAGCCTCACAGGGAAAAAATTCCTCCTCCTGCTTCCATGGCACTTCCTCTGCCTCAGCTGCCCCCCAGTGCCCCTTGTGCTGTCCCTGGGCATCACCCAGCAGAGCCTGGCTGCAGCCTGCTGCCACTCACCTGCACACACTGAGAGCCACTGCTGAGGTCCCCTCTCAGCTGCTCCTCTCCCAGCTCCCAGCCCCAGCTGGGCACAGGACTCCAGCTGTGGCCTCAGCAGGGCAGAGCAGAGGGGCAGCAGAACCTCTCTCCACCTACTCACCACAGCCCTTCTGCTGCCCCCCAGATGGCATTGCCCCTCCTGGCCCCCAGAGCACATTGCTGGCTCATGCTCACCCTCCCACCCACCAGCACCCCCAGACCCTTTTCCCCTTTGCTGCCTTCCAGCAGCTCAGTCCCCAACCTCTCCTGCTCCCTGGGGTTGTTCTTTCCCAGGTGCCAGACTCTGCCCTTGCCCTTGCTGAGCTTCATTCCATTTCTGCCTGCCCACCCCTCAGCCTGTGCCAGTCTGGCTGGGTGGCAGCACAGCCTCCTGGGGTGGCAGCCACTGCACCCAGCTTGGTGCCATCACAAACTTGCTGCCAGTGCCCTCTGTGCCCTCAGCTGGGTCATTGATGAATATATTGACCAGAACTGGTCCCAGTACTGACCCCTGTGGGACCCCACTGGTCACAGGCCTCCTGCTGGACTCCATCCCACTAACCACAGCTCACTTTCGGGTCTGTATCCTCCATGTGAAACTGTGAGGCTGACAGAGACCTTTCTGGACTGCATGAACCAGAATCACCAAATGTCAGGGGCTGGGATGGACCTCCAAAGCTCATCCAGCCCAACCCCCCTGCCAGAGCAGCATCACCTAACCCACACCGAGCTGCCTCACTGCTCTGAGCAGCAGGCACTCAAAGGATGGCAGCTCTCATCCTGAGCTCCCTCTCCTCTCTTCTTGGTTTTAATTACTTTGCACCACCAGAGAGGCTGCAGAGGAGTCAGTGAAGTTGGCATTTCTGCTCCTACCCATCACACACTTTGGTTTCTATAAAGAGAGACAGGGCCACCAGGGAGCTGAGAGTCATACCCCAGCCAAGGGAGGAGGAGATGCCTCCCTTTGCATTAGTTCTGCTGAAGACAATTTCTTCTGAAGCAATGACAGGGGCTGATGGGCTGAATTCTCCCGTGCTGCAGCTGCCCCCAGAAGCACTTAGACCCTGCTTCATTCCACTTGTACTCTGAAGTCTGGAGGGGCAGAGCTTTATTTCTCAAATGGTACCAGAGATTGATACCAAATCTCCTCTCCTGTGATGAAAGTCGAGCAGCATTCAGTGGCAGATTGATTTCTGTGCAGAGAGAAGGGTAGTGGCAAAGCAGGCATCTGTGCTGCTGGAGCACACTCCCTTCATGCTGTGTTCAGGTGGGAGATGCTGGCCACCCACGGAGCACATTTACCTGTACCTAGAGGTGAAGCTTCTTGTGGCTGAACACTCAACCAGAGCCAGCAGTGGTCGCTGGCAGCCCAGAGGCAGCTGAGTGCTGGCTGCATCCAAAGCGAGGGGAGCAGCAGCACAGGGAGGGGATTCTGCCCCTCTGCTCTGCTCAGACCCCACCTGCAGCACTGCCTCCAGCTCTGGGCAGCAAGTCCAGGGAGGTTTTCCTGCCCCTCTGTTGTGCTCCAGTTAGATGACTGTGCCCAGTTCTGGGCTCTCCAGTTCAAAAGAGACAAGGAACTACAGGAGAGTCCAGCAGAGGGCTATGAAGATGATTGGAGGACCGGAGCAGCTTTTCAGTGAGGAACGGCTGAGAGCCCTGGCAGCCTCCTTCAGCCTGGAGAAGACTGACAGCAGACCTCAGCAAGAGCTAAAGTGCAGAGGGCAAGGGGATGGGGCCAGACTATTTTCAGCCATGCTTAGTGACAGGATGAGGGCAACTGGAACACAGAAGGTCCCCTCTGGACACAGGGGAGAACTTCTTTACTTTGAGGGTGGCAGAGCACTGGCACAGGCTGCCCAGAGAAACCATTGCCTCTCTTCTGCAGACATTCAAATCCCACCCAGATGCCATCCTGTGCAACCTGCTTTAGGTGAATCTGCTTTAGGAGAGGGATTAGACTGGATGATCTTAAACACCTCCCCCCTGGAAGTGTTCAAGGCCAGGCTCAGGATAAGGTCTTGAGCGACCTCTTCTAGTGAGAGGTGTCCCTGCCTGTAGCAGGGGTCTGGAACTGCTCAGGCCAGCCCTGGAGTGCTGTGTCCAGTCCTGGCCTCCTCCATTGCAGAGAGATGTTGAGGTGCTGGAAGGTGTTGAGAGAAGGGCAGCAAGGCTGGGGAGGGGCCTGGAGCACAGCCCTGTGAGGAGAGGCTGAGGGAGCTGGGGGTGTGCAGCCTGCAGCAGAGGAGGCTCAGGGCAGAGTTCATAGAGCTCTCTAGTCCCAGGGGAGAGCATCACCAAGCTGGGATCTGGATTCTCAGCTAGGTGAAAGTGCTTGGAGAGCTCTGGGGCACAGGAGACCAGGGTTAAATGGATGCTCTAGCCAAGGACATTCAGTGCCTAACTGATTTGCAGTCTCTGGTAACCCTTGGATTCTGCTGCCAGCCACACATGAGGTGGAAATTCCTCTCAGCTCACCTAGCATAGAGTCAGATGCCTAAGAAATGCTTTTGACAGTGAACTCAGCTTGCTCTGACTTTCTGTGGTTAGACATTAACCTGCAACGTCCTCAACCAGCTTTTGGACGTGTGCCTGAGGTCCTCAAGCCTGCAAGCAGCAGAGCTACCACCTCACCATCACTGCTCTCCAAAGAGAAGGACAATGAACACTAAACCCTTTCTCCATACAGCTGAGTCACCATCCCTGGAGGTGTTTCAGAGGAGACTGGATAAGGCAGTTAGTACCAGGGGTCAGTTAACTACAAGGGTTAGGTGATAGGTTGGGCTCCATGACCTTAAATATCTTTTCCAAGCTGGTTAATTCTGTGGTGCTCTGATTTGGTTACTCTGTGACTCTGTGATTTTGCTATGGCTGTGATTTTGTTCTGGCTCTGTCATTCTGTGACTCTGTAACTCTGTGATTTTGTGACTCTGTGATTCTGTGACTGTGATTTTGTGATTCTGAGACTCTGATTCTGTGGTTCTGTGACTCTGTTATTTTGTTATGGCTCTGATGATTTTGTTCTGGCTCTGTCATTCTGTGACTCTGTAACTCTGTGATTTTGTGACTCTGTGATTCTGTGACTGTGATTTTGTGATTCTGAGACTCTGATTCTGTGGTTCTGTGACTCTGTTATTTTGTTATGGCTCTGATGATTTTGTTCTGGCTCTGTCATTCTGTGACTCTGATTCTGTGACTCTGTGACTCTGATTTTGTTCTGGTTGTGATTTTGTTCTGGCTCTGTCATTCTGTGACTCTGATTCTGTGACTCTGTGACTCTGATTTTGTTGTGGCTGTGATTTTGTTCTGGTCCTGTCGTTCTGTGACTCTCTTAACTCTGTGATTCTGTGACTCTGGTTTTGTTGTGGCTGTGATTTTGTTCTGGTCCTGTCGTTCTGTGACTCTCTTAACTCTGTGACTCTGTGACTCTGATTTTGTTGTGGCTGTGATTTTGTTCTGGTCCTGTCGTTCTGTGACTCTCTTAACTCTGTGATTCTGTGACTCTGGTTTTGTTGTGGCTGTGATTTTGTTCTGGCTCTGTCATTCTGTGACAGTGGTTCTGTGACTCTGGTTTTGTTGTGGCTGTGATTTTGTTCTGGCTCTGTCATTCTGTGACTGTGATTCTGTGACTCTGGTTTTGTTGTGGCTGTGATTTTGTTCTGGCTCTGTCATTCTGTGACTGTGATTCTGTGACTCTGGTTTTGTTGTGGCTGTGATTTTGTTCTGGCTCTGTCATTCTGTGACTGTGATTCTGTGACTCTGGTTTTGTTGTGGCTGTGATTTTGTTCTGGCTCTGTCATTCTGTGACTGTGATTCTGTGACTCTGGTTTTGTTGTGGCTGTGATTTTGTTCTGGTCCTGTCATTCTGTGACTCTCTTAACTCTGTGATTCTGTGACTGTGGTTTTGTGATGCTCTGACTCTGTGATTCTGTGGCTTTGTTATGACTCTGTGATTTTGTGATTCTGTGACTGATTCTGTGATCAAAGATCCCATTCTGTGCTTCTGTGCTGCACGACCTCCCTGCAGGTGTTCAAGGCCAGGTTGGATGACACCTTGAGCATCCTGGGCTGGCAGACAGTGCCATTGCCCATGGCAGGGGGAGGGTTGGAAATGGATGATCTTTGAAGTCCCTTCCACCCTAAGCCACTCTACGAATCTATGAACCTGACTATCAGACACATTTTCATGCAGGCACAATTAGTAACAGATAATCTGACCCCATTCAAAGGTAGCAGAATGAAAACTGAAGCTGCAAAAGTAAAAGAGAACTTCAGATTCCCTTTGCCAAGGCCTTTTCTTTGTCTCCTGTAATGCAATTTATGAGGAGAGAGGAAATTCTTTAATCTATTTATCACAGTGGAACTAACTTCCTTAGGAGACAGGCAGCTAAGCCCTGATGTCTCATCAGTGAGATAAAGCTACCTGGGGTGATAAAATGTTGTTTTTTTCCCCCTGTAGAGCTCTGAGAGGTCAATGCAACCTGGTAGTAAACAGGAATCTCAGGAAGAAGATAAAACAAAACCCACCTCACCCCAACATTTGATTTTCTCTGGTTCTTTCTTCCCTACAAAATGAAAATGCAGAATGGAAATTTCAAGCCAATGGACTTCTGTATATGGAAAAAACACAAAGAGAGGAGGGGAGGGAGGGGGAAGGATAACCACAGGTTACATCTGTTGGGGAAGAGAAGGCTTGGAGGAGAGCTTGGAGTGGCCTCCCAGGATCTGAAGGGGGCTACAGCAAGGCTGGGGAGGGACTATTGACAAAGTCTGGTGATGACAGGAGGAGGAGGAATGGGTTTAAAGGGGCAGAGGGGAGACTGAAACTGGCTGTTAGGAAAGGGTTCTTTGCAGTGAGGGTGGTGAGAGACTGGCACAGGTTGCCCAGGGAGGTTGTGACCTTTCCTGCATGCTGCACACCCATTCCAATGCCAATCTCTCTCTCTGCCAACAACTTCCTCATCACATCCAGCCTAGACCTGCCCTGCCACAGCTTCAGGCTGTGTCCCCTTCTTCTGCTGCTGGCTGCCTGGCAGCAGAGCCCAACCCCAGCTGGCTACAGCCTCCCTGCAGGTAGCTGCAGACAGCAATGAGCTCTGCCCTGAGCCTCCTCTGCTGCAGGCTGCACACCCCCAGCTCCCTCAGCCTCTCCTCACAGGGCTGTGCTCCAGGCCCCTCCCCAGCCTTGCTGCCCTTCTCTCAACACCTTCCAGCACCTCAGCATCTCCCAAGGCATCAATTAGGTAAATTCTAGTTACAGATGGGTTCAGAGTCCTAAGCTGCAGCTTAATAAGTAATAATGGCAAAGACTCATTGTTGCTGTAGCAGGCAATAGGAAAGAGAAGTCAGATTGGCTTTGATGGGAGGAGATTTAATTTCATCTCATTAAAGGGAGCTCAGCCATAGTGGGGTTGAGTTTATTAATATTGATAACCACCATGGAGGAAATTCCATCATGCTTCAGACTGTTAACTCCACACTCCAGATGCACTCCTGTCACAGTGCAGGCAGGCTTTTGGAGGACATTCATTTAGGGGTAGGAAATGTTCACTTTGACACCTGCTTGTTTATCCCTTTGGGTTGTTTTTTTTTGGGGGGGTTTGTTTGCTTGCCAGCTTTTTTTTTGCCTATTAATGAGTTGAACTGTTTTTTAGGGAAGCATCATTACTGCCTGCAAATGAATCCTGGTTGCAGTTGAGCAGGATGGATGAAGGTAGGTCTGTGCCAGGCCTGAACCCTGTCTTCCCCCCATGCCCATTCCTATCTCTTCATTGCCCTCCCATTCTCTCCCACTTGGATCAATCCCTCAAAGGCACAGGTAGATCTTTGCACAGAAGAGCTCCCAGAAGGCACTTTCACACCTTGGGTCATATTTCTGAGGGGTTTTTTTCCTGCCCCATTTCTACAAAGCAATTCCACAGTACAGTGGAAGCCTTTGAACAGGGACCCAGCCAAACAGAATCCCCAAGGTGCAAAGATTAGGGAGCCAGCAGCAGAAGAAGGGGACCCAGCCTGAAGCTGTGCCAGGGCAGGGTCAGGCTGGATGTGATGAGGAAGTTGTTGTCAGAGAGAGTGATTGGCACTGGAATGGGCTGCCCAGGGAGGTGGTGGAGTGGCCGTGGCTGGAGGTGTTGAAGCCAAGCCTGGCTGGGGCACTTAGTGCCATGGTCTGGTTGGTTGGGCAGGGCTGGGGGCTAGGTTGGGCTGGAGGAGCTTGGAGCTCTCTGCCAGCCTGCTTGGTTCTGTGATCCTAAAAGCCTGGGTGAGACACTTAGTGCCATGGTCTGGCTGACTGGATAGGGTTGGGTGATAGATTGGAGTGGATGAGCTTGGAGGTCTCTCCCAACCTGCTTGGTTCTGTGATCCTAAAAGCCTGGGTGAGGCACTTAGTGCCACGGTCTGGCTGACTGGATAGGGCTGGGTGATAGATTGGAGTGGATGAACCATGATCTGGCTGACTGGCTAGGGCTGGGTGATAGATTGGACTGGTTGAGCTCACAGCTCTCTTGCAGCCTGCTTGATTCTGTGATTCTCTGAAAGCAAGGCCAGGCCTGAATTCAGCAGGCACACAGCTGAACCTCCGCTGGGAAGGGTTTCCATGTCCGCAAATGAAACGAGACTAACACTGAGCGATCTGCTCAGGGTGAGCACCCCCAACAAACACAGCACAAGCAGGGCTGCACAAGAGGCAGAGCAGAAACGCTGTTCACATTACAGCTGACAAACTCAGGGGTCTGGGGCTTGATATTTGCATGTACTTTCTGCAGAGCACCAAGCACACGGCCTCCTAATTAAGAGCCAGCTCCCAGGAGGCAGTAAGTAATTGCTCATTTGCAGAGGAGGTGCTTCTGGATCAAGGAGTGATTAAAATATTGAGATTGCACAGCTTGTTCTGTTCACTCCTATGATCAGATTCATTTGCTTTCATTCACCATGCATCAACATTTACATGGTTTGCCTCCAAGGAGGGGAGAAAAAAAAAGACAGGAAAAGGGTACTTGAGATGGAATCATCTCTTGGCCCCTGGTTCGCAGCCTAATAACGATGGGAGGTGGAGAGGGGAGGAGGGAGATGGTCACTGCCTCATTAACTTCATCTATTTCTTTATTCTAGAGGCATTGTGTTGTGGACTGGACATGGGACTTCTGGTCAAAGAAATTGCAGTTTGGGATCTGCAGAGGTGTGGGTTTGATTAATAAAGTGAGTAGGATAGAATCATGGAGTCACAGAGTCATGGAATCATGGAATCACAGAATCACAGAGTTACAGGACCACAGCAGCACAGCATCACAGAATCACAGCAGCAGAGAATCACAGCAACACAGCAGCACAGCTTCACAGAATCACAGCATCACAGAATCACAGCAGCACAGAATCACAGCATCACAGAATCACAGCATCACAGAACCACAGCATCACAGAACCACAGCAACACAGAATCACAGCAGCACAGAATCACAGCAGCACAGAATCACAGCAGCACAGAATCACAGCAGCACAGAATCACAGAATCATCTGTTGAAGCCAACAGACAGAGACAGATATCAAGATTGAGATGATAGAGATGATAGGATGACAGAGATGATAAGATGGAGAAGGACAGAGAGAGACAGAGACAGAGATGACAGAAATGGAGATGGAGCTAGAGATGGGTGCAGACATAGCCATAGATCTGGATAAAGGCACAACTGCACAGCAGCAGGGTGCAGTGTCCTTGTCAGTGCCGGGGCTGGCTCACTGTTTATGATGCACAGTCCCCAGATCCCCGTGGTGGGACTGCCATGAGTGCCACTGAAGTGTCTGCCAACAAACTGCACTGGACACATCTCTTATGCAGATGGAACAGATGTGCCTGAAGCACGGAAGAGGTCGGAGCAGGCTTTACAGCCTGGCCAGGAAATCAGGCTGGGTTGAGGTTTTGAAGTAGCTGGTTTCAGCTAACCCAATTATGTTTCTCCAGCTTGCTGCCACAGCAGAGCACACTCAAGCCCCTGTAGATGTGTAACAGGGGCAGTACTGAGAAACCACCAGCTCTGGGGAAGGGGATCCTGAGGGGCATCAAGAAAATGTGACCAGCAGCTCTAGGCAGGTTCTCCTCCCCCTCTGCTCTGCCCTGTTCAGAACACAGCTGCAATACTGAGTCCAGTTCTGGGCTCCCCCAGTTCAAGAGAGACAGGGACCTGCTGGAAAGAGTCCAACAGAGAGCCACAAGGATGCTGAAAGGACTGGAATATCTCTGCTGGGAAGAAAGGCTGAGGGCCCTGGGCTGGTTAGTCTGGAGAGGAGAAGGCTGAGGGGGGATCTTATGAATGCCTCTAACTATCTGAGGGGTAGGGCACAAGATGTAGGTGCCAGACTCTGTGTGCTGGTGCTCAGTGACAGGACAATGGAGATAAGCTGGCAGCCAGGAGGTGCCACCTGAAGAGGAGGAGAAAGTTGCTTGGTGTGAGGGTGCTGGAGGCCTGGAGCAGGCTGCCCAGAGAGGTTGTGCAGTCTCCTCCTCTGGAGCCTTCCCAGCCCCAGCTGGATGTGTTCCTGTGTGCCCTGCCCTGGCTGCTGCTGCTCTAGCAGAGAGGTTTGGACTGGCTGGGCTCTGGAGGTCCCTCCCAGTCCCTCCCATTCTGCACCTCCTGACATCAACCTGCACAAAACCTGTGAATCTCCTGGGCTGTGATCTGCACATAGAAGGTTCCATGAACTGCCTGAGCCACCTGCAAGCAAACCAGCACTGAGCAGCCGTGCAGCTGGACTGGGGGTGATCAGAAGGAGGGTGCAAGAGGAACACAGCTTCTTTGCTTTGCATCTCTGTAGCCAAGAGAATCTGTGACCCACAAGCATCTGGAGCTCTTGGTTTCACAGACACTTTGTCCATGCTTCAGAGAAGCAAACCCCAAAGCAAGAAGAGTTCTCTCAAGCTGCTTTAAGCCAAATGCTAAGTGGAATCTCTGAGTTGCAGCCTGCATTTGCTTCCCCTTGCTGGGCAGATGGACAACATTCAGTGGGCAGCTTAGGGCAGGGGATTCACAGTGAGCCTTGTTGCCCTCAGGAAAGGCAGGAAGGACGGAGAGGAGCTGTCAGGACGTTGTGTGTTGAGTCCTGTCAAACACAGGTGGCCTACAGTTGTCTGCCAAGCATACAAGAAAGCACAACAGACACTTCCCTGGTAGCAGGCTCAGTGATACCTCCTAAGAGACTTTGCTGTGTCTGGTTGAATAAGAGAGGAAACAGAGAATTAGGTTACAGGAAGGTACTTCTCAGAGCAAAAAACCACTCTGTGAGCAGCCAGAGGTCTGTCTGGTCACCATGAGTGTCCCCACCTCTAGGCAGAGGTCTAAGGCTTCTGGCATAAGAATTCTGAAGGAAAAACACATTGATGCTGTGAGGAGCTTTGCTTCAGCACCTCTAGGGAGGGTGACTCCACCACCTCCCTGGGCAGCCCATTCCTAGGTATGAATATATATACACAGATATAAATTAATGTTCATTTCTGGAAGCACCCAGGGGCAGCAGGTAAATAATTGGAGCTTTGAGGTTTTCTCTGTGATGTGAAGCACAGGAAAAGCCTTCTGCAAAAAAAGAAAAACCAATAACTCCACAGAGGAGCAAGCAAATAGGTGAACAAAACCTACCTGCTCCTAAAGCAGTGTGCATCTATACAGACACCCCTGCAGAAACACACACAGCTAGGAGATGATCTTCATTTACCACTGCCTCTTCTTCCCAAGCAAATGGAACCACCCATGGAGAGCAGCAAAGAATTGGAGGGTTTAAGGTTATGCTGATGTGAAACACAGGAAAAGTCTAAGGGAGAAAGAGAGAAAAGAGAAAGAGAGAGAGAGAGAAGGAGACAGGGAGGGAAGGAGGGAGAAGGGAAGGTAGGATGGAGGAGGGAAGGAAGGAGGGAAGGAAGGAGGGAAGGAAGGAGGGAAGGAAGGAGGGAAGGAAGGAGGGAAGGAAGGAGAGACGGAAGGAAAGAAGGAAGGGAGGAAGGAAGGAAGGAAAACAAAGACAGGGAAATAGAGAGAGAGAAAGAGAGAAAAAGAAAGAGTAAAAGAGAGAACGAGAGAGAGAGAAAGACAAAGAGAGAAAGAGAAAAGGAGAAGGAGAAAGAGAGAGAGACAGAAAGAGGGAAAGAGAGGGAGAAAGAGATTAAAAAAAAAAGAGAGAAAGAATGAGAGGAAGGAAAGGAAGGAGAGGAAGGAGAGGAATTATCATCATCAATCCCAAGCGATTTCTCCATAGATACACACATACAAAATCTTCATTTTACTGCATCTCCCAGGGAGAAAGGCAGGAGGTGGAGCTGGGAGGGAGGTGTGTGAGCAGAGCACTCAGACAGATGACCTTTAAGAATATATTAGCAGGAGCATTCTGCATTCTGCCATGAAGCTCTTGTCTGATTTTTTTTCCTCACAGCTCCTTTAGTTTCTCACCTGATCAATCAGAGCTGTGTCTGGGAGGCCTCTGACAAACAACACTTGATCTGTTTATGTCTCCTGCCAACTATCCTCACTGAAACTGTAATTAGAAAACTAATTTAAGAGGCCAAAGCCCGAGCCTGAAAATACCTTTAGAGCTCTAAGTTCTTGTTTAAATGCCTGATTCCCCTGGAGAAGCACTCAGACATGGATGCCATGGCAATGAGCCTTGCCTCTTTCCAGAGCATCTCAGCACAGCAGAGCTAAAGACACTGAGAGCACAGAGAGAACCTTTCTCTTCTGCAATCAGAATTGGCAGGGTTGAAGGGACCACAAGGATCACCCAGTTCCAACACCCCCCTGCCAGGGGCATGGGCACCTTCCACTAGAACTGGTTGCTCAAGGTCTCATCCAGCCTGGCTTTGGTCACCTTGAGGGAGGTGGTGCAGGACAGAAGCACAGAACCACCCTGGGCAACCTGTGCCAGTGTCTCACCAGCCTGGTACTGAACAGAAGCTTTGGCATTGCACCCACCTAGCTCTGTCCCCTGCCTAAAACTAACCTGATGCAGGCAGCAGCTGCAAGCTCTCCATACAGAAATAAACCAAAGCTCTGCTGATGAAACATTCCCTGCTTGCAAATCAGGAAGGAAGACTTCTGCTGAAGGCAGGCATGCAAGGTCTGCCAGGTTCAGTGCAGTACATCTTATTAATGGCCTCTAAGGCAACCCTCAGATAGCCACAAGCCTTCAGCATTATCTAAGATGTATCTGAAGGGAAGCAAACCTTGCTTGACACCAGAGGGAAAGGTTAGAGCCACGCTGCAGGGATTCGAATCCTTAGTTTCATTAAGGAATTAAATTAGAGGAGAACTTTTACCCTTTGCCCCTCTCCCCCCATCAAGAAAACAAGAAGGAAATAAAGAACCTGAGCCTCAAACGGCTCTGGCTGCTCAGCTTCAGGATGTTGCAACCTTTTCTTCACAGCAAGGGCAAAAGGGCTCTGCATTGAGATTCTGGAAGGAATCTGCATGACACTGTTAGGAATGGGCAAATGATCTGCAAGTCCCTACACGGCCAATGGAACTCTGATTAAAGCCTGGCATTTGTTGCCTGGCTCTGTGGAGCAGACAGCATGCAGCCTGGAATCAGCAATATGAAAGGCAAGAGCAGCTTCCTGCCCTGCAGAGAGAGCTTTTGTCTTTGCTGGGGTTTTTTTCATCCCCCCCTCCTCCTTTTCAGAGCCAAGGCAACTTTGCAGACTTGTGCTGGTTGTTGTTTTGAGGGCAGATCATTAAAACGAGGCCATTCTCTGCTTTCCCTTTCAGGGCTGTGCCTCAAACATATCTTTTTCCTCCAGAAAAAAAACTTCCTCCATTAGCCTGCTGAGTGCTCTCTCAGCTCTACAGTTTAGACTGGAAAAAAAACAAATCATGATTTCAGGTCTTCAAGCAGGCAGCTTTTGAGAGGAGCTGTGCATTTCACAGCAGCTGGGAAATGATCCTGGAGGTCTCTTCCAACCTGCTGGATTCTATGAGTAAATATCTTTAGCCCAAGCCTGTGGTTCTGAAGGCTTTGTCTCAATGTGCATACAGAATCCACCAGGCTGGCAGAGAGCTCCAAGCTCCTCCAGCCCAACCTAGCCCCCAGCCCTGCCCAACCAACCAGACCATGGCACTAAGTGCCCCAGCCAGGCTTGGCTTCAACACCTCCAGCCACGGCCACTCCACCACCTCCCTGGGCAGCCCATTCCAATGCCAATCACTCTCTCTGACAACAACTTCCTCAGCACATCCAGC
>WAAF01003918.1:55254-80035 GCA_013400475.1 Tricholaema leucomelas | reverse complement strand
GGGGGCGGGGGATACCCAAACCATCACATTGACTTTCACTGAGTCTATCAAAGAACAAGGGGGAATGTCCTCAAGCTGTAACTGGATAGGTTTAGACTGGACATTGGGATTTATTTCTTTTTTTTTTCCATAAAGAGTGGTCAGGGATTGGAATGAGCTTCCCAGGGAGGTGGAAGAGCATGCACTCACTATTCAAACTAATGTAAATGCCAACTTGGCAAAATGAAACATGATATCAATCTGTAAAGACAACCTAAGCAGTACCATTTAAACAAAAACATACTCTTTTCTTCCCTCAACAGCTATTTGCTGTCTATATGGATGTACAACATTTGAGCCAAACAGATTTTGTCAAAACTGGCAGAAAGAGCAAGGAATCTTTCCAACACCAGATGGGAAACAGCCTGATTGAGTGTTTAGTGATGTCATTTACAGTCTTTAGATTGACTTCAAGAGATGTGAGGAAACATCTAGAATTTTAATTTTTGGACAGTGCATGGCTTGGTTCAAGAATACTATAAAGACAGGTAAACCTTTCTCTTACTGAGTGTCATGCTTCCTTACCATACTTTTTCTTTTCCTTATTCTCCAAAACTACAGTTTTCTATAAATAATATTTATCATATTGGACAAAATCAAGACAAATGTTTGGAAATTAAGTGTTGATGTAGAAGGAAAGTTAATCAGGAAGATTTTCTTGATATTTTCAACAAAGACTTTAGGTTTGCAGGAAGCTTTTGAAATGTTGCCTGCTTTTAACTTTGAGGAGAGTGAGACTGGACTTACAAAATGTAAGGTTTTATGTTGGGAACTGGCTGAAGGGTAGGGGACATGGGTCCCTAGAAGCTTTGTACAATCAAGTCCTTGACATGAGGTCTGAGTGTATTGAAATGCAGTAAGCCGCAGTGGTGTGTGTGATGAAGCTCAAAGGCATTTGTCCTTGAGCCTTCTGATAAACAGCTTCTGTGAGACTGTGTCCAGATTAGGAGGGAAACTAGCTTCAGCAGGAAAAGGCAAGTAGGAGGACCATGGAAATTCCAATCTTTAGATGTGCCAATCGCTAATTAGCAATACTGAAAAGCATGCTGGGATTCGCACTAACATGTACGCTTATGCACCCACTATAAAAGGCTGATGCTCGTAATAAACCGTTGGGTTGTCGTGCAGCTAACTCATATTGAGTCGTCTCTTGACTTTCCTGCCTCTGCAGTTTTACTTCCTGGAATTTAACGAAATATTTATTAGGTAAAGAAGAGCTTTGGTCAGTTTTCATTTCGATGAAATAATTTTTTTGACTTTTTGTTGTTGGTGGTGGTGGTTTTGTTTTTAATTTGGATCAAGCTGATCTTGGGCTTCACACTCCTTTCTCTTTGGACACTGAAATGGAAAAGAGAACTCTTCATAAGGCACTGTGTTTTAATACTCTTTATACAAAAAAAAAAAAACATGATTTTTTTGCTAAGAAAAGGAGATTTATACAAAAGAGTTTGGTGGTTAATGCACATTTCAGGTTTTAAAAGTTCAGACTAGATGTGAGGTGGAAGTTCTTCACCCTGAGAGTGGTGAGATCCTGGAATGGGTTGCCCAAGAAGGTGGCTGAGGCCCAGTCCCTGGAGGTGTTTAAGGCCAGGCTGGATGTGGCTTTGGCCATCCTGATCTAGGGTAGGGTGTCCCTGCCCATGGCAGGGGGGTTGGAACTAGATGATCCTTGTGGTCCCTTCCAACCCTGACTGATTCTATAATACTATGATTCTATGAATTCTTTCCAAGATACTTCGGTCCGGGGGAAAATAATTTTGACAGGTAAATTTGCTTTAGGAAGTTCATGAGGGTGCTTCATCCTTCTAGTTTCTTCTCTTGTCTGACCTGTATATCCTGTCATGCACTGCATATCACATCATGCACCATGGCCTTTACTCTTAAAAATGAAAACTGTGTTGTCTCAAAGGGGATGAAATCTGTCTGCACAGTGTACATTACAAAAAGTAGTGCTGCTCTGTAGCAGATTCACAAGACTGTGACACTCTGTTGGACTTTTTCAACAAGTAAAATAAAAATAACTTCGTAAAGATGTATCTTTCTATCAAATCAGTTTTTGTTGAAACCTGTTTTCAGAGTGGTCATTCATGTTCATTGCTATTTTCATGGGAACGACTGAGCAACCCATTTTGCATTCCCCATAGGCTCCTCTTCTGCTAGGAATGTCTTTGATTTTCCTACTCTTTTTTTATGAAACCCTTGCTTTCTCTGTCAAATATGGAAACAGAAATGCCATGTGACCAGTTCATGTCAGGAATGACAGAATACCAGCGGAAAAACAGAAGTAGATTGAGTACCATGCAGATACGGCATCAAATGTCTTATTTCTAACAGTTCATAACGATCAGTGTATTGATTAAAATTGACATGGTCTTGAGTGTCCCTTTCACAGAAGAAAACAAAAGGCTTAATTACCAGATAAAATACTGGCTGCAAGGAACTATCAACCTTCCACAGTTCAGAAACTAGAATTGGTATTTTATTTCCAAGTGCCAACAAGTAGTAAAGGTTAAGGAAACCTAAATATCTGTAATATTATACAAATATATATACATATAATTTTGTATGTATATAGATATAAATGTATATATTATATATATAAAAATAAATATTTTCTGTAGGATTTGACACTTATGGTCTTTGCAGGCACAGTTAAGGACGTTTAGTTTACTAGCACATTGCAGTGTCCAAAAGGAAGACAAACACAGTGAGCACATTTCGCTCCTCTCAAATAAACAGTGATTGAGGTATTATGATATTTTTATCATCTGTTCTTCCAGCAGAAGGCTGAAGGCAACAAAAGAAGAGTGATGATCTGTAACTTGCTGACAATTTTGGGGTTTTAGCACTTGGTTATGTTTAATTGCAGAAGAATTCTAGAATAACTTTTTTTTTTTAGGCAAATAATCTGTTTTAAAAAATCAGGCACAAGTCAGATTCTTTGATCTTTAAATTTGCAGATGGTTTTTTTATGCTCAAAATAGCTCTCAAGATGTAGTTTTTGTTTCTTTTTGCTATGATCTGTACGATTCAAAATGCTCGTACTTATATGAAGTTGCCATCTTGAGCTCTGTGTTAGAGGGAACGTAAATTTCTAAACAGTGTAAAGCAATTTTATATTGAAGAAGAGTGCTGACTATGCCATCTTTCCTCATGAGGAAAATTAGAATGAAAAATAACAGTTCTATAGGTTTTTTGGTGGCTTTCTGAGAGCCCAAAAACTGAAAAATAAGTTACTGAACGATGTGTGCTGTGCATATGAGAAGTAGAGAAAGGGGCTTACAGCCTGTTCCTTGAGAAGCCATATACCAGCAATGCTGAAGATCTGAGTTCAGTGGGATCCTATAAAGATTATTCTTCTCTTAGACAATGATTTTCTCAGCATAAGATTCCTTTGTGTGTAAAACCAGAACTTGTAGTATTTTTTTGTTCCAACTTGTGTGGACTGAGAGAGAAGGAGGAGCTGAAAAGTTCCTCTTGGTGTATCTAACATTTGAAGGGTTCATTCTGGCTTTGGAATTGAATGTAAGTCCACATCCTCTACCTGTGTTTCACACAGATGGGAATTTGTTGGGAGAGAATCATCTCTTCAACATGAAGAATGGAGATAAAAGCAATAATTCTTTCATGTTTTCTTCCAACTTTTTTTTTTTTTAAACAAATAATTCCCTATGTTAAGTTTCAAAAATTAAAATATATTCATGAAAGTCTTTTCTGCAAACAGAACAAAACAACCCCCACCCATCTCTCCCATCACATGGACTATTGAGAAGTTTGTCCAGCTTTAGTTATAACATGATTGAAAGATGTAAGATATATTTCATATCTATCTAATCAGAAGGTGAGAGGGTTTAAGCTCATTCACAGGGAACATTCTTCATTTATCAATAAAATTAATAAGATTTGCTGTTTAATCAGTAGATGAAGTTGCATATGAGGGATTTTCTGGAAGCCTGAAACAAATGCATGTAATTCATTCTGATAATAGTCTCTATTCCCAAGAATCTTTCATGATGCAAATTTGTTACTTGTAGTCATCCCTCATGTGACTGAAAAAAAAAAAACATTTTTTCCCCTTTTATTCCAAACTGATATTAAGATTTCAATGAATTTTATATATATAGGAGAATGTTTATACATACATATATATATATACACGTATACATGATGACACTTAGAATAGAATAGAATAGAATCAACTACGTTGGAAAAGACCTCCAAGATCATCCAGTCCAACCTATCACCCAGCCCTATCCAGTCAACTAGAACATGGCACTAAGTGCCTCATCCAGGCTTTTCCTGAACACCTCCAGGGATGGTGACTCCACCACCTCCCTGGGCAGCCCATTCCAATGCCAATCATTCTCTCTGTGAAGAACTTCCTCCTAACACCCAGCCTATACTTCCCCCGGCACAACTTGAGACTGTGTCCCCTTGTTCTGTTGCCGGTTGCCTGGGAGAAGAGACCCACCCCCACCTGGCTACAGCCTCCCTTCAGGTAGTTGTAGACAGCAATGAAGTGTGCCCTCAGCCTCCTCTTCTCCATCATCAACTGACATAAAACAGCATGTACAATATGGGGGAGACACCACACTGCCACATTTAATACTCATGTTCCTTCTAGGCAGTGCACTAATAATTTTGGTCTTAGCAGTATTCTTTCTAAGCAGTGCACTAATACTTTTGGTCTTACCAATATTTTCTGTCAGCAAGTTAGACTTCCAAATAATGTCTTAAGAGAATATTGTTTCAGTGTTACCAACCAACTGCCTGAGCAAGGTATCAACATCTCATTTTGTATTTTCCCACTGTTCTATTACAGTCTTATGGCAGTTTCACATAGTTTGCGTGTGTTTTATCTAGAATGTTTATCTGATAGAAAATAGTGGCAAGATTTTATCCTGAATGTGAGATTCCAGAACAAGCAAACCAGGTGTTTCTGTGTATTTCTGGGAATAATCATGTGTAAGAGAGATTGATTGTGTTAAGGAAACATATTGTACTTTCAGTCTTAAAGGTCTTACATAAAATATAGGTGAAAAGGGATTTTAAAAGTTAGGAAAGCTGTTTCACTTGCATCTTATCAAAGCAAAGGGAATGGTAACATCCAAAGAAACATATGTACATGTTTCCACAACATTTATTTAGATTGTCATGCAATGAAATAACTCTTCTATGATAACATTTGCTCTCCATGTCAACATGTAGCACTTCAAGGCAAAAGATTTACAGTCCCACTGGTATTCTCTTTTAACTAAATGCTATATACAGAGCTCACTTTGTGATCTAATAGTGAGAATTAAACTTGGATAACAACTTTTTCTTTGCTTCGACTATTCTTTGCCTGAATATTACTTTTCAGTTCAGTATAGGCTCAGTATCTCAAATTCTGGAGTTCAGGCCTTTTCCAATCCAGCATCTGGCTCAGAGCCATCCCTCAATGTGAATTAGAATAGCTATAGGACTGCTTTATCTTGTGCCAGTTGGAAGGGCTCCTGCAGGACAGCTCATACAGTACTGGCTTCTCAGTGTGCAGCAACATCTTGCTGTGGCTCTGTTTGCTTTAGAGCTTCTTGTGATGCTGAGTAAAGAGCTCTGTACTCACCAGCATGGCAACACTGATAATTCAAGTAGCTCTAAATCCATGCAGCACCACCAAATTACCCCCAAAAGATGCATCTCTGAAAACAGGCACAGTTCATCTTGATTTTATTTCCTTCTACACAGGGCTTAGATATCTAGCAGGTGCTAACTGGCACCTTTTGGGTACAGTCAGTGAAGCTAGATCAGTTGACTACTACAGGCCTATCCAATAGCTTGCTCCCTATTGTGGCTTTTTTTGTGTGTGTGGATTGTTTTGGGTTTTTTTTGGGGTTGTTGGGTTTTTTGTTTGGTTGGCTTGGTTTGTTTTGTTTTAGTGTTGTGGATGCAGTTGATAGATTTTAACAGAAACCTAGGCTTGACAATAAAGACCAAGTAACTCTAGTGTTTCTTTCCTGAACTGAAGGCTTTAGGCTGTAACTTAGAAATGAAGTTGCACTGCAGCAAGAAGTTTCGCATGGAAATGTTACAACAGCTTTAGTGCATCATCTGGGCTCTGATGAGACCACTAGGTCATATTGGAGGCATCCCTAAAGCTGAAAGAGCTATTTTTTGATTTACACTCTCTAAGGATATTTCCTGGCTAACAAATAACATGAAGGAAGGAGGTCTAGGATTCAGTGGTCACAGTTTAGTCTCCACAGTCATGGCAGTTGACACACATCTGTATGTAGCTTCCCTTCTGATAGTTAATCTGCTTTTATTTGATATTTATCAAATGTCAGTAAGTGGTAATTCATTCTAAGAGTTGCTTTGCTTTCCTCGGAATCACGGCACGCATGCAAATGCAGAAAATGGCCTACAGCAGCCCTCCTGACCCACCTAATGTCAACCAAACATTTTTTCCTGATCTAAACATTAATGAAAATGTCTGGCTTCAGCATGAAATCAACTCTTACCAGTGGGTCTAAAAAGCTTTTTTCATAATTGCTGTTATAATGCTGCAAATTACGGTTTGTTCAAAGCTGCTGTGACTTGCGCAAGTCTCAGCGACAATACTGTGTTCTGCACATAGTTATGAAAGTACCAGAAAAGTACAGAACTAGAAATTTCAGAGACCCTTCCCAAGATGCTTGCTCTGCTGCTGATTTAATTGTGTCTACAGCCTTCTGGTTCTTCTCAGAAAAGGTAGAACAATAATTCAGTGTAGCCCTTACCACCCGTCTGTACTGTGATGTCTTTGTTTCCATGCACACACATTACTCTTGCTTGCTCTTTCTTTGACCACATACACCACCCCTGCAGTTTTCTGTGGCTACATGCAGAAACACATACAGTTCCCATTTTTAAAAGCATGACTTTGTTTTAAAGTGTTATCCAAATGAGTAGATCGGGAGAGAGACTGATGTCAAACCTAAATCATAGAATCATAGAATCATAGAATGGTTTAGGTTGGAAGGGACCTCAAGGATCATCCAGCTCCAACCCCCTGCCATAGGCAGGGACACCTCCCACTAGAGCAGCTCGCCCAAGGCCTCATCCAGCTTGACCTTAAACACCTCCAGGGAGGAAGCATCCACAACCTCCCTGGGCAACCCGTTCCAGTGCCTTACCACCCTCACTGTAAAGAACTTCCTCCTAACATCCAGACTAAATCTCCCCTCTTCCAGCTTAAACCCATTCCCCCTCCTCCTAACATTACTAGACTGTGTAAATAGTCCCTCCCCAGCTTTCCTGTAGGCTCCCTTCAAATACTGGAAGGCCACTATAAGGTCTCCTCGAAGCCTTCTCCTCTCCAGGCTGAAGAGCCCCAACTCTCTCAGCCTGTCCTCATAGCAGAGGTGCTCCAGCCCTCTGATCATCTTCGTGGCTCTCCTTTGGACCCGCTCCAGCAGTTCCATGTCCTTCTTGTATTGGGGGCTCCAGAACTGCACACAGTACTCCAGGTGGGGTCTGACGAGAGCAGAGTAAAGGGGGAGAATCACCTCCCTTGCCCTGCTGGCCACACTTCTCTTGATGCAGCCCAGCACTCGGTTGGCTGTCTGGGCTGCATGTGCACACTGCCGGCTCATGTTGAGCTTCTCGTCGACCCAGACCCCCAGGTCCTTCTCCTCAGGGCTGCTCTCCAGCCATTCATCACCCAGCCTGTATCTGTGCCTGGGATTGCACCGACCCAGGTGCAGGACCTTACACTTGGCCTTGTTAAACGTCATGAGGTTGGCCTGGGCCCACCTCTCCAGCCTGTCCAGGTCCCTCTGAATGGCATCCCTGCCCTCCAGCAAGTCAGCTGTGCCACACAGCTTGGTGTCATCTGCAAACTTGCTGAGGGTGCACTCAATTCCTCTGTCTTTTTTTTTTTTTTTTAATTAAAATTTTTAATATAGCCAGGGGAGAGCGCGAACGCAGTCCCCCACTACCACAGATTGTGCAGTCGAGTTTCCCGCATTTGGGGAAATCGCAGGGGTCAGCACACCCGGAGTGCAAAGGATGAGCCTCGCCCTGGGAAAACCACCTGCCTGATCATGGTGTCTCCCCTGCCAGGTAAGTATGACAAGTTGAAAAAATTAATTTATGGGAATGGTACTGCTGACAAGTTGATGGTTTTAAAATAAGAAGGTGGTGTTGGAAGGAACAATAAAAATAATTCTAATGTCTTTTAATTAGCTTCTATTATGCTAATAGGGTATATAATTTTCTAGACTCCAAGGATTCAGGATTCTTAGGTTTAACAGACCATCTCACTTTCTCATGACCCTACTGTGATGCTGAAATATTTCATCGTGGGAAGGAAGTGTTTTTGGCAGAATAAACAGCGTGGAGTGACTGTGTATTAAAAAAGCATACTGTCATGTCTGAACAGAGTCATAGCTATCTTTATATGGCCATATATTTTATTACAGAAATAAATTTTCTCCTCCCTTTAGCGTTCAGGAAAATAGGTTGTTCAATTATTAAAACTATTTGTCTACCTGCATCACAGGTACATTGTGCAATAAACAAGTAACCATGCCTAAGTCATCTTGAAAATTCACACCATTGTATTGTCCCGGGGAGCATTTAGAAGAGTCACGGAGAGTCAGATTTTAATGGATTTGTTCCACACCAGAAACAGAGATTTTCCTACAGACAGATCCCTCTTTGTCTTTAGAAAAGAATATAGCCCCACAACTTCAGTGCTACAGTGTTTGTGTGGACCTTGTGCTGTGTTTAGGTAGAACTCAGTAAGAAAAGTCTACCAGTTAAAGAAGAGCTCAGGAAGAGTACAAGACTCTTGTAAGGATATGTAGCGAGAAAGTTAGAAAGGCCAAGGTTCATCTACAACTCAATCTGGCCATTGTCATTAAAGATAATAAAAAGAGGGTTTATAAGTATGTCAACAGTAAAAGAAGAGCTAGGGAGAATCTTCACCCACTACTGGATGAAGGAGGGAACATGGTAAACAAAGACAATGAAAAGTCTGAACTGCTGAAACACTACTTTGTCTCAGTATTTATCAGTCACACCAGTTGCTGCTTGAAGGTTCAGCTGCTGAAACTGGAAGGCAGGGATGGGGAGCAGAAAGCAGTCCCCACAATCCAGGAGGAAATGATCTATGACCTATTGTGTCACTTAGATACAGATGAGATCCAGACCACATGAGATCCACTCAAGGATACTTAAGGAGCTGGCAGTTGTGCTTACCAAGCAACCCACAATTCTTTGTCAGCTACCCTGGCTAACCAGGGACGTCCCAGTTGACTGAAGGCTAGCAAATGTGACAGCCATCTACAAGAAGGGTCAGAAGGATGATTCAGGAAACTACAGGCCTGTCAGTCTGACCTTGGTGCCAGAAGAGGTTCTGGCGCAGGTCATCCTCAGTGCTATCATGATGTGCATACCAAACAACCAGGTGATCAGGCCCAGTCAGCATGGGTTTATGAAAGGCAGGTCCTGTCTGACTGATCTGATCTCCTTCTACAAGAAGGTGACCCAACTAGTGGATGAGGTAAGCACTGTAGACATTGTCTGCCTGGACTTTAGTAAAGCCTTTGACACCGTCTCCCACAGCATTCTCCTTTAGAAACTCTTGGCACAAGTCTGGGTAAATGCATTCTGCATTGGTCCAAAAGCTGGATGGCCAGGCGCAAAGCTNGAAGGATGATTCAGGAAACTACAGGCCTGTCAGTCTGACCTTGGTGCCAGAAGAGGTTCTGGCGCAGGTCATCCTCAGTGCTATCATGATGTGCATACCAAACAACCAGGTGATCAGGCCCAGTCAGCATGGGTTTATGAAAGGCAGGTCCTGTCTGACTGATCTGATCTCCTTCTACAAGAAGGTGACCCAACTAGTGGATGAGGTAAGCACTGTAGACATTGTCTGCCTGGACTTTAGTAAAGCCTTTGACACCGTCTCCCACAGCATTCTCCTTTAGAAACTCTTGGCACAAGTCTGGGTAAATGCATTCTGCATTGGTCCAAAAGCTGGATGGCCAGGCGCAAAGCTTGGTGGTGAATGGAGTTAAATCTGGCTGGTGCCAAGTCACTAGTGGTGTTCCCCAGGGTTTAGTACTGGGACCTGTCCTCTTTAATATCTTTATTAATGATCTGGATAGGTGATTGAGTGCACCCTCAGTAAGGTTACAGATGATAACAAGCTGGGTCCAGATGATAACAAGCTGGGTGGCTGCATTGATCTGCTTGAGGGTAGCAGAGGTTAACAGGATCTGGACAAGTTAGACCAACGGGCCAGGGCTAATTGCATGAAATTCAACAAGGCCATGTGCCAAGTCCTGCGCTTAGGTCACAACAACCCCATGATAAGCTATAGACGTGGGAATGTGTGATTGGAAAGCTGTCGCTAGGAGAGGCATCTGCAGGTATTGGTTGATATTTGACTGAACACGAGCCAGTAGTGTGCCCAGGTGGCCAAGAAAGCCAGGGGCACCCTGGCTTGTATTAGAAACACTGTCGCCAGCAGGAACATAGAGGTGACCATTCTCCTGTGCTCAGCACTAGTGAGGCCCCATCTTGAGTACTGTGTTCAGTTCTTGGCCTCTTACCACAAAAGAGACATTGAGGTGCTGGAGAGTATTCAGAGGGGCAACAAGGCTTGTGAAATGCCTGGAACACATGATCTACAAGGATTGTCTGTGGGACCTGGAGTTGTTCAGTCTGGGGAGAAGGAGGCTGAGGGAAGGTCTCATGTCTCTCTGCAACTAACCAAAGGGAGTCTGGAATGAGGAGGAGGCCAGCCTCCTCTTCTTGATGTTAAGCAACAGGACTAGAGGGAATGGTTACAAGCTTTCAGGGAAGGTTCAGGCTGGATAATCAAAGGTACTTCTTCTCAGAGAGGATTATCAAGCATTGAAATGGTCTGCTCTGGGCAGTGGTGTCACCAACCTTGAAGGTGATTAATAGCACATGGACCTGGTGCTTAGGAACATGGTTTAGTGTTGACTCTTTAGTGCTGGGTTGAGGGTTGGACTGGATGAGCTTTGAGGTCTCTTCCAACTGAATGTTTTCTGTGGTTCTGTGACTCTGTGACACTGAAATATTTGCAATTCGATTTCTGAAATTATAGTGCCACAAGTAGCTAGTTGTGCTACTAGTCCAAGACAGTGGGCAGGAGACCTCTTCTTCACACAGTCACTGGTGCAGTAGGATTTTCCTGCTTGATGTGTCAATGGCTGTACACAATGGTAGACTTAGCCTGAGAAGCACTGAAAAAACAATACTCTGCAGCTAGCAGAGGGCATCCTGAATCTGTGGTTGTGTTTTCAACATTGCAAGTGATCACTGTATATAATGTCTTAGAAGAAGGATCATTGAAAGCCCTCCAGACAGGTAGAGAATCCTTTAGAGCTGAAAGATAGACCCAGAGAAATTACTTAGCTCTGTTTGTTGGGTAACATGAGTAATAGTGGGAAAATCTTGCCTTATATGAGAGATTCTTCAGACGTAGGCTTCGTCATACCATCATAAACCAGGTGCTCCCCTGTCAGTGTGACTAATCTCTTCTCTTAATGGAGGACTGAAATTCAATCCAAGCTGTTCCTGCTTTGCTGATGGTGAAGTAATTGCACCATCACATGTGGGGAGGCTGTTGTGAGCTCTGTCTCCATGACAACAAACAAAGTTAACTGCTGAAAAAGGTTTTTTTCTGTACGCTGGGTGGAGGTTTCACATCTTTCTGAATCCACTTCTAAGATAGATAGTGTTAGAATTACAATTGTCTCCTAGAGACCTCTGAAGTCCTAGGCATCTTTTCAACTTCATTTAGAGAGAAGTAAGGATGGACTATGTATTTTTCTCACTCTTGAAGTAAGGTGCCTCTCAAGATCTATTCTTTATTTGGTCGCATAAAGCTAGAAGTATAAACACTACTTTCTATGCATCTGTCAGTTTATATGTTTGTGTGTGTACATGATGTGTGAGAGGTTTCCCTTACCAAGGTGCATTACACATTAGCTGCTGTAAATGAAGCAAACAAAGAAATTAGAAATTACACTTGTTAGCCAATGTGGTTTACCAAGTGGGTATTCTCTTACTGCAGTGCTGAGGTACACCGGGATCTCTCCCAAAGTGTGTGCTACCAGATCCACAGGTTTTTATAGCATATATGCATAAATATTCATCAGTTTTCCCAGACATCATTATCCTATCCCCCGCTGTACCTGGTGCTTATACATTATTCATAGATATTGTAACTTCATTGTCACTTGACTGTCTGTTGTCCGTGGTCCTTTAACACCTCCAGATGTATGGTGATTGTATCTTCTTCGGCGATTGTATCTTCTTCCAACACCTGTGCTTCGGATGTGAGTCAGCTGCTTGCTTTATCAGGGATTTGTCTCTCAGATACCCCTCATTAAGTTCCTTTTGTCTAGCAAAGACATCACCTGGTGACCAGCTCCACAAGCTCCGCTCGTTTTACAGAGGCTGAGCCTTGCGAAGTCAGAGTTGTCTCCACAAATTCCTTTGGAATCACACAGTTATAAAACCCGGATTTTCTAAAAAACAAACCACAAACAAACAAACAAAACCCAATAACCCGAAGTATTTCAAGTTTCTCTCTTTCAGTATAGAAGTTGTGGAGTTTCATGTGGAAAGTAGATGACAGATACATATTTACAATGGCTAGTCTTAATTTAAGCATCAGGATTAAGGTTAGGATGTCAAGCCATTGGTCTTCTAATGCAATTGGGGATTTTTTTTAAGTTTAGACATGGAGAGTGCAGGGTCCCTGAAGAACGATTTGTTTCAGCCTGCTTCCGTTGTGATACAATACCTCAGCAAAAGCAGCAAAAAGCAAGGCATCCTGAAAGCTGCAGAAACATAGCTTTGAATGACCCCTTCCTCTGTGTCCTGCAGAAATTACTCAAAAGGCCTCAAGGCTATGTCAGCGTACTGCACCACAAACATACCTGCTGACAAGGTAATTACATTTGACAGTAGTTAAATCAATGAGCATTTGCTAAAGAATGCAAAGGATTAGTGGCACCGCTCAGTGCTTCCAGAACGAGAACAGATCAGAGAAGTTTTCATCACTGCACAGATTAAAGAAATCAAATTTCATTGCTTCTTGTCAATTGTTTTTCCATAATAAAAAATGTCATATACAGAAAGTGGGTCAGGAGGGCTGTTGCAGGCCATTTTCTGCATTTGCTTGAATGCCATGATTCTGAATAAAGCAAAGCAGTTCTTAGAATGAATTACCACTTACTGACACTTGATGAAATTAAATGAAAGCAGATAGGGAAGTTACTTAAAGATGTGTGGCAACTGCTGTGACTGTGGAGACTAAACCGTGACCACCAAATCCCACACCTCCTTCCTTTGTGTTGTTAGCCAGACAATATCTTTAGCTAATGTAAATAAAAAATAGCTCTTTCAGTTTTAGGGAAGCCTCCACCTGCGATTTCACACCAGCTACCAACACGACCTAGTGATCTATTCAAAGCTCCAGTGATGCACTGGATATAGATGGGTGAGAATGTAACAAACCAGCTGCAAGCCCACTATGTGAAATAATGAAATATGCGACATGTTTGTTCATCTTTCCCTGTATAAAGAAAAATATGTTCTGAAGTAAGCCCAGAATTAACAAGTGAATTGCTCTGCTGTGTTGGGTCAGGAAGCCCCCTCCTCAAATTATAATTTACCAGACCAGCTCAGACAGATTGGAAGTAAGATAAAGCTGCATTTGACAGCAAAGTTAAATTTACAAGCTTATATATGAAATATATTTACATGTATTTACAACTATATACAATTAAGAAATAATACAGAAATCCAATCTTCCCCTCTTCCCAGACAAAGCCCAGAAGGGACTAATGTCATCCTCTCCCTCCCCCAGATAGAAAACAATGCTCAAAAGCTCACTTGTTATCTGGTCAAGGTTAGCGGAAGTGGTTAGAGTGGAGCAAAGGAGCAGCAAACTGACCCAGTGCCCAACAGCTAAGAAGAATGAGATTGGCTTTTTATACCTCTTAGCAAACCAATGAATAGTATAGATTTTATCATTATTATTCTTTTACAACCAATGATCTAATTTAGTTATCTCCAGGAAAGTAACAATTTCTTTTATTAGAATATTCAAATAAGCCTAAAACCACTGCATCTGTTTACAAATCACTGCATTATTTCAGTGGTGGAGAAGAAAGTTCTCCCTGGTGTGCAACTCATATGCATATCTATATGCATGTCCTCTATCCCTGTCCCACACAGCTGTAGCTGTAAAGGAGCCACATGCTCCCTTCACTCTTAGTTGAGTGCCTAGTACCCAATTACAGTATCAGCTACCAGATGCTCACCCTGTGGCGAACATACTTTTCAAACAAATAAACATGAGGAACCACTGTTTGAAGTTAACTAGTACCTATCAAAAGCAGAACAGCACTTGTAGACGTCAGTTTCTTTATGTTGAAAGGCACAGACTAGGTTTAAAAGGGTAGCTTTCCCTGGTTTTGCTAGCTGCCTTGCAGCCTCAGTCAGTATGCTGGTTTTAAGGAGGTAAGTTTCCGTTTGGGTTTGCTTAGAATGTGTTTTAACTTGCTCCAGTGTATTTGTTTTAGCCCAATTCAGGCATAGGAACACTCTTCACATAATCTTGTTCTACTTCCCCTTGAGGACTCTGGAGTGGCTTACTCAAAACCATGTGAGACTCTTTTTACTTTTTATTTTAATTTGTTTCTTTCCCTAGACTCTCTTTTGGGTTTGGTTTCAGTCTTCCCCAGGCCAAAAAAAAAAATATATATAATTAGTTGTCTAGCCTTTTTGTTTTTTTTCATGCTCTAATGCTGCTGAAGAACAAAGTTTTTACATCTCTACACCTTTCTCACCAGGTTTTAGTAGCTAGGCGCTTACAAAACAAACTAAGAAAACAATCAAACCAAAACATACAAGGGGGGGTGAGGGAGTGGGAAAGCCACAAAATAAAGCAACCAACAACAACATGAAACAAAAAAAGAAAAAAGATATGGAAGAAAAACGTGCACTGTCTCTCCATACTCAAAGAACTGCAAAACCAAATGACCATTCCTCCTGTTGTGTGTAGCAACATACCTAAGAGTGATTAATTAATTTTTTTTCAAAGTAACAGCCAGAATAAAACAATCAGGAGCCTGTTGCTTGCCTTAACTCACAGATGAATATTTTTTTCTTGGTTTTAGAGATGTTTTCCTGTTCTTGGTTTTGTTTTGTGTTGATTCAAGTATCACACTATGTCAATGAAAGTTCTACCCCTTCTATTTCTCATGTGTTGTAAAAAAATAGAATAGAATCAACCAGGCTGGAAGAGACCTCCAAGATCATCCAGTCCAACCTAGCACCCAGCCCTAGCCAGTCAACTAGAACATGGCACCAAGTGCCTCATCCAGGCTTTTCTTGAACACCCCCAGGGACGGTGACTCCACCACCTCCCTGGGCAGCCCATTCCAATGCCAATCACTCTCTCTGTGAAGAACTTCCTCCTAACATCCAGCCTAGACCTCCCCCCACAACTTGAGGCTGTGTCCCCTTGTTCTGTTGCTGGTTGTCTGGGAGAAGAGACAACCCCCACCTGGCTACAGTCTCCTGTAGACAGCAATGAGGTCACCCCTGAGCCTCCTCCAGGCTAAACAACCCCAGCTCCCTCAGCCTCTCCTCATAGGGTTTGTGTTGCAGGCCTTTCACCAGCCTTGTTGCCCTTCTCTGGACACGTTCCAGCACCTCAACAAATGACAACATTAATTTGAAATGTGTTCTGTTTATAAAGGTACTAAGGCCAAAGTATGCCTAGCTGTGAAATAAACTTCAGTGGTAAACACAGAACTAAAAATTTAATGTTATGCACCTGAGGTTCAAGCCCAGGGACAGAGCAAGTTTCAACAGCACCACATTGACCAGATTTTAAAATAGTGTAACAGATACAAAACTTTTCAGAGAAGTTACTTTTATTACTCACTTCAACTTTTCTATGAAAACAGTGATACAATCTAAGAATAAGGCTTGAAGGGGATTGAATTTGAAGGAAAAAAAAAAATCAGTGAGTGTTTTACTGAGTCATACGTTCACTTTTTCTGTCCTGTGTCAAGACATAGAGACTGGACCACACTGTCTTTACTTGTAAAACATCCTCTAGTACATGCACTAACCACTTAGGAGGGAAAGAACAGTGATTTGCTCTTCTTTGTAATTTTGTTGCCTAATCAGTCCAAAGCACCATAGGGACTTCAAATCCTGATGCTGTCATGTCCTTTCCAGCTGAGAAGCACAGAATAATCTTATTTCCTCACAACCAAAGCACATTTTCTTGGATTGTAAAGTAAAGGTACATTTGGCAGAGGGAGGAACTACACAGTGATAGGTAGCAGGGAAAGACAAATGGTCAAAATGTCATTCAAACTCATTGGTAAGACCTGTGGAAAACAATAGCACTTGACGAATTCTGAGGAGTGCAAGTGTTTCATTTGTTCTCTCTTGCTTTCTGGCTGCTCAGACTTCAGTGCTAATTTCAGTTCTTGCAATTGTAATCATGATTACAATACTGAATAATCTCTATGGACCAGTGTATAGAGGTATTGTGAAAGGGAAGCTGTGTTACACAGACACTGACAGGCATGATTACATCTGAGTATAATATGTGTTTCTTAAAGATAATGTTTTGAGGTTCGTTTGTTTGTTTCACTGATAACTTCAGATTTCTCAAGTAACTGGATTTGAACTGCTTGTTTTTTCTCTTTCAGTTATGAAACATATAGATTGGCATTTATGTTAAAAAAATAACCTTTGATCTACACACATTTTTTACTTACAAACATTTTTAGATTTTTACTATTAATTCTTTGTTTATTCAAGTGTTAGCTGCAAAAAAAAAAAAAGCTTAAGTTTAAAAACAGAAGGAAGCTAAATGCCCAGTTTTAGATACTCCCAGATGCTAGACACAATGCCCAGGATATTATCGTGAATCGTTTTGATGTCACTCAGTCTTTTATTTCCAGAATAAAATCATTTGCATGAAAACTGAAGTCTTGGTCAACTTCGAGTGGTTTCTACAGTGTTTTACTCTCTGTATGTAAGCCCTTCATGAAATGTCATGTGCTTCTGCTTGTGGATTGATAATTCTTAAGTGCTCTTTCTACAGCTTGACACATGAGGGACATGTTTTCTACTGTGCAATGTGACAAACTGAAGCAAACTTTGTAAATTGAAGCTTGAAATCAAAGTGGTGGGTAAGGAAACAGAGCCTTGCCTTCTCCATTGTAAACTCTGATTTTGTGTTCATGTACATGAACATATCTATAATGTAGTGGCCACTCGATCTGCACACCTGACAGCTTGTCATGCTTCGAAGGATGCTGGTTTTCTTACATGCAGTAAACTCTTGCCAACTGTAAAACATGCCCCTTTGTGCTGCTTAAATTTATGCACCTAGACATGAAATATTTTGCCTTTCCTGCTACCCAGTTCAGATTACTCTGGCCCAAGCCTTTGCACCTAAAAAGCTCCCACAGAACAAAGCAGGCATAGTGCCTTCAGAGGAGATGAACTACCCAGTACGATTGCATATGAGCCATATGAGCAGCGCATGAGAAACTGCAATGTTTCTCACTAACAGGCCATTCCAAAAATATGGAAAATATGAGGAAGTATCAGGTTTATGATGTACTAGGGGACGTGAAGAGGCAGTGTTTACTTCTGGGATTAATTTTCAAAAGCAATCAGATATCACTTAATTCTACTCCAGTTGGTACTTTTCGGGAATATATTAACTACTCTAATAATAGTCAATGCTTCTGAAAAGTCTCATACACTACCTTCTTTAGTAAGATGTAAATTCTGCATCACTGGAGGATGAACAAATTAAAAAGGAGATGTTGTGTTTGTTCTTGGAACATGTATAATCTCAAGCCTGAAGCAGAAATCATGCATGCCACTGTCTACAGTATAATAGTTGCTTCTTCCTTTCTTTTTTTTTTTTTTTTTTAATAATAAAGCCATTATCATAAAATAAGCATATTAGGCCATTTACTTGATTTTACAAAACGAATATCTTACCTGTTTAGTGATGTCAACTCCTACAATATATGGTAATTTGATCTGTGAAACTGCAGATACTTACTGAAAACAACACAAATCCTACCAACATTGGTTTCTCACTTGTTTTTCAGATCTGCTTGCAAAATGAATGATTTTTATCACAAGTAATTCTGCAAAAGCTGTCATAAAAATTGCCTCTTGTGATTATTTTTTCTATTTATTTTAAGTTACGGAAATATGTTCTCAACAAAACCCATTAACTAAAAGGAAAAAGGCCTCAGCCTATTGTACAAATGTGTTAAAATCAGGTCAGATCTGAGCAAATGTTCCGGGTTTGGCTGGGAGTTGCAAACACCATGTGTCAGATATGGTTTGTGTAATGTGGATACAAATGCAGATGAAACACAGAAGTAGCAATTAACCGTGAGAATCTTCTAATTTTTATTTTGTATACTTGAAGTCTGAATACTGCAATTGGGTGTAGTCAATATGACCATAAAGTTTGATAGTACTTTTAATTAATATTTTACTGGAAGTATGCAAGTGCCCTGCTGGATGAGAGTGGGTTTTGGTGTCTAAAACTGGAGGAATGCTGGTTCAAATTCATATCTTTTGACTGTTTATTCATAATAGGGTCAACACATCTTTGTGATGCCAAAGACTAAGTGGACTTCTGCCATCCAGGTGGAAGAGGAAAACAATTGCTACAGATGTTAAGTTTAGTTTCCAACAAGCAAAAGTAATACAAAAATGTGAAGGCAATGAAGGCAAATACAATATATGACAGCACATTTCAGAGGAGAGTTGAAATTTGGAATTGGGAGGTGATCTGTGTTCATTGTTTTGTACAATCATTATCTTCATTCTCAGACCAGAAATTCTTCACAGAGAGAATGATTTGCCATTGGAAAGAGCTGCCCACAAAGGTGGTGGATTCACTGTTCCTGCCGGTGTTCAAGAAAAGGCTGGATGAGGCACTTAGTGCCATGGTCTAGTTGATTGGATAGGGCTGGACAGGATGATCTTGGAGGTCTCTTCCAATCTGATTGATTCTATAATTCTCTGATAAGATCAAAACAGTTAAAAAGTAACAGAAGTGTGAATATGTTTAGGATGAGCACACATGCTCTAGTCAAAATTGTAGATCAAAGAAGGAGCAGAGAAGAGCTGCAGGATATAGACACAGCCTCTTCCAGAGATAGCTGAGGGTGATAGAATCAAATATTTAAAACAATAACTATCAACATAGCCCAAAGTCTTTAATCAGGGTATCTCAGTGCACAATACCATGGAAATTAAGGCCATTCGCCATTACATGCAGAAGACCAGATACCAACTTCATTGCTACCAATGAACTTGTTTAGTTAAACAGAGGAATTAACTGTAGCTTCTCCATTAGAGACCCTGAAGATGACGATAAGAAGGCAACTATCTACTTAGCTATAGCTGATCCTGCCTCCGGGCAGTAAAAATAAAGAGTTAACCTACAATGTTACAGCTGGACTGTTTACTGTTCCTGGTGCACCAGGCTTTGCTAGGTCTGTATCAGGCTCTGTAGAAGACCTCATAGGAAGAAAAAAACTGAACAGCCTGACACAGAAAGGAAGGGAAAAAAACTTTTCTTCTTATTTTTATTCTTTTTGTGGGGAGGAAGAATTGCAAGGTGAATTTAAAACATAAAAGGAGGAAAAAAAACCAAACAAACAAAAGAGGATTAGGCAAAATCTAGACCAGAACAGTGCTTTAAAGCACCTGGACCATCTTTATTTTCCTAATAAAATTACATGACGTTTTAATTTCCAGTTAGCTCAGAAATTGAAAACATCTTGGAGTGAAGTTAGAAGGACTGCCACAGGACATTCCTCCTCATTCCTATGAAAAATACATCTCCATTGCTGTTGCACGCTCTCCATTGGCAGCTGGCTATACCCACATAAACCAATCCACAGGGGTATTCTAACATATGCATGACTGTTCACAGCACATGAGTTTAAATCCCCAGTGTGAAATGCTTTGCCAGAAATAGGATGATAAAAACCATCTGTATTTGCAAGTGTTACTTCACTGCATGTACTTACCAAAGCTTTGAATATTCCTTTATTTGTGGTCGTTTATCAAAGGAAAAGCAATGAGGGATTTTTGTCTCTTGGTGGGAGATACACGTAAACTAATATGTGCAGTAAAGTGTACAAGTACTTATTGGGAGGGTGTCAAGCACAGAGAGACACATTCTTTTCAGTGGTACCTGCTGAAGGACAAGACACCATGGGCAGAAACCAAAATACAGAGAACTAAACATAAAATATTTTGACTACCTGATTGTTGTGGAGGGCCTCTAGGCCCAAAAATAGGCTTATTTTTTGCCTTACCTTGCCTGGTCATGTTTCTCTGCCTAACCCAGGGGTAAACACCTTAAATGGATAAAAGGGGCACAATAGGCCTGGTGCCATAAAGTCTGGTCTGCCCAGGACCCCCGGCTGTTTATGTTGGTTGTAAACACGTTGTGTAAGCCCCACACGCCCAGCTGATGCTTGCCGAGTGCTAGCCCATGCTCTTTCCATATTTGGAAAGGTCCAGGCTTGTAATTTGGGCTATTACGGTTTTGTTTGGCTGGCTGCCATAACCTGATTGGTCATTCTGGTGTCCAAAGGGCCATTAATCTCAGCCCACATTTGATAAATAGAACTACAAAGGTAAGCAATGTGCTCTGACTCCCCTGCAGTGCTCTCTCACTCCCGCTCTCACTCACGCTCAGGCCCCATGCTCGGAACTCCCCCGATCGCTCACATTCAGGCACACTTGCTGATTATTGGATTCAGACTCACCAGCACTGCTTATGCTTATTGCTTTGCTTATGGAGACAGATTCTCACATAGTCTCCCAGCCAGCCGTGCACACCTTGCACGCCACTGTGGTGAGTTATCAGGACTAGATCCTGTATTGCCTGCCTTTAACCAGGAAGCAGACTCCACTTGTCTGCCTGCGATCAGCCCGCTAGCTAGCATGATACCATGCTTAGACCGCATGGCACCGCATCCCTCTGCACCTGATGATCCTGCCTACGAATTCCCTGAATAGAGCATTCAGTAGAAGCCAGCAGCACAAGGTCAGAGACTGTCATTTCCCCAGAAACCGGGAAGATTCTCCTTTCCGCCAGAAGCCGGGAGGATTCCAGCCTCAAAGTCCACAGGCAAAGACTCCCCTGAAGTTTGGACACTAGTAACAGGCTTTGACATAGCCCTGGAGGGTGATTATTGATTAGTCAGAATTGTAAGTAAATGCTTTCATGCCTCTGTAATACCTATTGCCTCTGCCTAGAGCAGAAAGAGTGTTCATCCCACCTGCTGGGCAAATAGTATATTGACCCCAAGGCGGTATTTGCCACGGGGAAACTCCTCTCTCTGTTTATAGTTTGAATGTTTGCTAGTTATCAATAAGTGGTAGTGTGGTATCAATCCTAGAATGTCTTCATGACTGTGTAGAATCCTTTTAATGTTAATATACAGTGGTTGGGGGTGGTGAGAGTTCAGAATATTGAAGTTAATAAATATATATATTTTTTAAAATATTATCTCGCACCAATTAATTTCTCCCACAAATCAGCATAGGAGGCAGAATACCCCTCCATGACACTGATCAGACACTGAAACAGGTTTTCCAGGGAGATTATGGAGTCTTGACCTGTATATGGCCCTATGCAGCTTGCTGTAGTGTTCTTACCTGGGCAGGGTGGGGGTGGACTGAGTGATCTCTAGAGGCTCCATCCAGTCTCATCCGTGCTCTGGTTCTCTTGAACACGCAGAATCCCAGGGTCACATTTTAAGAATCTATGAATGCCCTGCACTGTTCTCTGAGAAGCATAGGAACTGTGTTGTTCCCAGATCAGTTTTAAGACTAGTTCTGAGGTTCTTGGTGTCTCTGAAACTGAGCTCTAATGTTCAACTTCATTTTGTTTTTTGACCTATCTTTAGACTTCAGGTTACTACAGATGCCAGTATCATGCACTGTTCCCACCAAATATTTTGCTTGCATTCCTTTCTTAAAGTGTGCAGTCACAGTAATCACACCTGTGGAGTATACTACTACTGTTATTTTATCAGCACACTGTTGAACAGTAGTATTCTACAGTTTTCTCTCACATTTTTCTAAAGGCAGGTTATATATAAATACTATGAAAATGCACATGACATTTGTTAGGATAGGGAAAAAATCGAATGACAATATATACTATTTTCTGATAGTAAACATTAGGATATTGATCTTTGTTATTGTGTGACTATTACCTGTTTAGGACAGCAAAAGCTTACCAAAGATGAACAGAAAACAGAAGGTTAGGTCCAAATAAAAGCTTCATTCTCTTAACACATTTCTCCTTCTTTTTAACTCTTTCTATTTCTACCAAGTTCTATGATTTTGGAGAGTTCCTGCATCAGACCTACCGCAGAAAAACCAGTTTTGAACTGTTTGAAACTTGTGGATAAGCATCTGAAAAGGATTATTATCTCCAATGAACCTACACACATTTTTGTGGCTAAGGCAACACCTATGTACTGCAAGGATTTGCTTTGTCAGACTCTGTAGCCCATTTCAAGTACAGTGAAATAATTTCTACATAAACAGATACCTACTAAATTTCATTTGCTAGATTTCCTCAGAAAAGTACCTTGAGACTAGATTTCTCAAGCTGATCTTGTCTTTTCAAGTCATCAGCTCTCACAGGCCTAAAGTTTTTCACATAAACTTAATTTTTCCAGGGAAAATAACAACCCTTACTTTGTTTCAAGACAGTCTCACTCACTCACTGACATACTGCTGCCAAGGCAGCCTTGGATCTCTGAGTGATCCAGACCAAGCATGCATGCAAGAGAGTAAACTGATGTGTGGATGGGTTCCTTTCACAGACTACATGAAATGGAAGGAAGACAAGTCTAATCTCCTGCTCTCCTTGGCCCTGGTGATCTTTGGTGGGAGCAATCACTTATTTTCTGATGAGTTTTCCATGAAATACAGAGCTCCTAGACTGTGATACCTAACACATTAGGAAGTTGCTACTTTCTAGCAATTCACTTAGTTTATCTGTGCAAACATCTCAGAGCTGGGCAATGCAGGAAGACTGGAGTCCGGGTTGATGCAACTCGGGGAGTAAACTTATGTCAACTTTCTGTGAACTCTAAAAGAATCAAGACTTAACCAAATCTGAACATTTAGGAGTAAATGTTGCTCATTTTGCAGTGTTCTACATAGCAATGGAAAGCAGATCAATTAAAGATATAAGGCACCCAGGTACATTACTACATTCACTCTGTCCTGTGATACAGTGATGTAAATTACTATGTCGATGTAAATTATTATGGATTCTTCAAATAATTTGGTACTTATAATAACCAGTATTAGGTCTGACAGTCTGATTCCCACAATTTCTCCTGCTATTTTCTTTATCTCTCTCACAAATTTCAGAGAAAATATTCACATTGCTTTTGTATTTGCAATCTACTTCCCTGGCTAGGACCTCTTGTATCCCACAACTGAAAAAAAAGGAGGAGAGACATAACATATATTTAAAGAGATGCAATATGATCTTACTTGAACAGTAAAGAACCTCTTTTAAGTAACGACAAATCAGAGAGAAAAACTGAATTAATGTCAATTTCTTTTAATGAGATTCTTATGACTGTCAGGTCTGAGACAGCAGTGTGATTACTTGCCTCTTAGTATCATAGCAGTCAGCTTGTGTACCTTTGGCAGAAAATGATCAGGGAACTGGAGCATCTCTGCCACAACAACAGGCTGAGGGAGCTGCAGTCATTTAGCCTGGTGAAGAGAAGGGGAGACCTGCTCACCACTTTCCAGTACATGACGGGGGCCTACCTGAAGGCTGAAGAGGGACTGTTTGCAAAGGCCTGAAGACGCCATGGTTTGGAATTAGAGAAGAGTAGATTTAGATTGGATATTAGGAAAAAATTCTTTACAATGTGGGTGGTTGAGGACTAGAACAGGTCGCCTGGAGAGGTGCTTGAGGCTCCACTTCTGGAGAAATTCAAGTTGAGGCTTAAAGGTGCTCTGGGCAACCTGACCTAGTTGAAGATGTCCCTACTCACTGCAGAGGGGTTGGGCTAGATGGGTGATTCTATGCAATCTTTGCCTGGCTTACCTGACACAGAGAAACCTCTAAAGCTTTCCTGGCACCCGTATACACATCAACAGCTGTACCTCCCTCTTCCTTATTTATCCTCTGCCTCCTTCTTCCCTTTGCACCCCTCCCTATCCACAGCTCTCTCCCTTAACTCTCCTTTTTCTAACCCTGGCTGTGAATCACAAGCAGATTCTGTTTTCTGAGTAGATTTTGGTACGTTGTGTAAGTGCAGCTGACAAAGTAATAGGCATGGTAATTGCATTATGAGATGGATGGTAGATGATGGCCTGAGATTACCACATTCAGTGACATCACCTGTCTGGATTAGGTGGGGCCTTAGAATTGTTTCCTGTTCTTACATAATACTGTGGTAATCTGATTTGTGACACAAGGTATAAAACTGCAGTGCAAACAGCAATAACTACTAGGCCTAGAAAAGAAAGTGTTCTGAAAGAGTCTTCTGAAATATTGCTTCATTTTGGTGTTTAGACAACAAAATTTTGTTTCCAGGATTGGTTGAGGGTTCTCTTTTTTTTTTTTTTTTTTTTTGGGGGGGGGGGGGTGGGGGGG
>WAAF01003918.1:29715-55234 GCA_013400475.1 Tricholaema leucomelas | reverse complement strand
TTATTTTTTTTTTTTTTTTGTGGGGGGGGGGTGTGTGTGGTGTGGTGGTGTTGGTTTTTGTTTGTTTGTTTGTTTTTTAAATGTGTGCATTTTTGGAGGCTTTTGGCCAAAATGAAGAGTTTGATTAAATAAATAAAACAAATTACTTAAGAATAACTGTGTCTTGATCCTGCTGCCATTTCTTACTGGTGCCCACTTCCAGACGTGTCTGCCACTTTTTTTGCAGGGCTGGGCTCTGGAGCCAGGCTTTGCTTTCCACATGTGCTTTCCAGGCAAAAGCATGGAGTGATACCACCACTACTTCCCCTGCCTTGCCTCGCCTCACTAGCAAATCGTATGAAGGAGATCAGATCCTCTCCCCAGCACAGAGGGGAGCAGGGAGTGGGAGGAGACTGGGAATATCTCTCAGGAGATGCCACAGCCACACTCCCAGCCAAAATATTTGTGCGTTGTCAAAAACAGCCTTACTCTGTGCTCCTCAGCAGCAACTCAGATATTCTCTGGGCAAGGAATTGGTGGCCCAAATCCAACCCCGCAGTTACATTCGTGCTTTACTTTATGAAGAAGAGCATGTCTGTAAACTTAAGGGAAATGAATTATGTGCAAAACTGCTTGTGTTTGGGAGGATTCAGATTGTCATGATGAGAAGAGTTAGCTGTAGATAGCAGAAGCCTTAGAACTTGCCAGATCTATCACGCGATAACAAATCACAGACGTTAGCGATGAGTTTTCCAGAGAAAGCATTTTTCAGGTTGCGATCACTTGATAAGTCGTGCCAGAGCTTTCAATGATGCTAAGTGTCTGTCCAGAGAATATCATTATCATAAACAGTACAAAACCTGACAGCTACAATGCTTCATTCCTTTCCTGTGTCACAGCCACTTTATTCTTGCCAATGAATGTGTTTTCTTTTTTCATAATTTGATATTGCTTTAAAAAATAATTTTATATTTCTTCCCCCCCCCCCCCATAATTTTATATTGCTCAGCCTCAAACGAGAAGCCTTTTCTCTATGTATTTCAGCACACAGCATTTATGTCATCAGATAACTCAATGGGCTGGCCAAGATTGATGCATCTCAGGTATTGCAGACATGCTAACGTATTTGTTGTCATTACACCTACCTCCAGGTTAGGAAATAAGAGGGAAACTCTTCCTTCCACCTTTGTTTCCTGTATTTTGGTATCAAAGCAACACTCTGAGTCAATGGTGTCTGTTGAGTGAGGAAGACTCCCAGACTACTAAGTTTAAAGGAGAGAACCTGAGTTTAATTCTCAGCTGCATTTCTTAGCTCTTCTTCAACTCTGAAATCAGCTGAGATTTTCATGACTAAGGCAGCATTGTCTAGTGATGATTAAATAAATTTAAAAAAAGCTACCTTGAAGCACTTGCATGCTTCCATAAAAGTGGCAGCACTCAGTTTGCTGCCATGTGCAGTCTTGTGCTGTCCTCAACTTCTTGCTGTGAGAGCAAAGGTGCAGCTGTTCTTCACAACCTTTACAGGGTTCCTGCTATGTCAATTAATACCTTTAATGACTTCCACTTAGCTTTGTAAATGGAAGGAAAATGGATAGTCAGCCAAACCATGGAGAAAATGCCCACTTGTATCACTTCCAAGTGATTAGTTGCGTCACCAATGACAAGTATCGAATAAATCAAGTGTAAGATCCAAAATCTAGTCTTACGTTAAAATTATTCATCCAAATGCTGAACTGAATCTGGGGCAGTGTTAAAGAGATTATCATCTGCTTTCTGGACAGTAGTTTGACAGATAATATGGGAAATGGAGGTGGAAAAAGCATTTTCTTAATGCTTTTTGTTACTGGGCTTCAATTTGGTGTCTTTAGTGCCTATCAATAACCCAGCTACTAATACTGTTCTGTTAGGTTTTGTAACTACTGCAATAGAAGAAAACATCTTGGTGTACAGATATTCAAGGGACCATTACTGAATTTCTTTTCAACAAGATTCAGTACAAAAAAGGAGCTGTCCATGCAGTGTTCTAACTTGTGGAACAATTTTCTTTCTCCATAGATAGATAGAAGAAAATAAATTTCTCCAATTTTTTTCCACTGAAAGAGGAGGAAAATAGGCAAAGTATCAAGAACTGCTAGATCAACTAAAATGAGTTTATCTTGCAATGAATCAGTGATTTGCACAAGGGTTGAACTTCTTAATCATTTCTTTGCATGAAAAGTAATCTCATGTGCTTTCATTCCAAGGTTCTTTGTGGTGTAGAGTCTGCTTGTTCTCACACTTAATGTTATCTGGACAAAACTTAACAGACTTGGAAACAAAAATATGAAAAGCTTTGCCAGAACAAAGGAAGGACATATTTATAAAGTATGTATATGAAACTTATACATTTGTATGTGTATATAAATAAACTTCACTCAGAGTGGAACTGACCCACTCTCCTTTATACTGTATGTACTTTCATTGAATGCATAGGTTCTTTACTGAGAAAATGAGAAGATACAGTTATCTACTGAAAGGAAAAAGTAAAGCTACTACCATTTTTAGTACTTTGAAGTCAGATTTTGCTCAATGCATGAAAGCAAAAAAAAGCTTTCCAAATAATTGCCTGCCCAAATGAGTTTCTCTTGGCATGTGTTAGGTCAAAGTCGCAGTTCTGAAGCCAAGGGAAGGGATTCTCAAAATGCTCCTATCTTCCTTCACAAGGAGCTTTGAGATTGCACCTCCAGCCTCATTAAAACAGGGAAAATAAACTCTTCTTAAGAGGACCCTTATACATCTGTTCTGCCAGCGTCAGATCCTGACAGCCATCTGGCAGGACCAGCCTCTGTTGGATCAGTGTCCTGGTGTCCTGGATACCCTAAATTCCTCCCACTCCGTGGTTTGAATGGGAGAGGAAAGGCAGGAGAAACCTGGTTTCCCCCCCTGCCCTGAAAGCTTGAAGTGTGTGTGGGAGCAAAGGGTCCTTCTAGCATGGGGGGTGACCCGTGCAGATGCCAGTGCTGAAATTGGGCTGATGATTGGCTGTGTTTTTTGCACCTAGGAAATAGTAAATTGACACTTTGTCTAGGGGAAAAGGTATAAATATAGGGGGTTCTTCCCATCTTGATAGCTCCTGCAAAAGGAGCCCTCTGGCACTGCGAAGGACAAGCTCCTACCATGACTGGACCTTCCCTGCTTTGGATGGCTTCCCCATTTAGCACTCTTTTGTGCAAGCATAACAGCCTTAACGAGCCTCGTATATCCTTTTGAAAGAGAGAGAGCTGGCAAGCATCTGGACCACTCTCTGTCTAAGACCCTATTCAATTGCTAATTGCTGACTGCCTGCTGGACTAGGGGACCCTAGCAATTTTGGCTCTCTCCCTCCAGTTGTGAGAGCAGCCTCATCCCATGACCATCTCACTTGGGAAGCAGTGCTGGAGACACTTCTGAGTTTGGCAGTTCTGTGATTCATCTTGGACTTCTGTGCTGTGGGTCTCTACTGGATATCACTGATAATGTCACAGGCTGCCCCTGCAGAGAGAACCCAGCCTAGCTCACATCTGTGAGTAAGCTTTTCTCTTAACTTCTGCTCAGCCTGATTGATAGTGGGTGAAAGCTGTGTTTATAGATTAGCCTTTTCCATTTCCTGACTTCCTTAACAGCCAAATTTATCTATAGTATCCTTTGTAAGATATTTTCGATTAAGCTGAGTCTGCTAATTAAACTAAATTAATTTCTGTATATAGTTTTGGGGGTGGGCTCTCAGGAAAATAAAATAATTCTATTTTTATATATATTTCCTGACTCAGCTATGTTAATTCCCTGCCTCCACAACAATCAGACCCCTGCCTCCATTTGCAGCTTCAGATATTTGAGGTCCACAAAGCATCAGCAGCAGAAGTGAGCAAGCCTCTAACAGTGAAATTTGACCTTGTCTTCCACATTTGCAAAATCCCAGAGAGAACATACTTCTGATTATATATTACTTGTTGTGAAGACTCAGAAAACATTTTAAATGTTTTCTTTTTCAAATGTTTGCATTTTCTTTTCTTCTGGTGTGCTAGTTTGAGCCTAGCTAGCATGGTTTGGTGAGAAGAACTATATGATAGGCTGTAAAATGAAAACAATGGTGAGGTCTACTTCGCTCACAGTCTTGCTGAGATGTGTACAAAAGAAAGGCAAAACAAAGATTAGGTCACTTGCTTCTTCTCTTTTCTGGGAGCTTTTGCCTGCTGGGGACTTCGTGGCTGCTGGCTGAAACTCCATCTTGCTTTCTAGCCTCACCCTCCCTTTGCTTGGCTGCTTCACCTTGCTTCTTAACCCTCTTGGCCGAACCTCCATTCTTCCTTGGGAATGGGGTAAGGTTGAGAGGGGTAGGGAGAAGGTGAGGGGTGGTTGAGAGCCCCTCCTGGGGACTCAGGTTTCTGGGAGGGGAATTGTGTCTGTATTACCTTTTTTACCTTGTATATTTCTGTATATATTTGTATATACTGTAAATATCTGCTTGTAAATTGTGCCAGCTGTAAATATAAGCTTCATTCAAATTTCCAGAGCCGACTGAGTCTAGTCTGGGTGATTTCTAAAAGTGTGGGGGGGGAGGGGAATACCCAAACCATCACATCTGGCAGGATTAATTTACAAGATAAAACGTGATCTTGTTGCCTCCATTGTGATTAATCAATCACAATGGTGTTGTCTTTGTCTGTAAATTGCAAACATAACTGTTGTGTTCAAGGAAAGAACATTCCACATCCTAAAGGTCAGAATTTTCTGGTGTCTGGCAAGTTTTGTAGATCTCCTATGGAACAGAATTTGCTGCTTCACATAGATCACAACGGAGGGCAAATCCTGTCTAATCTTTTCCTATATTAATTTCATGTAGTCTGAATGTGCTTTGTATTTTTATGTCAGCAATATTTTAGCAAGTAAGTACAGCAGTCGGCAGAGATCTTTGTGAAGCAGCAATTTCCATTCCACACAATATCTATAGTTGCCAGATTGATTCTGTGATTCTGCAACATTTGATTTGTGAGAAAAAATTGCAAGATGTTGACTTTACGTTAAAAATAATAAAATAAAAATTACTTCCTAAATTTATCTTTAGAAAAACTGTAATTGAAGAGAAAAAAACATAAATTTGCAGGTTTAAATGGTCACAAAAATTCCTCTAGAAATATAATTGCAGAATTGCTAAATGCCTTCTGGGTATGGAATTCTAAGGCTGACAGTAAGGCACATCTAGAAACAAACTTTAACCATGAAAAAGAGATTAGCTGAAGTGAAATCCAGTATTTTGTGAGGAGATTTTTTTAAGCATTATTAAACTTCATGCAAACTTAAGCACACCTTTAGAAAAACTTCCACGTTCACTTGGAACTGTAAACATGATCAGCATGAGTGTACTCACACTGAACACCTAATTCATAGGAACAATGCCAAAATAAATTTATTGTGAAGAAAATAAATAAAAAATACTGCCTTATTACACTTCCTAATCAGGGAAATCTAGAGCAGTTTTGGTAAGATCTTTCCATTTCATATGATCTTATGGCTGAAAATCAAAAGATGGGAATGAAGGAGAGAATTATTGTGTCTTGTATTTTAGCAGTCAGAGTTGTTCTTGGTGTCTCCTTCAAGGCCTTTCAGACATTCAAGTGGAGCAGCTAAGTTGACTAGAAAAGTCAACATGTGTAAATTACTGTGCACTTCAACTGCATGGTCACTACGAAGAACTGAGTCTGAATTATCAAGGTCATGCAGGGTCAGAGTTCTTTGAGGAAGGAAGCAAGCTGAAATCCTTTGCCCTGCTGGCCATGCTGTGTCCCAACTGTATGTGACTTGTCCTCTCCAGCACTGTCACGCTACACTGGGATTGGCACTGGAAGAAGGCTTTGCAAGGGAGAAAGGACGGACTATCTGACAAAGGTATTTCCATTTTGTAATCCTCAAGTCAAGAGAAAGGAGAATTTTCCTGAAAAGGCTGCCACTACCAAGACAGCTGCAATGCAAACTGGTCCTACTGATCTAATCAAACAGAACTGAAACAAAACTGAACCTGACAACTCAGATGTGTACTTGGCTATGCCAGCAATGCAACACTCACTAAGACATGATTAATATATGCTCAATGGTGATATATGCTCAATGGTGATCTGTGTTTGGTTAGGTCTGATTTTGTAGTAGCAGCCAAGCGACTTCTGTCATCACCTTTGAGAGGGAATGAAGCCTCCAGAGGTTATCCTATGAAATACAAGCCAAAATTAAGATCTATCAAGTAGAAAAGTTCTGATCTCATAATGGTTGTTTTACCAGTCACAGACCTAAAAATAAATTTCTGTAACACACGGAATTTTTGTAACAAAATTTTCATCCTTGTCCAGGTTGAGAACTATAAGGTTAAAAATCCTCTGGGGATTAGAAGATTGTTATTCAATCCCATAATTCAGCTATATCTTTATAAATTCACAGTGAGGCCAGCTTGCCCTCCTTTCTTCCTCCTCCTACCCTGCTTTAGGCAGGAGACACTTTACTGGGACAAACATGTAAGGAGAAGGCTTGTTTTGGGGGCTCCAGAAGCTTGTGTTTACACCTCTTGGATGGTAGAGGTGGGGTGTGTGTGTGTGTGTGTGTGTGTGTATAGGATTGGAGCACTGGGGATTATAGATTTAGTTTTGGGTTGGTTTTGGGTTGTATCTGCTCTTGTTGAGACATACTTCTTTTCCTGAATAGCTCCATCTATTGTTTCTTTCTGTGGTCCTGCCTGGTCAGGATGTCCCCTGACTTGTGTTAGCAGAGTAGACATGCACCAGAACTTCCGGAATTGATTGCTGCAAGTTACAGTGCCACCATCCGTGTAGAGCTTGATCTTGCCAGACACTGCCCAGGTTATAGGGGTTCTGTGGCCTGATGCCAGCAGAGACTGCACAGAGTCAGTGCAAAAAATCATCCACAGAGGTGTCTGAGTTTAGCTCTCTTGGAGAAAGGTGTCAAGAGTTGTGCATGTATGGCACTCCACTGCAGAGTGATTGGCTGCATCTAACAGCCTGCTACTTGCCTCCAGTAATGGGCCTACTTACTTTGTTTAAAGGGCTTTGGAGATGTCCCTCTCCCAAAAGTACTGGAGAATGGGCTTTGACAATGGTAATCAATACCTTTTAAAGTGATACCTTCTGGCTTTCACAGGTATCCCAAGTAGCTCTTGAAGGACATACAGCAATGCAGCAGTCCTCTGCCTCTCTGCATATTGTTCACCAACTTCTGTACAAAGCTTCCTGCCAACTCCTTCAGAGTCACTGTTTTTGCTGCACCAGTATTTGCTGTGTAGATTGCATCAGTCAAAATGCTGCATTTATATCTAATTATTCTTCTTCCTTATCACCAATCAGGAATGCTAATTAGGATAAGAAGGGAAAATTAAGGGAAAAGATCCCTGAGTGAGCAGTTTCCCAGTACTTAATAGCAGGCAAATCGCCATCTGTCAAGCACCTGTTGGTTTCCTAGTAATACATTAGGGAATATCTGAACTATGTGGCAAAGGAACAGAGAAGGGTGAAACAGAGCATATGGGTCATGTCCCAACATGGAAGAGAGATTTAAGGGGCAAAAGAAAATTAATGTTTGAGGGCTGAAACCTGGGAAGTTCTGGGTAAGTTAGCATGACGCATAGACTTTCTTATTTTCATTCATTGTGTGAATTTGAAATGATTGAGTCTGTGTCAAAAGTTTGGATTACTTGGATTAAACTCATACTTACCCATGTAGAGACAAGGCTGGTGTCACAGATGGGACCCATCATATTGCTGTATAGCAATGCCCAACAAAAATATTTACTCAGTAAAGAAGGCTTTTATGGATGTCTTTCAATATCTCATCAGCTCCTCCGCTGTCAACCCAAACCATTTACCAATGAACAGCAGCAGGACAGCTAGGTGATTCAGACTGCTATTTATGTGCCTGCAAAAAGGCCAATATCTCAGTGTTCACTTCATAGCAAGGTATTGCCTTTGACCCTTGACCTCAGCAGGGCAGCTATGGAACTGAGTGTCAGAATTTGCTTTTAATAAGTTTATCCTTGAGGGACCACCTGGCCCATAATGACTTTGGCATAAGACTAACTTCTGTTTGGCAGCTATGAAAGGCGGGATCATCCCTCAGAACAAGACAGAGGGATGAAGCATGTATAGGCTTACCTTTACCATCTTTAATTTTGTTTTCTTTCTTTTAAGTTGTTTCTCAGCCACCACTGACTGGATAAAACTATCAGTGACTTTAGCCACCCATTCTAACCACTAATCCTATATGTGTCTTCTTGACACTGCTTTATAGGTATTTTCTCTTTAAGAACATGTCCAACACTTCCCTAATCCAGCTACAGCTCTCTTCTAAGCATGCATAAATCAATTTTCAACAATGAGAGTTATTAGCTTCACTTTGGCTATACTCAGCATTGACTGGAGATCTTGTGTGGGGCATATGTATTTCACATTCTTACACTCACAGATAGGAAACAAAATACTCTTGGCCAGTGATTAGTACGTGCTCTGAGTTAAGGTCTGTAGCTATAGTCATTCTTTAACATAACACTGACTCAGCTATCAATCATGTAGGAAGTGTTTTTAAAGGAGGGGTAGGGATCTGTGCCCTTCTTTGAGGACTCATCAGTCAACTTTAGCAACAAGTAGGCTTAACCACAACATGTCAAGTAGATCTTACTTTACATCTCAAGCCTCTTAAAGAAATATTTACTGCAAAAGGTGATTCATTACATTCTTCTCCAGAAATCTCTACAACAACCATTGCAAATAGCTCTCACTGCACTATCAAAAATCAGGTGTAAGTACTTCAAAGATGAGTATTATGCAAACCAGAAAGGCAAAGGTGCAGAACTTTTATAAACAATAGCTTAGCAATATCAACCAGCCCATACCACCTGGAGAAAGGTAATTTGACTCTCTTTAGACCATCACTTTTTTCATATCAGGCGTCACACAATATCCATCTGCCTCATGGAGACAGCAGCATTCAGACTTGTCTTTGCTTGCTACAACAATACTGCTGCGTGGTAAGCCACAGATGAAAAAGAGGGGATATGCCTTCATCTACTCCTTACACTACAATCCTTTCCAAACTCAGATGAGAAAACAGCATCAGTATCTGCTGGCTATGAGGAACTGTCCATCTGTTTCACAAATTTCCCATCTTACCTTGAGAAGCTACTAAAACATCTCTTCCCCTCTGCCACATCTGATGACAGCCAAAAATTTATTGTCCTAATCAGGAAGTAAGCAATATAAAGTGCCTCATATGGTCCACCCAAACGTGTAGGGAAATGCTTCCTTGACAGCTCTCGTTATACCTCAGGAAAATCTAAAGATAAGACTTACAGTTTTCCTAGAAACTTGCATCTTTTCAAAGGTTGTAAATGCTGTTAGTTGTTGGGGAGTTTCTTATTTTGCCATAAAAACACTTTTTGAGGAAAAATGTCTTTTACTGAGTTGTTTTTCCATTGTAAGCTAAACTGATGCCATATCAAGTGGAAGGTATGATCTTTCAACCAGCTGTCTCTATTTTCAGCCAGTAGTAAGTTGTTACTTGCCCTCACTCTGGCGCAAGCTACAAATTACTGAAACTATGCAATTGTTTTCCCTTTAATGTGGAGCTGAGGAAGTAAGTTATGATAAAATTTACTAATCTTGAGTAGTCATAAAAAGTATAAAAAGATTAAAAAGAAATACATATTATGAGCTGAAGGGTGAATGGCATTTCACATGGAGGTAGAGATAAGCAAGAGAAGATGAGAAGGGAAATTCTTGCCCCACCTTATGCAAATTTACAATATTTTTAAGCATTTATTTTTCACAGTTTCAAAGACTAGAATCAAAATCTTAAAATCATTTGCAAGTTGCAAAGCAGCAGAAAGTTATTATCTGCATCAAATTGGTTCTCTTTCTATCAGGCACAATTTAGTTAAATAATTATCTACATCAACAGACTCTTGAACAAAAATCTTTGCATATCTAACAAATTCTCTGTGAGTACCCAAGCACATTTCTCAACTTGCATTGCATCTAAGAGATAAAGATGTGCTTTGTTTTACAGGTGATAAAACTTCAGTATTGGAAACCTCTCCAGCTTATGTAGCTGAAGTGAGTTTTTTTGTATTGTGTATGGCCTTTAAAAAGTGAGAAACCTCTGGATATTCTCATTAGTTCAGCAGCTCTGAAAACTTGATTTTCAGGACACTTTATTATGAGTTCTACTCTAAACTCATTCCCTTGAAGGAAGTGCTAATGCAGTTAGTAAAATAAATTAATCACACAAACTTTAGAGCTTGAGGTCAACTATCAAGCCATCATGTTCTTCTAGCCAGCAATAATTTTGGCTGAGAACCTAGGAGCAACTTAGTTCTAGCAATCTCAGGCTGCTAGTTTGCCAAACGCTTCCTCGAATACTTGGGCACATTGGTTCATCGCGTGAGGTGGCATGACAGGATTATGTCTGCCCTCAGTTTTGAAGAGGCAAGATTTGAGAAAAGTGTAATATAACAACATGAACTTCTGTAACTTAAATGCTGTTTGATTTCTTAGTTATATAGAAACATGCAGACTTTGAGGTCGTCACAATAACCAAGGAAGTGGTTGGAGATCTGCTAAGCCAATTAGACCCGCACAAGACTGACACTGGATGGGCTACACCCAAGGGTGCTGAAGGAGCTGGCTGATGTGCTCACCAATCTGCTTTCCATTTGGCTACTGGGGAGGTGCCAATGAACTGGAGGGTAGCAAATGTAACACCTTTCTACAAGAAAGGAAGAAAGGAAGATCAAGGAAACTATAGACCTGTCAGTCTGACTTTGGTACCAGGGGAGGTCATGGAGCAGGTCATCTTGAGAGCTATTACATATAGAGAACAACCAGGGGATCAGGCCCAGTCAGCATGGGTTCATGAAAGTCAGGTCCTGTCTGACAAAGCTGATCTCCTACGATGACAAGATGACCTGGCTACTGGATGAGGGAAAGGCTGTGGATATTGTCGACCTAGACTTTGAAAAAGCCTTTGCTACTGCTCTCCACAGAATTCTTGCGGACAAACTGACTGCTCATGTCTTGGGTGAGCGCAGCCCTGATGGATAAAGCACTGGCTGGATGAAAGCGCCCACAGGGCCCAAAGGTCAGTTGAGTTAAATCCAACTGGCAGCTGGTCACAAGTGGTGTTCCTAAGGGCTCAGTGTTGGGACCACTTCTGTTTAACATCTTTACTGATGACCTTCATGAAAACATAGAGTGTCATCCGTAAGTTTGATACCAAATTCAGTAGCAGTATTGATCTACAGGAGAGCCAATGGCATCCTGGCCTGTATCAGGAACAGTGTGGCCAGTAGGATGAGATTATTCTTCCCCTGTACTCAGCACTGGTCAGGCCACATCTTGAGTACTGTGTCCACTCCTGGACTCCTCAGTTCAAGAGAGATGTCGAGAAACTGGAACATGTCCAGAGAAGGGCAACAAAGATGATGAGGGGCCTGGAACACAAACCCTATGAGGAGAGGTTGAGGGAGCTGGAGGTGTTTAGCCTACANAGGAGGAAGTTCTTCACAGAGAGAGTGATTGGCATTGGAATGGGCTGCCCAGGGAGGTGGTGGAGTCACCGTCCCTGGGGGTGTTCAGGAAAAGCCTGGATGAGTCACTTAGTGCCATGGTTTAGTTGACTGGCTAGGGCTGGGTGATAGATTGGACTGGATCTTGGAGGTCTCTTCCAACCTGGTTGATTCTATGATTCTGTGACTTGGATAGATTGGATGCATGGGCCAGTGTCAATGTCATGAGCTTCAATAAGGCCAAATGCCAGGTCCTGCACTTGGCCCACTACAATCCCAAGCAACACCACAGGCTTGGGGTAGTATGGCTGGAAAGCTGTCTGGTATAAAGAGACCTGGGTTCTGTAAGTGACAAACAACTCAATATGAGCAAGCAGTTTGCCCAGGTAGCAAAGATATCCAATGGCTTGTATTAAAAATGTTGTGTTCAGCAGGAGCAGTTTGGTGATTGTCCCCTCATACTGAGCTCTGGTGAGGCCACACTTTGAGTGTTTTGTTCAGTTTTAGGCACCTTATTACAAGAGGGATGTGGAGGTGCTGGAATGAGTTCAGTGAAGGACAATGAAGCTGGTGAGGGTCCTGGAAAATAAATCTTATGAGAAGTGACTGAGGGAACTGGGGCTGTTTAGCTTGAAGAAAAGGAGGCTGAGGGGAGACTTCATTGCTGTCTACAACTGCCTGAAAGCATGTTGTGGAGAGGTTGGTGCTGGTCGCTCCTCACACGTAAATAGTGGTAGAACAAGAAGGAATGACCTCAAGCTGTGAATGGATGTGTTTACACTGGACATTAGGAAACATTTTTTCACAGCAAGAGTGGTCAGGCATTGGAATGGGCTGCTCAGGGAAGCGTTCAAATCACCAACCCTCCATGTGTTTAAAAGTCGTTTTGATGTAGTGCTTGAGGATGAGGTTTGAGAGTGAACTTTGTAGAGTATGGACAACGGTTGGACTTGATGATTCTGGGGTTCTTTTCCAACTGGAATGTTGCTGTGATTCTGCGACTCTGTGAAGCAGGCTGTTAGTTAAAAATGCAGATTTAGCTAAATTTACAGCTGGCTACCTTTTCAGAGATTGAACCACTTGAGGGATAAGTGACAGAAACCCAACAGGGAGATTCAAACAATGACAATAACATAATAAAATGATCTTTTAGGCAGGAGCATTTACTTTTAGGAACTGAATAGCAAAAAAGTTGCAATGAACATTATTAACTTATGTGACCAGAGGTATTTATACATGTTGCTACAGAGGCTGTCTTTCCTTGTCTTCACCTGTGGAATACCACAGATACATAACCACTGACTTTGTGACACTGGGGGTGGGGGTTGAAAAAGGGGTAGAGTCTTAAGCCTTTTTAAAAAATAAGCCACAGAGGCCAGGTGGCATTAAGGGGCTGTAAAGCTGACAAAACTCCTAGGTGTGGGATTTTTGCCACAGGATATATGGGCAAGGAAGAAAAGGGGTATGGCAAAGCTCCACTGGATTTGGGAAACAGACCTCATGTTCACTTTGAAGTCCTGGGAGATAGGGGGGTGGAAGATCAAGCACTAAAAACTTCCGACACACATTTTCACCTCAGACTTGGAATCATTAGTGATAATTTAATCAGAAAGGAATGTTAATTAAAGCTTCAGGTCCTATGTATAGGCACTAATTAGTTACATGTGTTGATTAGCATTTTGCTATATTGAACATGGAACAACCTGAATAAATTCCTATCTGGAAATACTACAAGTAAGACAATTCAGGTCTTTCGTATGCAGGGCTGTGGACAGAATTAAATGGCTCTAACTTAAGTATGTTCTGCTTCCTGGAAGCTGGAGCTGCATGAGCACTCTTATTCCTAGCAGCTGTGCTGTATGTTAGGAAACAGGGATGGCAGTCAAAAAGTGAGACAGTGAGCCTAGAGCAATGGGAAAGGTCAGTTTCTATTTGTCCATTAGCAAACAGCACAGATATGCACATTTTAGAAAGTAGAGTTAAAATATTCCTATGAATATTTGTGTGGTGTAAATATGTAGCAGAAGCTACCTGAAGGACTGATATTGTCCAAAGGAGTGTTTCAGTGCCTGCCGTCCCTTATCTATGTGTTTTACTCTTGTTCTAGTGTCAGAAGGGCCACAAGCAGCAGGTGACTCCAGTGCCTGTATAACTCAATTTAGACTGGAGTAACGCTTCAAGACACCTTGCAGCTAGCTGACATGCCCACATCAGTCCAATGGGCAAAGTGGGCACAAGAAGCAGGTCTGGCCACTTCAGAGGCAACTAGTATCTGGATTGGCTTAGTTGTGCTGTCCATCTGCACTCATGAATTTACCTCAACCTGCCTCTGTATGCACACTTGCAGATGCATCCTCATTTAATTAACTATTCAAGTACTGGGTGGAGAGTGGTGAGAGCAGAGAGGAATTCTTGGGTCCTAGCTGTGGATGGAGTGTTTGCCACAATACCATTAGTTTAAGACTTTGGGGACACAGTATTTTATTATTGGAGGAACAAGAGATTTAAGGGACAATGTCTTTTCAACTCCATCTTGCTGAAGCATATCAAAACCATGAATTGCTTCACTCTTTATAAAATAATTTGGTTTATTAAGGTGTCTCAGGAGTAAATCTCAGCAATGTTCAGAAGCTCCAGCATTACTATTAACTTCCAAAGAATTAAGTGAAGTGTAGGAACTTGAAAATGCTCTCAGGAACTGGCATTTATTTATGCTTATGGTTACTTATGTCAGTCCCATGGGTCACTATCTGTTAGCAGTTTAGGAAACAATTAGAAGGCTTTTGGTGCGCCTGCTGAGGGAATATAACATTAGTAAACACTATTAGGAATTCCTTTGTGAACTACAACAATTAATTAAAACAATCCAATGTAATCTAATGGTGGCATTCCTTCTGCTTGATTAAATAAGCATAATACGTCAGGAACATAGGTGATCTCTTATCCTTCTCAATGTCAGGACAAAACCAGAGGAGTTCAGCTGTACAAGAGCTGATGAACTTCTGGACAGTCAGCTTAAAGCACTTCATAGGATCTTGGGATTTCCTCACTGTTGATTAAAGCCACTAGCAGAGTCTTTATTCACAGATTATCTGCCTTGGGCTCTTGTTTAGTCAATCACAATAATGCAGATATGACAAAATATATGTAGGTAACCGATCTCTGACTCTAGAGTTGAATTTCTGATGTTTGCCTATAGCAAGAGTTCTCTTTTTACCACCCACACATTGCTTTGCTCATGCAAAACAAAAATCTGACAAGCTTTCAACAAGCCACACCTCCGATTCTCTTGCTGTTAGTCTTGCCATTGTTAACCCAAAATGGCTGTTTGTACAGGCCAACAACTCCCCGGTGTTTCACTTTGTTCTGGGACACACCTGCATGACCACTAGTACAACAACAAGTTAAAAAATAATAAAAAAGTTATTAAGCACATGTTTTATATGTGGTGAAAGGTTCTGAAAGATTAAAACTTCAGTATTTTTAGTTTACAAGTGTCAAAGAAAAACCTTCACACTTTTGTTCTCTCTTTAGCTCAACAATTTTGGTTGTTTTTTCTTTTCCTGTGGACACGTGGACTCATTGACATTTTTAGGAGGAAATCAGCCACAATAGAATAGAATAGAATCAACAAGGTTGAAAGAGGCCTCCAAGATCATCCAGTCTTAAATGGTTATATGATGGAGAACTTTCAGAAATTTCTTACCTGAAAATATGAATCAAGATTATCTTCATGTCTGCAGACCAAAATGTTCAATACCCAACATTGATTTCTTTACTTTTTCACAATATTTTATCTTTGTCCAAAATCTTGGCTCTTTCTCAGTGTTTGGTAACTGGCAGGGTGTATTTCAGTACCTATGGGAAGTATGCATTTTTCACTCTTCTGATGCAGAATAGAAGTTGTTCAGAAATAAAGAAAAACATTTTAAGTAAGTACAAAAATCCCAAGCAATGTTATCTTCTAAAGAACAAAACGTTTCTCCAGGATAGAGGCTGACTCCTGCTGTTTCTGGTACAGGTTAACTGTGGTTTAAATAAACATATTGGAGCCTTGAGAAAATGTTCTGTATTCATTGTTCCTCCAAGAAATGCAAATACGTGGTATTTGCTGATAACATATTTAGAGTTCATGATCTGTAAAGGACTTTAGTGGGGTAAAAAATAGTTTTCACTCTTTTTTACTAGCCAGGCATTAAAATCACCAACACATCCCTCTTCCCACTAGCAACGGCATTAAATAACTTGAATATATGAATGTGCTGTTGATTTTTTTAAAGGGTTATGGATTGCTTTTCTCTGTGTTAGTTTGCTTCCTTTCTTCCCACTGGAAATTGCAACTATTAGTTTCACCTTTGTTTTCCTGAGTGCAATTTACAGGTAAGGATGTTGAAAGGATTTCAAGTGATGTTAAGGAAATATGTTGTTATTCAGTACATGGAAAATACAGAAGGTGAAGAAAGTTATATAGAATAGAATAGAATCAACCAGGTTGGAAGAGACCTCCAAGATCATCCAGTCCAACCTATCACCCAGCCCTATCCAGTCAACTAAACCATGGCACCAAGTGCCTCATCCAGTCTTTTCCTGAACACCCCCAGGGACGGTGCCTCCACCACTTCCCTGGGCAGCCCATTCCAATGCCAATCACTCTCTCTGGCAAGAACTTCCTCCTAACATCCAGCCTATACTTCCCCCAACACAACTTGAGACTGTGTCCCCTTGTCCTATTGCTGGTTGCTTGGGAGAAGAGACCAACCCCCAGCTGGCTACAACCTCCCTTCAGGTAGTTGTATGTTCCAAATCAAGCTCTTATCTCTGTGAGAACTGAGCTGGCAGGAATTCTGTGCTTATTTGGAGGGATATTATCCAAAGACATACCACAATCCTGCCAACAAAAAATGACAGACTATGTGGAGGGCGCATGTATACACAGCAAGACAGGTGACATATTGACATACCGTGCAAGTAAATCATTATCTGGCAATCAGGAGCCTTGTTAATCATTTCCACACAGTACTGCTGTTGAACTTCACAGCTGGCGGCAGAATTGTGGGTTTGTCACTTCCTCTCTCTTTGTTATTCTACAGATACGGCTCTTTAGGCCTGAGATGCTCAAGCTCTACAGTTCCAGAGGCAGGCTGAGAACAACAAGGTGACTCCTAGAGATGCAGCTATCTCCAAATGCTGTCTTGTGAGCCCAAGGCCACTGGACAGTCTCCCACTAGTTTTGTACCCAGTAGCTCCCAAGTAAGCACGTATCTGACAGTCTCAAAAAGAGATACTTTCCTCAGACAGTCTGCTGTACCCTGAGCACATATATACAGCAAGCTAGAGGCCTACCTCTCTTGCTTGTGCTCAAAGACAATGGCAAAACCCATTTGATGCCCACATCATTACCTCCACTGTTGGAAAGGTAGTGTGTGATGCTGCAACACACTTAGGACTTCTCTGCATTTGAGTCAGGTGTCTTATGCATCCTCTGAAGCACTTGATATGCTGGAGATCACCCACCATAAAACAAGTTGCCTTTTGGACAGTTTAAAATGAAAGTTGATGTGCATGGAAGGCGTGTCTTCAGCATATAGTCAAGAGACATTTTTTTCCCTGTGGAAAGCTGAGATATGAGTGATTGCTTATAACAATTCTATAATTGTGAATAGAAAGTCTGAATGGCATAAAATCCCTTACCAGCTCGCAATCCACTAACAGACAGACACAATAGAGAAGCAGAGAGCAAGGGAACCAGATGTGGGTCACAAACATGATATAAATTATGGAGGGAAGCTGAAGAAAGAAGGGAGAATTTGACTGATGTGGGGAGCATCACTCATTATTTCTCTAGAAGTATAAATTAATAGAAATACGGCAGATAAAGGTCAATGTATGCTTTGGGATGAGGGTGTAAAGGGAGTGCGGGTCTGGGAGTGGAAGAAACAAATGGACGAGACAGGGGAAGGAAAACAGTTGAACAGGCAAAAGATAAAGTCTTAGGGCAAACTTCTCACTGGAAGTGACCAGATAGAGAATAGAGAGGTCTGGAAAATTTTCCTCCATTTGCTCGGGTAAGTAATGCTGCAGATACATTACAGAATCATGGAATGTCAGGAGCTGGAAGTGACCTTGAAAAACCATCCAGACCAAGCCCCCTGCCAGAGCAGGATCACCTATACCAGATCACACAGGAACACATCCAGGCAGGTTTTGAATATCTCCAGAGAGGGAGACTCCACAGCCCCACTGGACAGCCTGTTCCACTGTTCTGTCACCCTCACAGGGAGAAAATTCCACCTCATGTTTACATGAAACTTGCTATGCCTCAACTTCCACCCATTGCCCCTTGTCCTGTCATTGGGAATCACCAAGCAGATCATGGCTCCATCCTCCTGGCATTCATCCTTTCCATATTTATAAACACTGATGAAGTCACCCCTCAGTCTCCTGTTCTCCAAGCTAAAGATCTTGAGATCCCTCAGTCTCTCCTCATAAGAGAGATGTTCCATTTCCTTAATATTCCCCATAATTTCAGAGATACCACAAGTTTTCTTGTCTTCTTCAGGTTTTATGAGCCTTAATTATTTGCACCCTGCACCAGAGAAACTCTTGGATTGACTTGTTTAAAGGCAACATTTCTAGGTACTTCACAACCTGCATTTTCAGCTCTGGGCCCTTTGCCTCATGGCCTGAAAAATGAATACACTGCGGCTGTTGTAAACCGTGAATACAAAAACCTGTGAGTGCTATGCTTTTCTTTGTCACTCAGGAATGGCTTGGGAAGTGTACCTGTTCACTGTTCAGAATTTGGTGCACTTCAAAAATGCTCAACTTGGTAGGTTCTGCCTACCAAGAGTTTTGCATTATTTCATTTTTATGTCAATTTAATTTACGTTGCCTGACATGCAGATGAAGCTTGTTCCGTGATGCAACCTATAGTCAGATGAAAAGCCAGCAGAAACAAGATGAGGCCACTGCAGATTGCTGGGTGCCTTGCAGATGTACAGAGCAGGAACTGAGTTTACAACAGCAGCTGCCTAAGAGACCAATGCCTTTAGAAGGCTTAAAGAGACACCAATCACACTCTGCACTAGGCAGATAATTAGCATGCTAAGACTTCTTACCATTTCTAATTATTCTTGATCTGTTTGCTCATTATAGAAAAAGCATGTCTCTACTAGAGAGTGCTAGTTTGCTTCAATTTCTGCCCTATCTTGTTCAAAGGCATGCAAATGTGTTTGTCCTGTGGGACTTGCAGCCACAGTGTCTGGAGCTTTGTTTTTATTGTGATTCTGGAATTCTGTCCATAGCAGCCCAGGATATGTGGTATCTCGGGGTGCCAGCCACCTCTTTGGTTAGAGACCAGATGATCAGCGTGCACACAAATCTGTATCCTCTATGCTCTCCAACAAGCAATTTTCTTTTCTTCTTAGCTTCTTCCCTGCTTCTAAAGTAAGCTTTTCCAGTTCAATTTGGTAAGGTTTGTTCTTTTGGCATGGAAATATACAACAGCAACTGATTTTACATATGGACAAAGTGGTCAGGTAGTAGAGAAACAAGATGAATTTCCTTCAGAGCATTCATTGGGAGACACACAGACTGCATGTTTCATGGAAATGATGGGCAAGTTGTACAGTATTTGCAACTTAAAGAAGAGCATGGTTCAGCTATGCAACTCACCTTTCACATGCCTCTTTAAACTGAACCATCTCTGTTAGCGGTGTGCAAGATGGGATTATTTGTAGTAGTTGAGGACACAGTTCTTGGCACCTTGTTAGGAGCTGATCATACAAACATTTCCATCACTGTTTCCTACCTCTGCCCATGACAGTGCAACAAATTCCTAACAGAGTTGGTGAAAATTTTACTTTCTTCTCACATCTCCCCAAAACACTGCCATCTGATGCAAAAAAAACCCATTTCTAGTAAGATGTGGCATGAGTAATATCTCTTTTGGTGAAATTTGTAGATTTCTGTAGCACCTAAAGTTTTTTTATTAATACTTAAATTTAGTTAATTTGTTTGTTTGTTTGTTTGTTTTTAACCTAATATTTGTGCTTAGACATGTTTGGTTGGCGGGTTTGGGTTTTGTTTAGGTTTTTGTTGTTGTTGTTGTTCTTGTTTTTAGTTTGGTTTTTTTTGCTTTTAACAAATTTATCTTCTTTCAATGTAGAATTGTTTTTGTAAAAGTCTACCAACAAAAGAATCAGCTGTAAATAACTAATTGGGGAAAACCTTAAAAAGTAAACGAGTAACTAACTGAAAGGACAGTCCTGCATTTCACTCTATTAATAAAGCTGCTTCTTTGATGTTCTTTCAAATCACTGACTGTGTTTGGTGCAGAAATGTAACCATTTACACTGTTCATATTAGCTTATGGAGGAAAAAGCATTCAGTTTACGAGTACTCAATCACAAGCAGCTGCAACCTCTTGAAGATGATGTAAATACTCTATAGAAAAAGGTTTCAAATATTCAAAGTTTTTCTAGAAGCCAAAGCCATTATACTCTGTGGAGTTTTGAAATGTTTGAGCACCACACTTGCTAATTTAACAGCAGATTTATTGCTGCAAAATGACAGACAAAGGGCCTCTTCTCTGAATACATCAGGTTATTTAGAAATTGATGGTGATACCATGTAAGATTATACAACATGGTCTTGCCTTTAAAATCTTCTCTTCCTTTTCTGTTTTTGACAAAACAGGCCTGGAACACAAACCCTATGAGGAGAGGCTGAGGGAGCTGGGGGTGTGCAGCCTGGAGAAGAGGAGGCTCAGGGGTGACCTCATTGCTCTCTGCAACTACCTGAAGGGAGGTTGTAGCCAGGTGGGGGTTGGTCTCTTCTCCCAGGCAACCAGCAATAGAACAAGGGGACACAGCCTCAAGTTGTGCCGGGAGAAGTATAGGCTGGATGTTAGGAGGAAGTTCTTCACAGAGAGAGTGATTTGCCACTGGAATGGTCTGCCCAGGGAGGTGGTGGAGTCACCTTCCCTGGGGGTGTTCAGGAAAAGCCTGGATGAGGCACTTAGTGCCATGGTCTAGCTGACTGGATAGGGCTGGGTGCTAGGTTGGACTGGATGATCTTGGAGGTCTCTTCTCATCTGGCTGATTCTATGATAATTTAGAAGTTAAAGCATAAATATATGGAATAAATCTAAAAGCAATAAAACACCCTTTTATCTTTTTAATATTTGAGGTAAAATTTCTTAATACTTTAATGTGCTTTTCACTACTGGTTACTGAGTGATTCCAAAATACCAAATGCTGGCATTATTTTTAGGTTTGGGGTTTTTTTTCAGAAAAGAAAGGCCTTGGCTGAAAATCAGAAATCTTCTTACACATTTTTATGCTATTTTAAATCTTTACTTGAAATTTTGATAGAAACACTTTTAATAAATGACACCTTATTGTAAGGATTTATACCCAATATAAATTTATACAGAAGTAGTTAAATTAATCTGATGTTCAAAAACATGTTCACTGATACCGTGTCACAGTGAACTGTCTGTTTTTCTGTGAGTGTACACAGTGGTTTTTTTTATGTTAATCTGGGCAGCTGCTGTGAGGTGCTCATGATTTGATCTGAACCGTCACTGCAAAAGGTAGTAAATCAGCTGTGTACAAAGAAGGCAAACATAAACACAAATAATCAGAGCTCCAGTCCTTTGAGATGAGCCTTCAAAATAAGCCAATGTGAAAAACTGATCTCTGCTTCCCACTGCCTGTACCAAGTGCCCTCAGGTTATCAAAGATCATGAAACATGAGGCACCTTGCAGATTAGCAGAACTTGGAAGCTTTCCTTCCCTGGCAAAAATAGCAGTTGTAGGCCCCTCAAGCTCACAGAGAAGAGCAAAGATATCATGCCGCTAGTGGTGGGTAACAGCACGGCTGGGCGCATGATGTATTTGCAGACCCTACCCACGTGCCTCTGCTAGGCAGGTGCTGGTGCCCAGGAAGAAAAGCGAGTTGACTCTGACCAGTTCCTAAAAGTATATATTGGCTCATATCAAGAACTTTGTGTCACATTTAGCCTCAGTGAGCTGGTCAAATGGTCAGTGCTCTCTTTCCTCTGCATTCCAAAAAGGCACATAGTTGGCTCAATAAATTCCTTGTGAGTACAGCACAGAGTATTTACAGACAGACAGGTCTATCCCATTCTTGCTGTGGAAATTAGCAATATTTTTTTCAGAGTTTCTGAGGATAAAATACTCATATATATTTTTATGACATTTTATTTCTTTTTTGACATGCTGTAAAGCTGCAAGAAAAAGTAAAGCATTTTTTCCCAGCTTCTTTTGTCTGATGTAAAATTACTCTGTCTTGCTTTTCCATAGTCATATCTCAATTTCCAGGATGAGAACACAGAAGAAAATGGATGCAGAAAAGGGGGAAAAAAAGAAAAAAAAAAAAAAAAAAGTGGAAAAGACAACCTGCCCCAAGATCAACTCCCTATATCCATAAAGGGATATTACTAACAATTATCTTTGATGTGAGATGGGAAAGTAGTCTTGACATTAACATAGTCATCTTTGAAGGAATTCTCAGGCTACAATTCTGTGCAGTCACTTTGAAGAGGGAGATGCTTGAAACTCTGATATGCCAGTGTGACAAGTTTTCAGCAGAGTTCTGCAGAGAGCCCAGCGCCACAAAGGGAGATGTGTATCCAAGAAGCCACTGTATGTTTCATGAAGGCCACAGGGAGTACCCAGTTTTTCTCTAGAGACACCTCCTTTCACAGAGATAACTTGAAGGAAGATGCAAATGCTTGTTTCCTCTGAAGGAGCAGTTATATGGTGTACAAAGTGCTCTGACTGCAGACCTCTTGAATCGCCTGGCGCTTCACTAACAGGAATGGTCTTGGTTTCTCGCAACAGACACTACTGGCTTACTTGTTTGCATATTTTAAAAATAAATCAAAGCCAAACTAAAAACAAACAACCAAACCAACCAAGCAAATATCCACAACACAACCAACTGACCAACCAAAAGCACAAAAAAACCCCACAAAAAATCACCAAACAACTACTTTACAAAAACAACTTGTTTTTCCCCCCTCTTTCCCTCTGTGTCTCCAAAGAAGAGGCAAAAATACTGCTGTAGTTCACGGACCATAATATTTTTGGCTAAGTAAGACACAAAGTTTGGGTTCTAAGTCCTTATTAAAATACCCAAATAAACAGCCGATTTCCCCAATAGTGTTACATAATCAGTGTGAAGGACTAAAGGTCAGGAGAAATAACCAGTTACTTATCAGCATGCATTTAAAATAGGTCACAACCTTTTGGAGATTGAAGTTGAATATCAGAGAAGACATTCTATGTAATGAAAAGAGTGAAGAAATACAAACTCTAAAAGTAATTAGCAAGTAGTTGTAAGCTGTGATGAAATTCTTCCTCCCCTTGGTCAAAGAACGTGAAAGAAGGAGCATTTTGAATTCTTCAACTATAAATTCATTCCTTACTTGGAAAGAGTTGCCCATAGGAAGTAGACTCATGACTCATTGGCATGCATGTTAGCTGCGGAGGAATGTCCATTGATGGTGAAAAAGGTTCATTTCATGTTAGACACTGAGGTGACTTAAGTAAGGCAGTACCTAGAGGGTTCCACGTTCTCCTAGTCAAAGTAGATATCTGATTTTCAACAGCTAAACTAAGACGTGAAGATGAATTAAGCCATGAAATTGAAAAGTCTTGCTTTTAAAGTTTGCATATAACTGTGTATAAATATCAACACCACTGGAAGGGCTGCACTGCTAACATACAGGTTTTCCAAATCCGTATTGATCAGGTAAAAGAGGTACTGAGTGCATAGAATAGAATGGAATCAACTAGGTTGGAAAAGACTTCCAAGATCATCCACTCCAACCTATCACTCAACCCTATCCAGTCAACTATATCACGGCACTAAGTGCCTCATCCAGTCTTTTCTTGAACACCTCCAGGGACGGCGACTCCACCACCTACCTGGGCAGCCCATTCCAATAGTAAATCACTCTCTCTGGGAAGAACTTCCTCCTTCATAGTTCCTGTCTCTTTCTGACGGATGCATTAGTACACGTCTGAAAACTGGGAAGGCCAAATCTTTAATGACGACCTAAGCAATTGCTAATTTTCCTCCTTTACCCACAACAAAACAATGCTGCTGTGTTCAGTGAGTTTGTTTTGGTAAAACAGTGTCTTTCCACAGAATCATTGCATCTAAATGGATAATTTCAGTGTTTATTTTATAAAACATTGTCTTTTTTTTTTTATGCTTCATTTTTTTCCCCAAAGATTTAAAAGTTATAAAATCAAACTGGGAAGATTCTTTATTGATTAGTTTTGTCAGCAGCAATAAATAGCACGTAATTTTCTATTGTCAGCTATAATATGCACACTCCAATAGATTGAAGTGAAATCATGAAGACGTGAGATAAAAAGGATCTTAAAGTAACATTTCCTCATGTCACTTACCTTGCCAATGAATGATTACTCCCCGTGGTATATATTTAATAAAATTTCAGCAACTCTTCAAAAGTGAGGATGTGTCAGTGGTCTAATCACCATAGTCACAATATTTAGATTTGATCTTGAGTGTCTTGACAAGGTTATGTCGAGACATAACTGATTTTGAGCTGCAAAATATATTTAATCTGGATGACATCTTCACCTGGTGAGATGACAGGAAATTCAAATTCACAATCCATCCTTCCACCATTTTCTATGCTTTTGGAACATCTGTTTTAAATGGTATGCTAGACTTGTAAGTTGATTGTGGTCTTAAGTTTATTTTGGTGATGTGGGGGAGAAACAGCCCATATATCACTGGTATATAACAGTTGTCTCCCTTTTTCTTTGTGTTGAAATGAAGTCTCAGGAATGGCACATGTTAAGCAAAACAGATATCTAGTATGTATTGTTGCTATGATCTGACAACAAAGTTGATCAAAGTCTAACAAGTAGTTAAAAACCCATTCATATATGGTATTTGTGTATCCATTAAGGTAGTAGATAGAACAGAATCTGTACTTCAAGTTTCAAATACTTAATCTGTATAAATTTTGCTTTCCACACCCCACCCCCCCCCAAAAAAAAAAAAATCCCTGCAGTTGAGATGTTTTACTCCTCAGTCTCAGGCAGTAAGGTGATTTCTTCAAGAAGAGTATTTTTAATGATGGGAGGCTCTGCTGAAAGCTAATTTTAGGTCCAGGTCATGATCCCTTCCTTGTAGAATGCCTTGTTGGCCATTGATTGTCTAGCTTCCTCCTAAATGAAATTCCTTGGCACATAGTTGTTATAACACAAATTACCGTGACTGGCTTGACCTTACCTATGTTAGGTGGCATCTCTGAATACTGTGCAGAGCCTCTTGCAGCACATATTGTGACTTCAGTAGTGAGAGGAGGGGTAAACTAGAGAATGAGTGTGATAAGGTCAGGGTAGTTCTTGTTTCTTCTTCCTTTTATTTGCACAAGGTAGAAGCAGGTAGGGTAGAATTGGGCAGAAATGTAGCCAGCTTTTTAATGGTGTGAGCTGTACACCCAAACTTTTACTGTGCAAGAATCCAGCCCTAAAATGTATAACTTAGTGTGTTTTCCAGGACAATTGGAAAAGGCTCAGGCATTCCTCTAGGTCCTGGTTTACAAACATTGAGCAGTTTCCCTTGTAACTGTGCTTCACATTACCAGGGAGCTTCTGTCCTAGTTCAGCCTGGCTCTGGAGATGGCCTTAACATTGAAACCACTAAGCTAATGAGCTCCAAGAATTTCATGGCACTCTACAGCTGCTGTTTGTGCAGGACCTTCCTCTCCCAGCTCTGATTTGCTGAAGGCAGCCTGTTGGGGGATATTCCAGCCTGAGAAAGCACAAAAGTGATGGCATCATGTGAGGCCTGGGCTGAAGGGAGCAGCTTCACTGAGCTTAAAATAAAAGGTTGAACTGAGATGACTAAGGGGGGGGGGGGGGGGGGGGGGGGGGGAAGGGGGGAAGGGGG
>WAAF01003918.1:11991-24944 GCA_013400475.1 Tricholaema leucomelas | reverse complement strand
CTTTGCCATCCCTCAGGTGAGCTCTTATCACCCCCAAGATAACCTGCTCCATCCATTTCCCTGGCACTGAGGTCAGGCTGACGGGTCTATAGTTCCCAGGTTCCTCCATCCGACCCTTCTTGTGGATGGGGACCATGTTGGCCACTTTCCAGTCTCCTGGGACCTCTCCGGTGAGCCAGGACTGCTGGAAAATGATGGAGGGCGGCTTGGCCAGCTCAGCCACATATATATATATGGGGGAGATGAGGGAGTCAGGAGGATATTACTGGTTTTAATGAGTTTTCCATTATTCATTGCAACAGTTTGGGAAAGGATGTTAGACCTAAAGTTACCTATTGCCTATTACTTGGAAGTGAGAGACACAATTGCAACATACACAGCTGAGCAAGGACAAGGTGCTAGTTTAGAAGGCTGACACTGAGATGCGTGGGTTAAGTGTCACAGAGTTATTACTACTTCCTAAAACTAGCATCAGGTATGCAACACGGGACAACGTTGTTGTGGAGTTGCCCTCTCGTCTCCCCTGATATTAAGCCACTGCATAAATCCTATGTGAAGAAAATGGTCCTAGAAATTGCACTGGCCTGGATGGAAACTTATTTGCACTTGCAGCATGACCTGCTGTCTGATGAAGGGAGATTTCTTTGAGTTTTGCTGTGCTTTAGATCAAACTGTTGGAAATGGCTTGTAGCATAAGAGCATGGAAAATTATAGCAAGTTTTTCAAACTACAGACAAATTATTGAAAAAAGATTAGTTAAAAATACTTTTCCAATATGCAGTGAAATCTGTGCTCATTAGCTTAAGCTCAGTTCAGAACTTCAGAAGTTCTTTCTCCATCTTAAAAAAAGGCTAGTAGATGAAGCAACATCTGTCTGTTGAAGATCAGCATTGACTATATCTGAAGGGTAAAGATTTTTGGAGAGTGCAGAAAAGTGCGTAGAAATGCTGCAATGCTGTCTCATGAGCAGCACATAGAAGAGGTGTTCCTCTCTTGGTTTTTTTGGCACCAGTTTGAGTTTTGTATGATGAGAACACTTAATCCTACTGGAAAAGAGCTGGAAGAGTTGCAACACCCATCTAAGGCTTTCATTGTGTGACAGAAAACTCTTTAAGGAGAGTAAATTCAAATAAAATTTGTATGGTTACTCAAACCTAAACTGTTATATGAGAGTAAGAATTACTACTACAAGATTTCATCATTCTCTCCTACACAATTCACAAATGCCTTGTGAAGCCACTTCCTACCCTCTTCTGTGTATCAGTCAACCCAGGTTTCTATTGCATGAAGTATAGTTCACCTGGCTTTCCACATGTAAAAGGTGCCTGGAAGCATCAGTACTTGTAGATAGGCTGCATTTCCAGACTGGCAATAGCAATATTATAGTGCATGAGGGGTGGCCTCAGTAGGACTGAGTTGTTTGAATAGCTCTCCAACATATCTGGTTTTCATTTCCTTACTAACACCTGGTGTAGTCTGATTGTGTTATTTGCTTTCCTTATAGTTTTATTGCCATCAAATGGCAGAAGTTACTTAGGCTTTCTAAGCAGCTTTTATGGCAGAATAAATCAGAATGAAGGGAAGATTCCAGATACCACAGGGGAGGAGGGGAGAAATGTAGCTCAGCTCCTTTCTTGCTGTTGGAAACACAGATGTTACCTCAAGGTATTCATCAGTGTGTCAAGTTAAATCAGGCTCCAGCACACTGGAACATTCATGAGTTCATATACTTTTTGACACTACCAATCCTCAGCTAATATAACTTCATGAGAAGCATCTGGTTGGGTTACCTAATGTCAATATTGATTCTGGCCTCTCCCTGCCTGTACAGAATTTCACATGCCATTTATTTCTTTTCTGTGAACATGGCAGTGTATGCATTTACTTTCTTTCCCCTCCTCTCCACCATCCAAGCCTGCAAGGTACCCAGTGACCTGTCTTTCTTTCTCTTTCTCTTACTTTAGGCACGCTTGTCCACAGTAGCTGCAACGTTATCTCTCACTGATGCAAGCCAGTAGGTTAAGAACAGAAGAAAAGCAAAACAAGGCTAACCCCAAACTCCAACACTTTTGCTTCTTTCCTCATTTGGGGCATAAGAGAAGAAGAATTGATTCTGAGCGTCTTTAATTCAGAGAGTATGTGGTGTCAACTTCAGTAAAACCAGAGTTTAAAGGAACTGGTAGATGAATTACATAATCTGTATTTTCAGAGAGGGTAAGACAGGTGGGAAAAAAAAATAAGAAGCATGGTTGAATCATTGGAGTGATCAAGACAAATTCAAGTTTCCAGAGCACAGGTTCCCAGAACTTCAGAAAGGAAGCACATGGCAGTTCTTCACTTGGAGCCCCATCCTGTGGCTATCCCAGTCAATCCAGAACCACTTTCCTGACTCAGTAACCAGTCCAGTCCCTGAGGCCTTGTTTCATCCAATGAGGACTGAGCTCACAGTCTGGCATAAGGGTTGTCTGCTTTTTTTGTGAAACATTGTCCAGCTTCAAATGTCAAATGATGAGGTAATTCTCATTCATAGTTGTTTATTTTACCTTTGATGGGAGGAGGGGAGTAAGACATTAAATAAGTGCCATAAAAGTTGTCATATATGTAGCATAAGGTCCCACCACTCCCTTCTTTTCTAATGCTGTAGTTTTTTCATCCAAAATGTTCCTGTTGTCTCAAATGAAAAGCAATTCTATGTCATTAAAACTTCACAATAATAGATTATTTGTCATAAACCAGATACAGCTTTTGGTAAGTACTTTGTATTCACATTCATCACAAAACCTGTGACACATTGTTCAATGAGTACAAAGAGTTCACAATGTAAAATACCTAGATGTTGTAGCTTTATTTTGGGAACAGCAGAGAGAAAAAAAACAAACAAACAAACAAGCAAACCCCCCCCCCCCCCCAACACATGCACACAAGACCCCCCACGATGCTAACAAAAAAAAAGCCCTGAAAGAAACCAAAACAAAAACACCAAACAAAAAAAAAAAAAAATTCACACAAATGAAACAAACAAAAAGAACTAAGAAAAACAAAACAAAATCCAGACAAAAGCAGAGAGAGAAGATGGCTTTTGTGTAAGCACAGACTGCTTGCAAAGAGAAATGGATGTTGTTTTATAGACCTAACAGTGTTGTTAGTTGAATCTATAAAAAACTCACTTAGAAAGGTCCCATTTTCCAGCTATCACAAAGCTTTTAGACACTCCTGGAGGTTCCAGAGATATTATCTGCTGGAATAACAAGTCCAAGAGATCTACAGGACACAACTTCCTCATTGTTTTTAAAAAGAAAAAGAAAATGTCTTTAAAATTTTAGAAACCATATTTAAAAAGTGTTTTATTCTTTTATGAGTGAGAAATCTGAACTATCCCCAGGAATGAAGAGGTGAAAGTAGGAAAAATGGTCACAGATAACATAATTAGAACTTAAATATGACATAGATATCTTTCACAGCCTATGCTAAGGACTGGACAAAGGACCTCAGAATTAAAACCTATTCAGGTTAATTAATTAATTAACCTATTAATTAATCTATTAAGATTAATTTTGTAAATGAGAAGCTGCCTCAGCGGAACTGTCACAGACTCCTACTCTGTAGGTCAGGCAAAGGCTAAACCTCTGAAACACTTATTGTTGTACCAGAGCACATAGAATGCCTTAGGCTGGAAGGGATTCAGGGATCATCTATTTCAACTACCCTGCCATGGGCAGGGACACCTCTCCACTAGATTCAGCTGTTCAAGGCCTCATCCAGCCTGGCCTTGAACAGCCCCAGGGAGGAGTCATCCACGCCCTCCATGCACAGCCTATTCCAGAGTTTCACCACCCTCGTACTGAAGAACTTCTTCTTAAATCCAGGCTAAACCTACTCTTCTTCAGCTTAAAACCTTTCCCAGTTAATTCCAGGTGAATACAGCTCCTACCTTAATGAGAGGCTACTGCTAAAGAACCAAAGCTGCTGTGATAGAGCACTTAAGTGGGCACAGAGCTAACTTAAACTTCTGTCCTATTTTCCAAATGTTCTGTCTTTTGTTTGTATGAAGTGCCCCTCCTCTGATGCTACAAAAAGGGAAACAATAATTAAATTAAGTGCTGCTTTTACCTCTGAGAATCAGATTAGTTCTCTGATGAAGGTTTGTCTTACTTCTGCCTGCTTCTTCTAGCAGGGACATTGTACCCATCGTATCACCAGCAGGGACTCCAAACCATTGTCTGTGTTCAGCGCAACACTATAATGTCAGAAGATTTGTGTCCAAGAAAGATGGATTGTTGGCACAGCTTTGGAAAGAAGCACATAGAATCACAGAATTCTTTCAATTGGAAAAGACTTTTAAGACCACCAAGTCCAACCATCATGTAACTACTAAGCCCACTGTTAAATCATATCAATTAAATATTAAATATTACAGGATTATTCTGAACTTACTGTGTGGGTCTGTTTTCAAGATACTTGTTTATCTGGCACACTGCCACAGGTCATTTTCAATAAGATGGTATGCTTGTCCTTTACAAAACTTCAAGTATGGAGGGATCATTCCTGGCTCCCTAGCTAAGAAGATGTATCATCCTCTTTAGCTCAGAGAATTTTGTATTTTCATGGTCATCCATGATTTGTCCTCAGTTTTCTAATGCTAATAAAAAAAATAATGATCAAGTCTAAATGCAGGCAATTTTGTCAGCCTTATTACTATAAACCCATCATTATTATATTTTTCAAGCTAATAAAGCAGGCCACATTTCCTTAAAATCCAAAAGTCAAACTCCTAATCAGTGTGAGACATATGTGAGTTACTGTATTTGTTTTCAAAAAAATTCTGAGACCAGTGATTTTCTCTCCAGAGATCCAGATGGAGTGATGGTATCCTCAGGAATCATTGAAACAACTTCTGATACAAATAAAATTATTTCCAAGTAAGGTCATTAGCATAAATCAGGACAATTGCTGTAACTGCAATCTGTCCTAAATCTATACCACAGAACTAGGATCACAGAGCCATAATGTGTCTGAATAGAAGAAGCAAACAAGGTACATGAAAATGTAGGTATATGAAAATGTATGGCTTTCATCCCTCATATTGAAGTCAATGTTTCCAAATAAGCCTGATTTCTTCTTTTATCTTAGCTTTCCTACCACTTCATAGCAAAAAGAAAACTTTGTGGAGCAAACCAGAGCATATCTGCTATATTGTTAACATACAGCAAAAACAAGACTCTAAATTGCATTTAAAAAAAAAAAAAAAAAAGTTTTCTAATTTTTCACTTTTCCTTACTTCTTTAATTTACCTGGGTTATTATTTTTTTTAATATAGTTGATTTACAGAAACCATTTAGCTGGTAGAAATATTTACAGAGAATAAGTGAAGCACTTGAGAAAAAAAAAAATTGTGTGCTTAAAAATCCTTTTAATAGAGGGAAGAAAAATAACAACAGCTGTGTTTAAACAAGGCTGTAAATCCTATGCATTCAACACCAGAGAAAATTCTGTACAGGAGGCAGAAAACAACTCATGCTTTTTTAACATCAGCAATAACTAGAATGGGAAACAAAAGTGCACATGCGCAGATCTATACATATGCAATTGAACAAGCCTGTGTGAAAGCTAGAAAAAATTCCTCTGCGCTGTCTAATGAGAAAGAGTTTTCCAGTGGATAGTTCTAATGGATTTGTTTGTGGTAATGAAGCAGGGTAAGTTCATGTCAAGGGTTTAGTCAACTGAATCTGTGGATAAATATTCAATCAAGCATGTGGATGCTGATGGTTTGCCAGCTTTAAAGAGAAAGCGCTGGCTGGAGCAAAGTATCATGAGACAGCAGTGTGCCCTTGTGGCCAAGAAGGCCAGTGGGATCCCAGTGTGCATTAAGAGGACTGTGACCAGCAGATCGAAGGAGGTTCTCCTCCCCCTCTACTCTGCCCTGCTGAGACCTCACCTGAAATATTGTGTTCAGTATTGAGCTCCTCAGTTCAGGAGGGACAAGGATCTTCTTGGAAATGCCCAATGAAGGGATAAAAAGATGATTAAGAGGATGGCACAGGTACCCTGTGAAGAGAGGCTGAGAGACTTGGGGCTTTTTGATTTGGCAAAGAGAAGACTTAGAGGAGATCTAATCAATATTTATAAATATATGAGGGTTGAGTGTCAGGAGGGAGGGGTCAGACTCTTCCNGAGAAAGAGTTTTCCAGTGGATAGTTCTAATGGATTTGTTTGTGGTAATGAAGCAGGGTAAGTTCATGTCAAGGGTTTAGTCAACTGAATCTGTGGATAAATATTCAATCAAGCATGTGGATGCTGATGGTTTGCCAGCTTTAAAGAGAAAGCGCTGGCTGGAGCAAAGTATCATGAGACAGCAGTGTGCCCTTGTGGCCAAGAAGGCCAGTGGGATCCCAGTGTGCATTAAGAGGACTGTGACCAGCAGATCGAAGGAGGTTCTCCTCCCCCTCTACTCTGCCCTGCTGAGACCTCACCTGAAATATTGTGTTCAGTATTGAGCTCCTCAGTTCAGGAGGGACAAGGATCTTCTTGGAAATGCCCAATGAAGGGATAAAAAGATGATTAAGAGGATGGCACAGGTACCCTGTGAAGAGAGGCTGAGAGACTTGGGGCTTTTTGATTTGGCAAAGAGAAGACTTAGAGGAGATCTAATCAATATTTATAAATATATGAGGGTTGAGTGTCAGGAGGGAGGGGTCAGACTCTTCCCAGTTGCACCCTGTGATAGGACAAGGGGCAAGAGATATAAATTAAAGTGCAGGAAGCTCCCCCTCAACATGAGGAAGCACATTTACTGTGAGGGTCACACAGCACTGGAACAGGCCTCCCCAGAGAGGTTGTGAAGTCTCCTTCTCTGGAGACTTTTAAGACCTGTCTGCATGCGTTCCTCTGTGGCCTGTACTAGATTGTGGTCCTGCTCTGGCAGGGGGGTTAAACTTGATGATCTGCCAATGTCCCTTTCAACCCCTAATATCCTGTGATCCTGTGACTTGTAGTTCAGGTTGTAACATGAGAGGCTTCCTGTTTGACGTTGCTACTTCTGGCTTCCAGCTTTAGAATAGAATCAGTCAATCAGTCAATCAGGTTGGAAGAGACCTCCAAGATCATTCAGTCCAACCTAGCACCCAGCCCTATCCGGTCAACTAGACCATGGCACTAAGTGCCTCATCCAGTCTTTTCCTGAACACCCCCAGGGACGGTGACTCCACCACCTCCCTGGGCAGCCCATTCCAATGCCAATCACTCTCTCTGGCAAGAACTTCCTCCTAACATCCAGCCTAGACCTCCCCCAGCACAACTTGAGGCTGTGTCCCCTTGTCCTGTTGCTGGTTGCCTGGGAGAAGAGACCAACCCCCACCTGGCTACAACCTCCCTTCAGGTAGTTGTAGACAGCAATGAGGTCTGCCCTGAGCCTCCTCTTCTCCAGGCTAAACAACCCCAGCTCCCTCAGCCTCTCCTCATAGGGTTTGTGTTCCAGGCCCCTCACCAGCTTTGTTGCCCTTCTCTGGACACGTTCCAGCACCTCAACATCTCTCTTGAATTGAGGAGCCCAGAACTGGACACAGTACTCAAGGTGTGGCCTGACCAGTGTTGAGTACAGGGGAAGAATAACCTCCCTCGTCCTACTGGCCACACTGTTCCTGATACAGGCCAGGATCCCATTGGCCCTCTTGGCCACCTGGGCACACTGCTGGCTCATCTTCAGCCTACTATCCACCAGTACCCCCAGGTCCCTTTCCTCCTGGCTGCTCTCCAGCCACTCTGTCCCCAGCCTATAGCGCTGCTTGGGGTTGTTGTGGCCAAAGTGCAAAACCCTGCACTTGGCTTTGTTAAATCTCATCCCATTGGCCTGTGCCCACCCATCCAGCCTGTCCAGGTCCCTCTGCAGGGCTCTCCTACCTTCCAACGGATCAACACCTGCTCCTAGCTTGGTGTTGTCTGCAAACTTACTGATGCTGGACTCAATCCCCTCGTCCAGATCATCAGTGAAGATATTGAACAGGACTAGGCCCAGCACTGATCCCTGGGGAACACCACTAGTGACTGGCTGCCAAATGGAGGTGGCACCATTCACCACAACTCTCTGGGCTCGGCCTTCCAGCCAATTCCTGACCCAGCACAGAGTGAATCTGTCCAAGCCATGAGCTGCCAGTTTAGCTCATGGCTCGCTTTGGGATGTTTGTCTTTTCCACTGGGCTGGCTGAGGGATTAAGGGGTTGATGGTGTCATCTTATGGCTGACTACTTCTTCTGCTACTTCTGCTTTCACTGTGCCTTTTCTGCAAAATAGGCTAAGTTAATTGCATGCTGTGTTATTTCCACTAAACTCCTTATCTGGACCCAGAACTTTTTGTGTTATTTTTACTCCTAGTCCTTATTGAGGGTGGGAAGGGAACTCCCTATGAGAGTGGACTGTCTTAAACCAGTACAGTTTAAAAATTTTCCTTAACTGTAACATTAAATTAAGAGCCTTTGTGGAAGCTTAGAATAATTCATGTAGGGTTTAGAGTTATGCTGATGTCCCTGGAACTTCATTCAGAAAATGTGTACAACGAAAAATATTACATGAGAGGACCACTGAACAACAGACTCTTTCTGATCAGAATACCATGGCTAACTTGCTTTTGTTTCAAACAATCTCATCTCTCCAAGTGTTTGCACAGACAATGGTCAAAGCATGTTAATATTGCTAAACCAATACGGGATCTATAACAGATCTCAAACTAATCACCTTACTAGCATAGAGGGTAACATTATACAGCACTTCTCGCTCTGTTTCTGTAGCAATTCAAACACAAGATCATTGCCAACTACAAGCATCAGCCAACTATCAGCAAATTTATATGATAGATTGGACTGGATGGCCTTGGATGTCTCTTCCAACCTGGTTGATTGTATGATTCTATGACAAGATATGCAAATGTATTCATTGGTCATAGGGTAAAAAGCCCTAAAAGCTCTTTCCAGATGTGTGTGTTTTGTTTTATGCTTTTTTACTGTGTAAAAGCAGGTACAAAAGTTGAGGTAGCAGTACTTGTCTCTTTAAGCACTTTAAATCTGCTTCAGGCATTTTTTTCATTAATATTCAAATTTGAAAATGTAAGGTAGCAAAGTCTGGCTCTGCTCAAAAGGCAAATCTAAAACAGATCAAATATTACTTCATTGATAGGCTGCTATGAATTAGGTGAATCAGCAAAACCTTTTTTTGCTCTTGCTTCTGCATCATGGCATAGCTGCACCTAAACAAAATGATCCTAATTTAAACTTTCTGACTTCCAGATAAAAACATTAATATTTACTCTCTTGATCTATGGGCCAGACACATTGTTTGGGAAGTAGCTCAGTTCAGTGTGTACATTTCCCAGCGCTGCTAATTCATGAGAAGTTGTCTTCTATTCTCTTTATTTTACCTTTGTTTTCCTTCTGACATGGTCCAGCATGCTACTGTAGACCTTGTTCAGTGAAATTTCTTGGATTTCACCTAAATATATATATGTCTTAATTACTTAGATCTCCTGAAAAGAATTTTTTGTTTTACTTTGTCTGTAACAAGTAAATACCTCTGGAAGGATGGAGTGGCCTGTCAGAGAAAAGAGGATGAAAAAAAACGACTGGCTGCTCCTGGTATGCTGGTTTGAACTCATTGTGTACTCCCACTTAAGCAAGGAAAGGAAAAGTAACTGTGAAGTATATAACAGCCCATAATTGGATCCAAATTGCACTGATTTTAAAAGCAAGGAATTGCAAATATCTTGCTCCTAGGAACAAAGATTAGGGGCAGGACAAGCAATCCAAAAAGGCTGCTAAAGCACATTAGACAATTAGCTTCCTGAAACATCAAACTTTCAACACTTTGCAGAAAGTATTTTGAGGACTGGACAAAAGTTTCCATTCTCTAGCAAGAAAAAAACAGTCATTTTCAAGCCAGACATGTAAATAACATGCTTATTTCCTCAACTCTATGACATATCCTTATTAGATTTAATGAAGTTGCTGTTAATTAGTAAAAACTCACTAACCATAACCATCTCCCCACAAATAAAAAACCCATCACCAACTGATTAAATCAGATTAATAAAAGCTGAAAAAAAATAGTAGTAAAAATTTTATTCACTCTTACTACTGAGACTTAAAGAAGCAAACCAGTCTCAGAAGTTAACAGAAAATTAAGATAAAAGAATTTTTTTTTCTACGTTGGATATCAAGACAGCAAAATCTGCAACTAACAGGCTGCTTACTAAAAAATTAAATTTCACTTACTGCTTGGTTGGTTTTTTTTCCCACTGTTTTGTGAGTCCTTTATCCCCATTAATAATTTCATGCCATTTTAAAAGTACATGTAATATGCCACAAGGGACTGTCTAGCAGTTTTATGTGGAATACTATTCCTTACCATTTCTATTGTAGTGGTTAGACAGCTGAAGGAAGCAGGTGCTGCTTTTGTGCATCTCTACAGCTCTGTTCATTTGCGAGTTGCAAATATGGTTGCCTACCAACCCCTCATTAAGATTTCCCCTTTACAATAGAACATATTACATTCTTGATTTTGGCATGCAAATAATTTTGTGACAATGAACCCATGAAGGTGGAGTGTAGCTGAAAGTGGGGAGGTGCACAAGATTTTAATTTAGAGACTGATGTATAGATATAAAGTGAGAAGAATGCTTTTACTAATCTCATGGTTTGTAGAATAGATAACTTACATGAGTGGGAAGACTCAATTTACGCATAAAAGAGTGCATATGTGTGTTAGTTGTCCACAATTTTATTCTAATATTTCTTTGCTCTTTATCACAAAATCACAGAATTATTGAGGCTGGAATAGACCTCTGAGATCACCAAGTCCAGCCTACAACCTAACACCACCACATCAGCTAGACCATGTCACTAAGTACCACATCCAATCTTTCCTTAAACACCTTCAGGGACAGCCACTCCACGACCTCTCTGGGCATTCAATTCCAGTGTCTAATTACCCTTTCCATGAGGAAGTGCTTCCTAACATCCAACTTAAACCTCCCCTGGTGCAGCTTCAGGCCATTAAGTTATTAAGGTGACTTCAGTGTTCTGTCTATCTGTCTGTTAGGATCATAGCAACTTGGATTGCATCTTAATTTTCATATATTCTGTTGGTTGGGTGGTGTTTTGCTTTGTTTTGTTTTGCTTTATTTTCTCTTTTTGGATGGTACATTTGAGGCAAGATAGACAGAGTTCTTTGTGATAATTCGAGTTTTACATGTCCTAAATCAGCTTTGCTAACAAAACTACAGGATTTTTCACAGGAAATTGCTGTCATCAAGTGGTCATTTTAAAATCAGTCAAGCAATTTGTGCTTAAAGACAAGCATGCACTTAAACACTTCACTGGTTCCTAAGCAACTCATATGTACTTTCATGACCACCAGATAAAAAAAAACAAAGAAAACAAACAAACCAGCTTGAAGTTCCTTCTTCTCTGTCATATTCACAAATTGCGTAAGCCAATTTTAATTACCTCAAACATGTTGCCTTTTTTGGCATTTTGCTGCTAATGATGGAGCCTAGAAATGAGTAGATGCCAAGACCTTCCAGAGATATTCTCGACCCAAATTAAACTCTCTACTGAATGCATCTTGTTCTTGCTTAATTCACTCAAGGCTGTGCATTCTGAAGAGTTATCCTATAATACAAATTCAGATTGCTGGGATAAATTATAGGACCCTGAGCTAGGTCAGAAAACTGTCATCTGCTATATGCTGTATCACCACTTCCCTCTCCATCCCTTAGAGAAAAGAAGAAGGGGTGGGGGGGGGAGAATCTCTGAAATTGTTAACATATGAAAGATAAGAGTCCTGAGTCAAACTCTCATTTTAATTTTTACTTTGTTAAGTAGAAGAGACCTCCAAGATCATCCTGTCCAACCTAGCACCCAGTACTGTCCAAGCAACTAGACCATGGCACTAAGTGCCTCAGCAAGACTTTTCTTGAATACCTCCAGGAACACTAACTCCACCATCTCCCTGGGCAGCCCATTCCTTCAAGATCATCCAGTCCAACCTAGCACCCAGCCCTATCCAATTAACTAGACCATGGCACTAAGTGCCTCATCCAGGCTTTTCTTGAACTCCACCACCTCCCTGGGCAGCCCATTCCAATGCCAATCACTCTCTCTGTGAAGAACTTCCTCCTAACATCCAGCCTATGCCTCCCCTGGCACAACTTGAGACTGAGTCCCCTTGTTCTGTTGCTGGTTGCCTGGTTCAAGGTGTGTGTGTGGGGGGAAATCTTAACAATGCTAGCAATTTATACAAAATATCTGACAATTTCTTTTTTAACATTTGGGTTTGATTTTCTCAGCAATTACATTCAAACTTTGTTTCAGTACATCACAGTTGGAGACAGACCTTATTATGAAGAGAGGTCAGATTCAATACAATGGGAAGCTGACTAGGGTGGGAAACGTGCGTGAGACAATTAGTACTCCAGAGAATTCATGAGGAGAAAGAATCAGAACAAAAGACTTTTAAAGCATACTGATGCAAATCTGAAATTTACACCAAGATTTCTTAGGAAGCTGATGTATGGAATGAACAATAAGAATGTTATTGCTTCATCTGGAAGTAAAAGCATATCCCCAGTCTATGATTTAAAGTGATTAGTTTTACAGACTTTGATAAAGTTTGTCTGTTACATGTTCAATTGTCACATCTGCTGGAGTGTATAACCAGACATATATATCTACAGGGAACACTGTCACTCCTTTAGATTACATTAATATAATCCTATAGATTACAAACTGCATTGCCATATTTTAAATTATGAGAGATGAGCTGAGGAACAAACATTTATTTTTAATGCTTTTGTGCTTGGGTTGGGTTTTTTTTTGGTGGTGGTGTATGCGTTTCTGTATGGGGAACCCCAAATATATATTATATATATTATATATATACAACAACCCCATTCAGAGATACAGGCTGGG
>WAAF01003918.1:0-11559 GCA_013400475.1 Tricholaema leucomelas | reverse complement strand
TGTGGATGCTTCCTCCCTGAAGGTGTTTAAAGCCAGGCTGGATGAGGCCTTGAGCAGTCTGCTCTAGTGGGAGGTGTCCCTGCCTATGGCAGGGGGTTGGAGCTGGATGATCCTTGAGGTCCCTTCCAACCTAAACCATTCTATGATTCTATGATTCTATGATTCTATAAACAACAGAATAGCTGGCACAAACACCTTGGCCAAAAGCTGTTAACTCCTATGACAGATAAATCTCTTATGCTAGTCTATACATCCTGTGGCCCATTTCCTTCATACTGGATCTGCCTTTTTGCAGTAAGCACATCCTTTATCCAAAGTATATTGTTAGCATTAAAATATTTTTACAATGTCTACATGACCAAGACTAATTAGTGCTGTATCCCAAGAAGAAAAATGCTAGAATTTTATTTATTTATTTATTACATAACTACTTCTTACAGGTATTTTGTCACTATAAAGTATAATACATTTAAAATATTTGGGGATATTCTGGACACTGATTGCAATCAGCACAAGGAAACATTATGAAAGCACATAAATTGTTTGCTTCAAAGAGTAAGAGGGTTTAGCCTTACCAGACTTGACCCCTTCTGAGGTATGAGTTGTACATTTTTTTCCCCCTCTAGCTGTCTTTGACCACTACAAGGGTGCATGAAAAGCAACAGCATGAAGTGGGCTTTTATGATCTGTGGTTCGAATCAGCCACAGGCATGCCTTTGGGTTATGACAGTTTATGAGTATTTATCAAACTGTGGAACTCTATAAAAATAAACAAAGCCAAAAAAAAGATAGAAGTTGGATTTTACCATTGCATGAAATAACACTCGAAACTCTGTTTTGTGTTTTATGCAAGATTGACTCTTTCAGACCTCTCTAGACTGAGCAATAGTTGAGGTATAGGCACCCTGCTTTGAATAACAGATGAAAGAACACAGATATGCTTTGTTGTTCTTTGTTTGTACTGGAATTAGGACTTAGCACCTCTGTCACTCATTGATTTTTTTTTTTTGGAAGTCGAGGAAGTAGCAATGCGTCCAGACTCTTAAATACCTTTGGAAATTGATTAAAGCCCTGTTTTTGATGGAGAATATGATTCAGTGTGGAGGAAGTGTACGCCCTCTGACAAGCATGAATGACAATCTGGTAACAACAAACAAGAAGAAGATTGAGGCACTCAAAAACTTTTTGATTCAGTCTTCATTGGCAACCTCTGTTGTCACACCTCCTGACACAAAACATGGACTAAGGGGGCAAAGTACATCCCACTGTAAGTAAAGACAAGATTCACGACCAACTGAGAAAGCTGAACATGCACAAGCCTAAGGGAGCCAACAAGAAGAATACTAGATTCTTGAGGGAGTTGTCTGATGTAGTTGTCAAGCCACTTTCCATGATATTTACAAAGTCATGGCAGTCAGGTCAAATCCCTGGAGACTGCTAAAGGGAAACATTGCACACATTCATTAAAAACGGTAGAAAGGAGGACTTTGGGAACTACTGACCCATCAGACTAACCTCTATGTCCATCAAGGTCATGGAGCAGGTCCTCTTAGAAGCTTTGCTAAGGCATATGGAGGACAGGAAGGTGATTTGAGTCAGCATTGTTTCACCAAGGGCAAGACCTTCCTGATCAACCTTTTGATCTTCTATAATGGAGTGACTACACCAGTGAACAAGGAAGGAGCTTTCAGTCAACCAATCTCTTGCAAAGCCTTTGATACATCCCCAGTACATCCTCTCTAAATTGGAGAAATGTGGGTTTGACCAACCATTCACTGGAGAAGGAATTGCCTTGGTAATCTCTCTCAAAGACTGATAGTGGGTTAAAATGCCTAAGTGGTTGTGAGAGTCTAAATCCTCTCTCCTGTTCATCAACAAAGACAAAGATTGCATCCTCTCTCCCTAATCAACGGAGATGAAGATTGCCTTTGTTAACCTCCAGGACTCAGACTCGGTGTTTGGCAAAAGCTCAGGGATGCAAATTAACAGACAATGCCTTAAAAACTCCTGGATCTCAGCCTGGCTGGAATGCCCAAGATACCTACATCTTATCTCAGCTACCCTGAAGAGAAAAGGCTTATGTGTATTCAGAGTATGGACAGGTGCAGCCAGGAAGGGGGCAGAGGCCCTCTCCCCAGTGGCTCTGGACCCCTGTGAATGCATAAGAATACACAGGAAGACTTCCTGGGGAGCTGCACCTGGACACCGGGCAAAAAGATGTATAAAAGGCAAGAAGAATGCCTGCCAAAGGGTGGCACTCCTACCTGACTACCGAGAGTGCACGTCCACCAGATCACCAAGGGTGCACTTCCACCAGACCACCAAGTGCACTTCTACCAGACTACCAAGGGTGGACCTACACCAAACCACCAAGTGGACCTCCATAAGACTACCAGAGCTGCGCCACCATCAGAAGAACCCCTGATGAACTCCACAGAAGATCATCCCTGGGCCATGCACCCGTCTCTCTCTCTCCCCCCAGTCTGCGACTGAGAGTAATACGATCCCAGCTCTTTTACTTCCCTGCTTCTTCTGCTTCTTCTCCATTGTTCTCTTTACTTCTCTCCCTTCACCTTCGCTCTCTCTCCCTCTCTTTTATCCAACTTTATCCTTTAATAAATAGTTTTGGTGGTGATATATGGACTCATTTGCACCTTAATTGCACCACTTGGAAATCCATAAGAACAGATCTTGCTCCTCTGGACAGAGATCTTGTTAATCTCTGTTCTCTGGACCTTGACAGTGGTGAAAAGTGATGACTTGTATTCCTCAGGCATCACTGCTGGAACTGTTGCTGTTTCACATCTTTGTTAGTGACATGCAGAAAGGGATCCAGTGCACTCTCAGTAAGTTTACCAATGACACCAAGTTGCATGTGGCAGTCGTACCAGATGTAAGGGATGCCATCCAAAAGGGATCTTGACAACCTTGAGAAGTGAATCAATGTCAACCTCATGAAGCTCAACAAGAAATAGTGCAAGACCCTCCGCCTGACCGGGGGCAATCCTTCTGATGTCGTACAAGCTGAGTGAGGAAGGGATTGAGAGAGCAGCCTTAAGGAGAAGGACTTAGGGTTACAGGAGGATGAAAAGCTGAACAGGACCTGACAATGTGTGCTTACATGCCAGAAGGCCAACTGTATCCTGGGCTGCATCAAAAGAAGTGTGGTCAGCAGGCTGAGGCAGCCCCTCTGCTCCGTTCTGATGAGATCCCACCTAGAGTACTACATCCAGCTCTAGAATCTTCAGCACGAGAAAAACTGGGACCTATTGCAGTAGGTATAGAGGAGAATCACAAAAATAATCAGAGGAAAGGAACACCTCTCCCATGAAGTAAGGCTGAGAGGGTTGGGATTATTGAGCCTGCAGAAAAGAAGACTCTGGAAAGACAGTATTGCAGCCTCTCAGTATTTAAACAAAATAAGAAAGATAGAGACAAACATTTTATCAGAGCCTGTTGCAACAGGGCAGTGAATTTAAACTGAAAGGGGAGATTTAAGCTAGATGTAAGAAGAAATTGTTTACACTGAGGGTTGTGAAACACTGCAACAGGTTTCACAGAGAGATGGTGGATGCCCTATCCCTGGAAACGTTCCAGGTCAGGTTGGATGGGGTTCTAAGCGACCTGATCTACTAATTCCAGGATGATTGGACCAATTGTTTTCTAAAGGCCCTTCTGTAATTCTGTGATTTGACAGTTCTTTAGGGTAATTCAGGTTTTACACTACTGATACCATACCTGACTATGTTGTACACTATTACAAAACAAACCCTAATGTCTCCTTCCTGCTAGCAGAGCTGTGTCTTTCCTTCCAAGCAGAGCTGACATTTTGTTGTCCTTATGCAACAGTCTCAACCTAGTGCCCCGATTCCATGAATATGCAGTGTTAGACCCTGGATGTTATGAACTTCATAAATTAATCAAGTTTGTTATTCTGTGAATTTCCCCTGGTGTGTGATTATGCCAACTGATTTCTCATGCAAGATTTAAGTAGTGGATCTAGCCAGCACATCTACTCCTTTTCAGTAAGTTCACCCTTGTGATTTGAGAAAGAGTAGAGAAATGAGCAGTGTAATCCTGTTGTTTTTTCTCCTTTCAAAACCCAGAGCAGCCCTTGCTGTGTCTTAGAGCTGACTAACTCCACATATTCTGCCAGCATTAGGAATGAAAGGGTGGTACAAAATCAGTGCATTCTGGCCACACTTAGCACCTATATTGTCATTTTTTCCTCATATATTTAGTCATAAGAGTAATCCTACATGCAAAGAGAAAACAGCAAAAGCAAGCTGGGGCCAGTGCAGCTGCCATAAGACACTGTGAGTGTTGCCTCAGGTAGCAAACCAGTTTCTTTCTACTTGTTGCATGGGAATAAGAAAAGTGGATGAGAGCACTTACAAACTTTTGTTTGACAAGTAGACCCCAGTGAAGTTCTTCAAACCATGTCCATCATTCTATCAGTATAACACAGAGACCATATTGTGCTTCAGGATAGATGAAAAATAATATGTGAGTAGGCTGAAAAAAAAAAAAAAAAAAAAGAAGAAGGCTTCCACTAAGATGCTTTATTTCTACTCTCCACAAGGCTCTGATACTGGCCTTAGTTTATATCTGGATGCCGGCCAGAGAGGCCAAAGAATTGAGTTTCTGAAGAGGCTCATACCTGTGCTGAAAAATAAAAAATGGTCCATATTACGGAATTACNAGTTGTAGACAGCAATGAGGTCACCCCTGAGCCTCCTTTTCTGCAGGCTAAACACCCCCAGCTCCCTCAGCCTCTCCTCACAGGGTTTGTTTGTCAAAAGAACTCAGTCACAGAAAAGGAAGAGAAGATTTTAAAGGCAAGACCATGTTGTATAATCTTACATGGTATCACCATCAATTTCTAAATAACCTGATGTATTCAGAGAAGAGGCCCTTTGTCTGTCATTTTGCAGCAATAAATCTGCCGTTAAATTAAGTGTGGTACTCAAACATTTCAAAACTCCACAGAGTATAATGGCTTTGGCTTCTAGAAAAACTTTGAATATTTGAAACCTTTTTGTGCCAAGTATTTACTTGAATTAGTAAGGAGTTAAAGAGCTCCAGAGAAGAAAATTAATTGAGGCACTGAAATGCTCAAATAAAAAAAAAGTTTGGTTTATTGTTGTTTTCTTTGTGACTCTTGCCCATGGATTTTTAAGGAAAAGTCTGAAGTCCTTCAGTCAGGAGGAGTAAAGTAAATTGGAGAAAAAATTAAAATCCAACCTTGTAGGTAAGCTTAGGAAATATGGGTTAGATGAGTGGACAGAAAGGTGGACTGAGAACTGACTGAATGACAGAGAACAAAGGCTTGTAGTCAACAGTGCAGGGCAGAGTTGCAGGCCTGTGGCTAGTGGTGTTCCCTAGAAGTCAGCAGTGGGTCCAGTCTTATCCAATACATTAATCAATGACCTAAATGAAGGGATACTGTATTCTCAGCTAGTTTGTTGATGGTACAAAACTGGGAGGAGTTACTGATACATCAGAAGGTTGTGCTGCCATGCAGCAAAACCTGGACGGGCTGGAAATTTGGGCAGACATGAACCTCATAAAAGATTAACAAGAGCAGAAGTAGAGTTGTGAACCTGAGGAGGAATAAACCTATGCATCAGGTTGGCTAGCTCTCCAGAGGTTACTTCCAACCCCTACTACTCTGTGACTCTACAATCTCTTGTAGCAGGGAGTTTGATTGGAGTTTTCAAGGGCATGAGAACTCCAAAGAGATTGGCACATGGATTGACCAGACTTAAAGGCTAATTTGCAGCAGATGAATTGCCATAATTGCTGGAATGAAATTAAGAATGCTGCTAAATGAAGCTGAATGTCTGGTGTCATGGAAAAAAATGAGACAACATAGTCAGTGGACACAACCATAACCAGACTGAACACTCAACAGCCAATGTGAATTCTGTTGCTTGCTATCCACAGCATCTCAGGTCTTCAGTGAAGTTCTGTTATGTTGTACAATCAATGAAGTGGGTAGAAACTTACAATGCTCTTCCAAAGCTTCATTTATCACCATGGTGACAATTGATCTTAAGAGGATACAAAGGCAGAATGACACCTACACAAAACTATCATATTCATAAAATGCTACAAGGGATTGCATGAAATCTAGAAGGGAAAATATCCATTCAGGTTCCTCTTTGCTTGCTGTGAAGGACACCCTCACTGTTTCAAGGCAAATTTCATTACAAAATGTTCATCAGGAGCTTTCCACAGGGAGAGACTACACTAATCTATGTTACAGGGAGACTGCAGCTCTCAGCAGTAACGTTTGGGTTGGTGTGGCTGATACAGTAAAGCATGACAACAACATGGCCCCTGTCCATGGATCTTCTATTGCTCTTACATTGTAACAACAATACAGCTGCTTAGTTCAGTTTTTAGGCTTCTCTTCATAGAATCATAGAATGGTTTAGGTTGGAAGGGACCTCAAGGATCATCCAGCTCCAAGCCCCTGCCATAGGCAGGGACACCTCCCACTAGAGCAGGCTGCTCAAGGCCTCATCCAGCCTGGCCTTAAACACCTCCAGGGAGGAAGCATCCACAACTTCCCTGGGCAACCTGTTCCAGTGTCTTACCACCCTCACTGTAAAGAACATCCTCCTAACATCCAGTCTAAAACTCCCCTCCTCCAGTTTAAACCCATTCCCCCTCGTCCTAACATTACTAGACCTTGTAAATAGTCCCTCCCCAGCCTTCCTGTAGGCTCCCTTCAAATACTGGAAAGCCACTATAAGGTCTCCTCGAAACCTTCTCTTCTCCAGGCTGAAGAGCCCCAACTCTCTCAGCCTGTCCTCATAGCAGAGCTGCTCCAGCCCTCTGATCATCTTCGTGGCTCTCCTCTGGACTCGCTCCAGCAGTTCCATGTCCTTCTTGTGTTGGGGGCTCCGGAACTGCACACAGTACTCCAGGTGGGGTCTGACGAGAGCAGAGTAAAGGGGGAGAATCCCCTCCCTTGCCCTGCTGGCCACACTTCTCTTGATGTGTGAGCACACTCTTCTAGTACAATGGTTCTTTAAATGAAAAGTTTAATCTTGCAGAGCATTTCTGTCATCTCCGTTAAAGCCAGGCTTACAAATGTGATGGTTAAAGTGTTAATTTCAACAGCAGAAGAAGTCTGAAAATAAAACAGCTTGCAAAGAATTGGCACAGACTTCCACTAGCGTGAAGATCTGCCTGGCTGACGGTGCCTCTCTAGGAATCCTTTCCTGACATTTTTAGAAAAGGGCTCTGTTAGGACAAGTCTAATCCTGTCACTTGCAGTGCTCCCTTTGAGAGATTATAGCAGCATTATGTAAACACATACACATACATCCAGTTCAGGAAAGCCTGGTGAAATATCTCTGAATAAATACATTGAAGCCTGCTACCAGCACTAGAGTAGAAGGCAAGGTTCCCACTAAGGGTCTGGTCCTTTCGATCAAGTCCACTACTTGCACACAGAACTACTTTCCTAACGGCTTCCTGGTCTTCCACAAAGCTATTCCAGAAGAGATTTTATGTAAGGCATAACATCTAGATCACTGTCAGTGGTGGCAAATGGTATCCTTTACAACACTTACAGATGCAAGGTTTGAAGAGTCATATTCCTGAAAATTTGTTTTCTTCCACTGATGGGAGATGGCTTGTCTCTCCTTGCAGACCTTGTGGGTTTGCTTTGAGTGTTATTATGAATTGTCACAGCCACAGAGAGTAGCACATTTGCAACATCCATATATGTATCTTACCAAACAGTGCAAGGTAAGCCACCATGTTTCAGAGGTCTAAACCTAGGTTCTTTTTAATGCCAGTATGTTACCTTAAAATGTAGACCATCGGGCTTCATGAAATGCTGCCCTGAGATTTAAATATGCTTTCTGATACAAATTAAAGTTCATCAAAGTGCCTAAAAGACCAAGGTGCTGAAGCTTCAGGAAGGAATAGATGTAGAAATTCCTTCATCTGAAGGAATAGATGTAGAAATGTGTTTGAGCACATTATCTCTCAGCAATGAATTGCAGACGTGAGTCACATAGAGTTAACAGCTCAGAAGTCAGTTAACAAATCTTGCTCTGTTTCTGAACAAAGTCCTATGCATGTCTAATTACTAAAAGGACTGGAAGTTTTAATACAAGTCAGATGTTCTGCAAATAGACATGTGTAACAAATCACAGATGCAGACTACATGGTTTACTTGTGAACACCCATTTTAAGAGAAAAGAGAAAAAAAGTTCTATTCATAATGATGCCATATTTTTGGTCATGGACACACTATTTTGTCTTTCTGTTTCCTCAGTACTTCCCTCACACAGTCCCTGTTTGGACAGCTAGCTAAATGAGCCAGCAAAGACTACTGGATATTCCAGGGGTTTGAGACAACACAAGACCGTTGTGGCAGCCCAATCTCACACCCTGTAAAATGAGTCACATCTATGCCCATGATTTCTCCAACAACTTTTCTTTGGGGCTGCAGCATACTCTTTAAGCATATATTAAGTATGTCTCCCAAACTTCTTGAGGGCTCTAACTGGAAACAGGATCTTACCCTCAATCTTCAAAAAAGGATTTATCTAGCACAGGCACAGCATATATTGCTGCAATGTTTAACCACATTCCTCCAGTAAAGTAATTAATACTTGTCTGAATCTGTCTAGCTTCACCTGTTGAATCTTGTTAGGCCCTTATCAACTAGATTAAAGAACTGGATTTTATTAGGAGACATGTCCTCTTTCACATAACTACCATTCAAATAATCTCTCAATCTTATTTTTATTGAATTACGTCTGCCAGAGCTTCTTTAGCTTTTTTTTGTGTACGCCACTGCTGGCCTTCAGAGATTATGTTGGTCTGGACATAACAGGGTTTTTTAATTGTACATTAGGTTTTTTGGTCTCTAATTTTGACTGTGACATTTTAGATACTCCAAGTGGACATTAAGGCAATATTTAGACTAAGACCCACAGCTGACCGGCTCAGGATGTACAGGGTAGGTTTTGCTGTATGAAACACTTTGGGACAGGGATGAATTACATCGGAGTGAGATAGTCCACCTTTTTTTCAAAGAGAGAGAGAATACAGACTGACTTTTAAAAGCCTAAGCAGTCAATGTTATTCTTCTTTCTGAGTGGTATCAGGCTATCTGTTTGAGGAGTTATACGTCAGGTAAGTACNGCTGGTTGCCTGGGAGAAGAGACCAACCCCCACCTGGCTACAACCACCCTTCAGGTAGTTGTAGACAGCAAAGAGGTCCCCCCTGAGCCTGTTGAGTACAGGGAAAGAAGAACTTCCCTCGTCCTACTGGCCACACTGTTCCTGATACAGGCCAGGATGCCATTGGCCCTCTAGCTCATTTAGCTAGCTGTCCAATTTGTTTCTGGAATGCAGTCAGCTCCCTTTTAAAACCTAGGATACTTGTTTTTTTCTTCTTGGAAGCCCTGTGCTACCAGAAGTGTTATCTGGACACACAGGTGTTTTAGCTTTGAAGAAAGACTTTTGGAAATTCTTATAAGACACTAGAACTTCAGATTCTAGAGCGAATCAGGAGTCCTTCACTTGAAGCAAATATGGGCTGCAGGATCCTAAATTACTCTTCCAGCATTTCACTTTTAGTATCATTCTGTTTACATTAGTCGTAGCTTACTGATGGAAAAAGCGTCAGAAGTGGATGCCAAACTATAGCAGATATCATGGTTCTTGCACCATCTCCTGGATTTGGAGCAACTTTTATGTACAGAAGCATGTAATCAACAAGTCAGCATAATGCCAAAGGAATAATGGTAGTTTTCTCCGACACAGGAAATAATCTGGGTACTTTGAAGTACAAGTAATCACAAAACCCACTTCAGAGTAGTGAATAGTTCTCTCTCATATATGTTGTAATGATTCCTAAAATAAATCCTAAATTGCAGTGTCTCCTATATTGACTTTTCCTGAATCTTGGAATTTCAGCAGCTATTGAAGGAGCTGTTGAAGGACATTCTGGAGTGGCTTACACTGATTTCAGAGCCTAAAATCCTCACCTGTCCAGCTGAATGGGAATTTTTTTTTAGAAGCTGAAATATGTCAATAAATAGAGTTTAAAGAGCAAAAAAAGAAGAGAGTGCAGTTGTATACCTATGTGAAGATGTAGGTATATCTGCAATATCTGGGAATAAATAAACAGCTGTTAATATTCTACCTTTCTTAATATTTCTTTCATTCTGTGTGCTAGTTGGAACAATTCCTAGCTGGAATAATTTAGTAAGAGGAATTAGATTATAGGCTGTGAAAAGAAAACAATGGTTATGTGTACTTCACTCATAGGCTTGCTGAGATGTATTAAAACAATAACATAACTATAGATAACACAGTTGCTCTTTGGCTCTGGCTGCATGCACTTCTCTCCCTAACCTGCTGTCTAACTAATCCATCTGCTTCCTAATTCCCCTGGCTGATTCTCCAAACTCTCCTTGAATGTAAGGCAAAGTCTGGGATAAGGTAGAGGGGTCAAGAGGAGGTGGAAGGTGGGAGCCTCTCCTGGGGACTCAGGTTTCTAGGAGAGGTGTTGTGTTTCTATATTACTTTTCAAGTTGTATATTTCTGTATATAGCTGTATATATTGTAACTATCTGCTTGTATATTGTGCTAAGCTGTAAATATAAAGCTTCATTCTTTAATTTCCAGCTGCTGAGCCTAGTCTGTCTGATTTTCTTAAGTGGAGGGGGTGGGTAACACCCAAACCATCACATTCTGTAAGAACCATTTTTCATAAGACTGGAGCAACTCAGTTCTTTGTGGGGGTCTCAGTCAAGATCAAAACATATTATATTTGTAGCTTTTTCTCTAATTGCTCCCTCGCATCATTATTTCTCCCCAAAGTCAGTGGAAAAATTGCCATGTGCTATGTGCATCTACCTATCTTTTTGTGTGTCAGTTTGTGCTCTTCTCTTAACCATTGCCCAATTTTAAACCTATTTGACAGTTCTGCAGATTAATAGTACTTTAAAAATTCTATGGAGATAGGCATGTAAAGAGAGCAATCAAATACAATAAGTGCTCCCTATAAGTTAGTAGTTGCACTTCTTAGAAATCAGTTTCCATACATAACCCAAGTGCAGAGAAAGCTTTAACTAAGGCCTGCCTGTTATTTAGACATCAGAAAATCAGCTGAGACTTGTAAATGTAGAAGCAGTAGGATTTTGTCAGACCTGCATAGGAGATGTTACTTTATATTAATTAGTGTACAGGTTTAACCCTCCAGGAGGAGTAACCTTGAACCTGACCCTAGGTGGTCTTGACCCCTCCCCAGGGGTGGGTCTGAACACTAACAGGTGATGGTCAGCCCACTCCCCCTTCCTGTCTAAAGGTCTATAAAAGCAGAGGGCACTTCCTGTTTGCTCTCTCTGCGCTCCCTGCTTACCAGCATCACCATCCTGTTCTTGGTTCTCTTTATTTTACCACATGGCCATCACCCATGAGGCAGACAAATCCATTGCCATAAAAAATCTAGTTGTATTTACACAGTTTGTATCTTACTTTTCCTTCTTTATATCTTTGTAACTTCCCTACCTCAGATAC
>WAAF01003915.1:0-25866 GCA_013400475.1 Tricholaema leucomelas | reverse complement strand
GTTCAGGGAAAGACTGGATGAGGCACTTAGTGCCATGGTCTAGTTGACTGGCTAGGGCTGGGTGCTAGGTTGGACTGGATGATCTTGGAGGTCTCTTCCAACCTCCTTGATTCTATATTCTATATTCTATCCCCAGAGAGGAGTCAGGAGGACCTGAGATCAGGGTCAAGACCACTCCCCTGGGAGGGTTAGCCCTTTACAGTGATGACTGGGTTGAGAGCAGCCTTGGAGAAGGATTTGGGGATGCTGGTAGATGAAACTGAGCATGTGCCAGCAGTGTGTGCTCACAGCCCAAAAAGACAATCACATCTGGGCTGCATCAAGAGAACTGTGGCCAGCATGCCAAAGTAGGTGGTGCTTGTTGTGGGGCACTCCAAATTCTCCCTTTCCCTGCTGCCTCTTTCTCTAGAAGTTTGAACGGGGGAAGAAGGGGGTGCAAGAAACTGCTCTGCTCACCCCCTGCCTGGCAGGCTTGATGGAGGAACAGCAAAAGTCGCCTTTTCTACATGTGTTCTGACTCGTGTGGAAGCCCACACTGGAATTGGCTGGTGGTTGGACAGATTCTTCAAGCCCAGTATTTATGGTAAGTGCACACATTGTCTAGGAAAAATCATAGAGTGAGGAAAAAGGCATGGGGTTCCTACCTTTACAGAGTTCCTGCTTTGCAATGTTCCTGTTTTGGGGAGTCCCTGCTTTTGGATGACTCCCACTTTTGCACAGCTCCTGTTTTCACACCATCCTGTGCAGTGTTGCTCTTGCACAGTTTGTGCCACTTGCCCACAAGTCTGCAAGCTCAGTAGGTCCTTAGGTCCATTTGAGAGACCTGCCAGTGGCACTTGGACCCAGATTCTCTTGGAGCACACTGCAGCCTGACTTCCTGCTCACTACCCTGAGCTGGGGAAGATGCTAGCTAGTTTAGCTTCTCCCCTGTGGTGCTGAGGCAGAGCCACTTCCATGATCATCCCACTCACAGAAGCTGTGTCTGAGACACTTGACTTTGGTAGTTTTTTCTTCCACTGGACTCAGACTTTTATCACGTGGATCTGCATGATTGGATATTGCTTACCGTTTCAAAGGCTGCCAAGCAGAGAAACTCACCAAGGATCATCACCAATTTACTACCTCACCTCTGAGTAAAGTTTGCAGTTCTCTTAAATTCTCTGCTCAGTCTAATTTGTAAGTGGGATAAAGCTGTGGCACAGCTTAGCCTTTTCCATTTTCTGATTTTCCTAAATCACTAAGCTTGCCCATAAGCATCCTTGTCAAGATTTCCTGACCAAATTAGAGCCTGTAAATAAACCTTAACTAGTTCTGTATATAGTCTGGGGGCAGAGTTTTAGGGAAAATAAAAATAATTATATTTTTGTAATTCCTGCCTCGGCCAATTAATACTCAACCAAATCAATGCTGCACCTCTGCTCCACTCTGGTGCCCCCACACCTGGGCTACTGTGTACAGTTCTGAGACTCACAGTCTGAGAAAGACACCAACATGTTTGAGCAGCTCCAGAGCAAGCCTATAAAGATAATGTGGGGCTGAAGTACCTCCCCTGTGAAGAGCAGAATTTTATATATATTATCAGTCAGAGTTGGAAGGGACCACAAGGATCATCTACTTCCAACCCCCCCGCCACGGGCAGGGACACCCAGATCAGGCTGGCCAGAGCCCCATCCAGCCTGGCCTTCAACACCTCCAGGGATGGGGCCTCAACCACCTCCCTGGGCAACCCATTCCAGGCTCTCACCACTCTCATGTTGAAGAACTTCCTCCTCACATCCAGTCTAGATCTACCCATCTCCATGTTCACTCCATTCCCCCTAGTCCTTTCACTCCTTGACATCCTGAAAAGTCCTTCCTCAGCTTTTTTGGTAGGCTCTCTTCAGATACTGAAAGGCCATAATAAGGTCACCTTGGAGCCTCCTCTTCTCCAGACTGAACAGCCCCAACTCCTTCAGTCTGTCCTCATCACGACTCTCAGTTTTCACCTCTCTCAATCTTCTAGCCACACTTCTTTTGATGCAGCCCAGGATACAATTTGTATTCTGAGATGCAAGCATGCACCGTTGGCTCATGCTCAGCCTTTTTGTCCACCACTATCCTCAAGGCTTTCTCTGCAGGGTTCCTCTCCATCTCATCATGTCCCAGCCTGGATTGAGAATGAGAATTAGCTTGACCCAGGTGCAGGACCTTGCACTTGACCTTGATGAAACTCATGAGCTTCACCTGTGCCCACTGCAGTGGCTAGTCAAGGGTCCCTTTGGACAGTAGGGACAGCTGAGGTTGTTTAGCCTAATGAAGAGAATGCTCTGGGAGGGTCTCTAGCAGCCTTCCAGTAATTAAAAGCGGTCTACAGGAAAGATGAGGAGCCAGCCTTTACCAGGTTGTTTACTGACAGTGCAAGGTATAATGGTTTTGAATAAAAAGAAGGCAGATTTAGATTATATATGAGTAAGTTCTCCACTGGTATAGTGGTGCGACACTGGAACAGGTTGCACAACAGAGAAGTTGTGGATACTCCTTCCCTGGAAGAATTCAAGGCCAGATTGGATGGGGCGTTGAGCAACTTGGCATAGTGGAGAGTCCTGCCCGTGGCAGGGAGCTTGGGTCTACCTGATCTTAGTCCCTCCCAACCCAAAACATTGTTATGATTGTGCTTCTCAAATTTCTATTTGTCAGAAATATTTAGCAAGAAAACAAAGTATTTTGCTTAGAAAAAGTCTTTGGATCTTGAAAGAAGGTGTGTACTGTGGGAACACAAGAAATATTGTGAGAAGAGAAAAAATAATGAGCTGTGTACAGTGTATATGACCTTCATTCCCACAGCTTCAGGATGCCTCCCACAGGGGAGGAGAAATAGTGGGCACCCTGGCCCAAGGGAAAAACAAGACATGAAGTATATTAAAGACTGGGCTGTACATTGTCTGAATTATGTTAATGCTTTGTTTGTATGATGTTATAAAATGAGTCACTGTGAGGTAACAGGGGCTGACACTTGGGTTACATTTGTCTTATATGGGTCTTATGCTTGCACTTGCATGTAATAAATGGCAACTGCATCAATCCAAAGGTGGCCGTTGCTTTTGTCTGATTACTGGCAGAAACAAGTGGTGGAGAATGCAGGCAACAACACAGCAACATGTACAAACCCAACAGGTGTGCAATATAGAGCTGATTGCAATTTTCATTAAATCTTTGGAGTGAATAGTAGATTGGGAATTCTCTAGTAATTATGTTTTCCAGAAAGGGGGCCCAGGTTTCCTGCACAGAAAGAGAGAGAGGAAAATGGAGGAAAGGGGCATATCTCCAAACATATTCACTTTTCACATTTGACTTTTCCCCTCTAGTAGTGAGATAGTTTTGTTACCAGTCATTTTCTTTAACCTCTAAATTGGATGCCTGTCATATTCTACAAACACTCACTACTACCAGTAATGAAAGTGTCAATAAATCCTTATTTCAGTTGTCTGTGCAAGATCACATGCTGAGCAAGAAGCTGTTTGCAAGATAACAAAATCAAGTTCTTTGACCATACTAATCTTATCTGACATTCATTTTGCTATCTTGTCTTCACTACTCTACCTGAAGAAAGTATTTATCAATGTTACTGAGGAGCTAGTTCCTTAAAGAGCAGTACTTCATTCTTTAGAGCTAGGAGATCATAGAATGGTTTGAGTTAGAAGAGACCTCAAAGATCCCCTAGTCCCAAGCTCTTTCCACTAGACTAGGTTGCTCAGAGACCTATGCAACCTGGCCTTGAATGCTTCTAGAGATGGGGCATCCACAAACTCTTTGTGCAATCCATTCTAGTGTCTCACCACCCTCACAGTGAAGAGCTTCCTTATATATAATCTAAATATTGAATCATAGAGTCATAGAATCAACCAGGTTGGAAGAGACCTCCAAGATCATCCAGTCCAAAATATCACCCAGCCTTGCCCAATCAACTAGACCATAGCACTAAGTGCCTCATCCAGGCTTTTCCTGAACACCCCCAGGGACAGTGACTCCACCACCTCCCTGGGCAGCCCATTCCAATGCCAATCACTCTCTCTGGGAAGAACTTCTTCCTAACATCCAGCCTAGTCCTCCCCTGGCACAACTTAAGACTGTGATCCCTTTGTCCTGTTGCTGGTTGCCTGGCAGAAGAGACCAACCCCCACCTGGCTACAACCTCCCTTCAGGTAGCTGTAGACAGCAGTGAGGTCACCCCTGAGCCTCGTCTTCTCCAGGCTAAACAACCCCAGCTCCCTCAGCCTCTCCTCACAGGCCTGTGTTCCAGGCCCCTCACCAGCTTTGTCGCCTTTCTCTGGACACATTCCAGTACCTCAGCACCTCTCTTGAATTGAGGAGCCCAGAACTGGACACAGGACTCAAGGTGTGGTCTGACCAGTGCTGAGTACAGGGGCAGAATAACTTCCCTTGTCCTACTGGCCACACTGTTCCTGATACAGGCCAGGATGCCTTTGGCTCTCTTGGCCACCTGGGCACACTGCTGGCTCATCTTCAGCTACTATCTACCAGTACCCCCAGATCCTTTCTGCCTGGCTGCTCTCCAGCCACTCTGTCCCCAGACTGTGGCACTGCTTGGGGTTGTTGTGGCCAAAGTGTAAAACCCTGCACTTGGCCTTTTATCCTGTTTCCCATCACTACCTGCCAACGAGCACTAAGGATGTCTGTCTGAAGAGTGGAAGTGCTGCTGATGGATGAGACCTCCAGTAGAGAAAGCAACGTGTATGAAGCACAGATGTGAGCAGGAAGTTGCAGTATCTTGCTGTTGAGGCCACTTGACTAATTTTCTTCTCTCCCTGTTTCCTCTGAATCACCCTGACCATGTGGCATTCAGGAATATCCCTATTGCAATGACCACCTTTCAGCCTCAACCAGTGGAGAGCAGTAAATAAGAGTGCCCATATTCATTGGGCAGTGCCTTTGAGAAATGGGAAAACACAAGACTATCCAGTAAGTACACCTGGTCTACCTGTGCTTACTTGACAAGAGCTGGTGTGTGGTCTCAGTGTTCACACATGATTCCTTGACACCAAGAAGCATCAGTGCATCTGTTAAATACCAGTCTGATTCTATTCTATTCTATTCTATTCTATTCTATTCTATCCTATCTTTCTATCTTTTTGAAAGCTCTGCCCTGGATTTTACATCAGTCTATCTCAGTCAGAGATTCGTAACAACTCTTACCTTTGGATACTGTCAAAACAGTCTAAAGATCCTATACCAACTTTGCTCATGCTGATTTTACAGAAGAAATCCAGAGCAGTATAGGCATCTTTACATGGTCTACAACTGCCTGCATGAAGCCCCATTTCAGACCCAGAACTGTCAAGAACTGAGAAGATACCCTTGCCAGATATCTCAGAGTGCCAGTGCTTTGGCTGTGGGTTTGTACTCTTCACCCATCCTTGTGCAAAGAAGCCCCCCCCCAACCATCAAGCACATATAAACAGAAGGACGAAATCCGTTGTCCACATAGATACTGTTTTTCTCTTCTCACCTCATGTGCTGACAGATGAAAGCTGCACCAGAAAAGCCATATCTGAGGGCTGTGAGGGAAGCATTGTGTCTGGAAGATGAACTGAGGTGATTGCTAAGGCCTCAGCTTGTGTTCATGGTGCTCCCATCAGCAAGGCATAACACAAGCCCAACACCCACCACAGCCTCTTTGGACCCTGCACTGCAGGTTGTAAGTCTATCCAGAAATCCAGCAATCTCATTTGCACAAAAACAAAAACAGAAAAACAGCTCCTCCTGATGGGAATACAAAATAACTCAAGCCAAGTATCACAGATCTTGAATTGCAAATTGTAATGACAGATTTCTTTGTTCAGCAGAGACTGTCTCATGCCAAAGAAATGCCATTAGTATCAAAAACCTCCACCGTAACAAATCACCAATGAAAACTCCTGAAATGGGACACAAAAGCAAGTGAGAATCTAGAGCCCTCTTCATAAACAACTCACCACACTGGAGTGAAATGGACCCACAGTAAACAAGGGACGTTTTGTTTCAGAAAGTATACTTTGGGCAGTAGAACAAATGTGTTCCTTGTATCTTGGCAGTGCTCCCAAATGCATGCAGCACAAAAGACTGGTGATGTAATTATGAGCACTGCAGACGCAAAAATCTGGATTCTGCCCTTGGCTCTATTCCAGCTCCTGTGTGACACCAGGACTACTTTCTCTGGCCAGGATTCATATTGCCTCTCTATACTATCATTGTGTAACAAATCAGGCAAGGAAGCGAAGAGACCAGTATGGCTGAGTCAAGACCTGCCAGTCACACTAAAAGGTTAAGAAGAATTGCACAGGCAGTTCAAGCAGGGATAGGCATATTGAGAAGAGTATGAGGATGCTGCCAGGTTGTGTAGAGATGAGGTCAGGAAGGCCAGGGTGCAGCTGGAGCTGAACTTGGCAAGGGGTGTGAAGAACAAGATGGACTTCTATGGGTATGACAACCAGAAAATGAAAGTTAAAGAAAATGAACCTCAAAATGAGCAAGAATGGTGAGCTAGTAACAACAGACAAGGAGAAGGTTGAGGGTCTCAAAAACATTTTTGCCTTAAGTCTTCACTGGCAACCTCTCTCCTTACACCTCCCAAGATTAAGGACTACAAGACAGAACCAGGTGGACAAAGTTCCACCCACTGTAAGTGAAGACAAAGATTATGACCACCTGAGGAACCCAAATATGCACAAGTCTATGGGACTTGATGAGATGCATCCCTTCCCTGAGTCCTGAGGGAATTGGCTGATGTAGTTGCCAGGCCACCCTCCATGATGTTTGAAAAAGTCCTGGCAGTCAGGTGATGTTCCTGGAGACTGGAAGAAGGAACATATTACACCCACTTCTAACAGGGGTAGAAAGGAGGACCTTGGTAACTACCAACCTTCAACCTCACCTCTGTGCTGGGAAGGGCATGGAACAAATCCTCTTAGAAGCTCCGGTAAGGTACATGGAGAACAGGGAGGTGATTCAAGACAGTCAGCATGGGCTTATCAAGGGCAAGTCCTGCCTGACCAAACTAGTGGCTTTCTACAGTGGAGTGACCATGTCAATAGAAGACAAGAGAAGACCAAATGATGTCATCTACCTGGACTTCTTCCCTACAACATCCTTCTCCCTAAGTTGGAGTGACATAGTTTAAATAGGTGGATTGTTTGGTGAATAAGGAATTGCATCCAGAGGGCAGTGGTGAACAGCTCAATGTGCAGAAGGAGATGGGTGACAAGTGGTGTCTTTCAGGGTCAGTGCTGGGACCTGTGGCATTTAATATCTTCATCAATGATATAAACAATGGGATTGAGCACACCTTCAAGCAAGTTTGCAGGTGACACCAGCAACAGGGCAGTCGGGGAATGCCAGGGGAATGGAATGTTATCCAGAGGGACTTGGACAAGCTGGAGAAGCAGGCCCAGGTAAACTTCCTGAAGTTCAAAGAGGCGAAGTGTAAGGTCCTGCACTTGAGCCAGGACAATCCCCATTATCAATACAGGCTGAGGGAGGATGTGATAGAGAATAGCCTTGCAGAGGAGAGCTTGAGAGTGCTGGGGGACAAAAAGCTGGATGTGAGCCACTAATGTGCCCTTGCAGCCCAGAAGGTAAATCATATCCTGGGCTGCATCAAATGAAGCTCAGCCAGCAGACTGAGAGGGGTGACTGCCACTCTACTCCATTCTGGTGAGACCTCACCTAGAGTACCCTGTCCAGTTTTGGGGACCTCAACAGAAGGACGTGGACCTGCTGGAGATGGTCCAGAGGAGAGCCACAAAAATTATCAGAGGGCTGAAGCGCCTGTCTTGTGGAGACAGGCAGAGAGAGTTGAGGTTGTTCAGCCTGAAGAAGGGAGCACAGAAAGTACACATCAGTCTTGCTTAGTCTAACAAGTTAGAACAGCTGTCTGAACAGGCTAGGTGAAAAGCTAAAATTCTTGAGCCTGTATCTCTCCTCTTGTGCATAGGTGGCAGGGCAGTGGGATTCCACTGCCCATTCCTACACTCTGTGAGCATGGGGACTGTGAGCACAGTATGATTTTACTCTGCTGATCAAGGCAAAGACTGATCCTAATCTGGTCTTTTAAAGAGACTGTCAGGCCAATTTAGGTTTCTTGGCAAACAAATAGGAACATTTTCAGGGCTCAGATGGAATGAACTTCAAGAGAAAAAAGTCATTTTTAGAGGAAAAGGAAATGTTGCAATATTGCAAGCAGAAAGCAATCCTTGCTGGTATAAATGAAGAAAACCCATCTGGCTGCATTGTCAAAGCACCAAGAAACACAGGAAAATTACTACCTGGGATCACACCAAAGGCCTCTGTTGCCAAGAATCTTACCTACTGAGTAGCAACTGCTTGAGTATTGTGAGAATCTCCGCAAACATAGGTCATTCCCCTTGCACGCACTCAGCTTCCAGCATCTCACAACTGCAAGCTTACTGAATCAGACAGCTTGTCCTTCCAACACCAGACTGGCCTTCCATTAGTTTATATACCATCTTTTGAATCCATGTCTGTCTCTGTTCTTCAGAGCTCTCTCCCCCTTTACTCTGCTCTCTCCCCCTTTACTCTGCTCTCGTCAGACCCCACCTGGAGTACTGTGTGCAGTTCTGGAGCCCCCAATACAAGAAGGACATGGAACTGCTGGAGCGGGTCCAAAGGAGAGCCACGAAGATGATCAGAGGGCTGGAGCACCTCTGCTATGAGGACAGGCTGAGAGAGTTGGGGCTCTTCAGCCTGGAGAGGAGAAGGCTTCGAGGAGACCTTATAGTGGCCTTCCAGTATTTGAAGGGAGCCTACAGGAAAGCTGGGGAGGGACTATTTACACGGTCTAGTAATGTTAGGACGAGGGGGAATGGGTTTAAGCTGGAAGAGGGGAGATTTAGACTGGATGTTAGGAGGAAGTTCTTTACAGTGAGGGTGGTAGGGCACTGGAATGGGTTGCCCAGGGAGGTGGTGGATGCTTCCTCCCTGGAGGTGTTTAAGGTCAGGCTGGATGAGGCCTTGGGCGAGCTGCTCTAGTGGGAGGTGTCCCTGCCTGTGGCAGGGGGTTGGAGCTGGATGATCCTTGAGGTCCCTTCCAACCTAAACCATTCTATGATTCTATGATTCTATGATCACAAAAAAAAAAGAAGTTCCACAAATGTATTATGTGTTATATTACTGTTTTAAATTTGTCTTAATCCTTCTACTCAGTAATTTCATAACCCTTCCCTCATTCATGTGTTATAGGCAATAATGAACATTTGACACTCTTTCACTTTCTTCATACCCACTCTACAGACCCATGCCAAGGCCCTCTCTCTTGTCTGTTACAGGAGTTCTAGTCTGTTTCTGCTCTGTGATCAAATGTCACTACATATATTTCTATATATCCTTGCTGCTCTTTTCCAAACCTTCCACACCCTAACACCTTCTTTGGACTTCACAGCCAGAACTGCACTCAGTAGTCAAGATGACAGTTTATCATGAGTCTTCTTTGGCTCTTCTTTTAGTTTTCTATTGTAGCTCCTGCTGCTTCTTTATATGTAGTTTTTTATTTTGTTTGTTTCCACTTTATCCAGATGTTTTCTTTTCTTTTTCTTTCATAGTAATTCCCATAATTTGTTGGGGTTTGGTGGTGGTAATGGTTTGAGTTTTTTTGTTTGTTGGTTTTATTTTTTTGTTTTGTTTTGTTTTGCTTTTGCTGAGCACTGTCAACTGTTTGGAAAAGGAATATGTGCTTGAATGACTTCAAGATCACATTCCTGGATAACAGCAGTCTCCTTGAAGCCCAGTGACGAACTTTTTATCCCACATGTATGATATTTCTCAACAATTAATGTAATTAGCCATTTTACAACAACTGAGAGTATTCAGCATTCATGTTAAAAAAAAAAAAACAAACCAACAAAAACCAAAACACAAAAAAAAAAAAAAAAACACCAAGAAGAAAGCTGTTCCCTTAAGCACAGAATTACAGAAGGTTAGAGGCTGGAACAGACTCCAAAAGATCATCCAGTCCAACCCACTTGCCAGAGCAGGATCACTTATACCAGATCACACAGGAACACATCCAAGTGGGAGTTGAATATCTTCAGAGAGGGAGACTCCACAGCGTCCCCCTGGGAAGCCTATTCCCTAAAAATAAATACTAATCTACTTGCCTTGGTAGTTCAGAATATTCACAACGTATTCTAACTTTTTCACTAGCAAAAATATCTGCCTGTAATTTGCATTCTGGATTAACTGAAATGGCTGGTGAGCAAAGATGTAGCTACTGGTAAGCTCCTCTCTTTGGCTGTCTGACTTTTTGTCCTCTGGAAGGGGTTGGGATATTCAGAGGTATAATCTTGGAATTCTCAAGTGCTGGTTACCAGTAGCACCATGTTAAAACTTTTGTTTCAATCCAAACAGAGATGTATTAGTGCCCTACTGAAAAGGCAGCTTTTAGTTATACAGAATACTAACTCGGTGGAGAACACTTCTCTTGCTAGAGGCAGTGGAGAGACTGACTGGGTTCAAACACCTACTTCATCTTGCAAACGTAATGACTGTAGTCTGACTGTTCTGTAGTCTGTCACCTTGTAGCAAGAAGAATGCTCTGCTGCATTCACAATACTGTTCTTTGACATTCCCTACTCTGTGTCAGAGTTAATAGTAATGCTTGGAGGGGGGCATCTCTGCAAGGACTAGATGTCCTGGAGATGTGCAGGTGGGGTACTGCTCTGATCTTCACAAACTCTGTAAAAAGCAGTGAAGGCTTAAAATAGTTTAAAATTTCAGTCATTTGTCTATATACTCCTGTTAATTAACAACACTTATCTGATATACAGCTGCAGCTTTAAAGTCACTGTCCACTACATGAGAATGCCAGCAATGCGACTCTACAGTTGCTACTAACAGTGGAGAAGAGTCCTGGTGAGTTCCAGAAGCACTTTCAGGGGACTTGGAAAATTCACTGAGTAGTCTCCTACTCCTTTGGGAATTCCCCTGGGATGATATGGTTCCTGGGACGAACTACCAGAATTTTGTTCCCTACCTCAGAAACTGTTCAGGTAGAGCTAGAAAGTAAAAAGAGTGAGAGAATGGAAGAGGGAATGTTTATTCATATATATACCATCCCATTTACACAGAAGTAATAGGGGAGATGTGAAGACAAGAATTCAGAATACAGCAGCCAGTGTATCTGCAACACAAGATAATGAACAGGAGCAAATGCAAGGTTGCCAATATGCATTCCACAGTGTGTGTGTGTCTGTGTATGTATATCTATCTATCTATCTATCTATCTATCTATCTATCTATCTATATGTACATGTATAGATATGCATGCACACACATATAAACTCAGCCGGTACATTTAATACACTCAGCGAAACAACAACAACCCAAAAAAAGAGTGAGAAAATGTCAGCTTATTAAAATTCTTTTCCATTTCCTGAGCATGAGAACAGTAATACTGGGTAGAAATTAATATGAAGTAGCACAACAATCCTTTGAACCCTATGTTCATTGCTATACAAAATTATCTCATGTCCAACTGAGAAAATGCCTTTTCAAAATATCAAGGCCTGGTGTGCCATAATGGAGAGGTTATCCTTGGAGACTTCTGTCTCCTTACAAGAAAGCAATGAGTTTACACTTAGAAAAGTCTCTTATAATTACCTTCTGACAAAATATATCTGGTGTTTCAGCAATAGAAAAATCAGAGCCCATCAAGTAAGATAAAAAGGATTAAGTGGTGCTTCAAGAGGCAAGTCCTTGACTGAAGGGAGAGTCAGCACTCTCATAAGCCAAAAGCCTTGGCTAATGCTGCCTGTGCCTACACATTTCTGGAGGTTTATGTCATGGAATATAAAGACTTAATCCCTATCTTCAGTTAAATCTCAATTTACTCCTTTGAAATCAGTTCAGTCCTTGCTATGAGATGCAATCCATGCCCAAGTACAGTATGATCTGATCTCAGTGCATCTGTTAAATATTTATATTGGTCAATGGTTATTTTGCATTTGTTACTTACAAGAGCCATACCCCACTGCGAATAAGTCCTTGTACTTTGGATTCCTGTAATGAGAAAATATGTATAAGATTGCATATATTATTAACCATATAATTCCACATAAATGCACAGTACTTCACACATTAATATCAGTGTCCATTATCACAACACTGCATATAGTGTTAGGGCTTGACCTTTTGAATATATGTTCTAGCAAAATAGAATAGAATAGAATCAATCAGGTTGGAAGAGACCTCCAAGATCATCCAGTCCAACCTAGCACCCAGCCTTAGCCAGTCAACTAAACCATGGCACTAAGTGCCTCATCCAGGCTTTTCCTGAACACCCCCAGGGACAGTGACTCCACCACCTCCCTGGGCAGCCCATTCCAATGCAAATCACTCTCTCTGGGAAGAACTTCCTCCTAACATCCAGCCTATACTTTCCTCGGCACAACTTGAGGCTGTGTCCCCTTGTCCTGTTGCTGGCTGCCTGGGAGAAGAGACCAACCCCCACCTGGCTACAACCTCCCTTCAGGTAGTTGTAGACAGCAATGAGGTCTGCCCTGAGCCTCCTCTTCTCCAGGCTAAACAACCCCAGCTCCCTCAGCCTCTCCTCATAGGGTTTGTGTTCCAGGCCCCTCACCAGCTTTGTTGCCCTTCTCTGGACACGTTCCAGCACCTCAACATCTCTCTTGAGTTGAGGAGCCCAGAACTGGACACAGTACTCAAGGTGTGGCCTGACCAGTGTTGAGTACAGGGGAAGAATAACCTCCCTCGTCCTACTGGCCACACTGTTCCTGATACAGGCCAGGATGCCATTGGCCCTCTTGGCCACCTGGGCACACTGCTGGCTCATCTTCAGCCTACTATCCACCAGTACCCCCAGGTCCCTTTCCTCCTGGCTGCTCTCCAGCCACTCTGTCCCCAGCCTGTAGCGTTGCTTGGGGTTGTTGTGGCCAAAGTGCAGAACCCTGCACTTGGCCTTGTTAAATCTCATCCCATTGGCCTCTGCCCACCCATCCAGCCTGTCCAGGTCCCTCTGCAGGGCTCTCCTACCTTCCAACAGATCAACACCTGCTCCTAGCTTGGTGTCATCTGCAAACTTAATGATGCTGGACTCAATCCCCTCATCCAGATCATCAATAAAGATATTGAACAGGACTGGGCCCAGCACTGATCCCTGGGGAACACCACTAGTGACAGCTGCCAACTGGATGTGGCACCATTCACCACCACTCTCTGGGCTCGGCCTTCCAGCCAGTTCCTGACCCAGCACAGAGTGAATTTGTCCAAGCCACGAGCTGCCAGTTTAGCCAGGAGCTTGTTGTGGCAGACAGTGTCAAAGGCTTTGCTGAAGTCCAGGTAGACTACATCCACTGCCTTCCTCACATTCACCTGGCAGGTAACCTGATCATAAAAGGAGATCAGGTTCAGGTGTAACTACTTCTTTCAGACTCAATGTGTATTAAAAAATAGAAAATCAGATGACCATAGCAGTAGATGAAAAATATAAAAAGGGCACAGATAGACATGATGTCACTCTCCAGCACTTATTGGATTATCAATTTAATAATCACAGTAGGTCTACTTTTAAAAAAGAGATCTTTGAGGAAAGAAAAAAGGAAGGAATATGTCAGTTTCCATTTTTCAGGGGCAAGAACAAAGAAGTTTTTAAACTGCAACAAATAATACCAATAAACTTACTTTCCCTACTGTTAGTGAATAATCACAGAATCACAGAATGTCAGGGGCTGGAAGGGACCTCGAAAGCTCATCCAGTCCAACTCCCCTGCCAGAGCAGGATCACCTATACCAGATCACACAGGAACACGTTCAAGCAAGTTTTGAATACCTCCAGAGAGGGAGACTCCACAACCTCCCTGGGCAGCCTCTTACAGTGTTCTGTCACCCTCACAGTGAAAAAGTTTCCTCACATTTCCATAAAACTTCCTATGTCTCAACTCCCACCCATTGCCCCTTGTCCTGCCACTGGGTGTTATCAAGCAGAGCCTGGCTCCAGCCTCCTGGCACTCATCCTTTACATATTTATAAACACGAATGAGGTCACTTCTCTGTCTCCTTCTCTCCAAACTAAAAAGCCCCAGCTCCCTCAGTCTCTCCTCACAAGAGAGATGTTCCATTCCCTTAATAACTTTTGTGGCTCTGCACTGGACTCTCTCAAGCAGTTCTATGCCTCTTTTGAACTGATGGGTTCAGAACTGGACACAATATTCCAGATGCAGCCTCACCAGGGCAGAGTAGAGGGGCAGGAGAATCTCTTTCAATCTACTGACCACAGCTCTTTTAATACACCCCAGAATGGCATTGGCCCTGCTGGTCACGAGAGCACATTGCTGGTCATTTTTCCATCCAGCAGGACCTCCAGGTCCCTTTCTCATTCACTGCTCTCCTGTAGGTCAGTCCCCAACCTACACTGATACCTGGGCTTGTTCCTTTCCAGGTGCAAGACTCTACACTTGCCCTTGTTGAAGAGCATCCAATTGCTCCCTGTCCAGCTCTCCAATCTGTCTCTCTGAGTAGCAGCACAATCCTCCTGTGTGTCAGCCACTGCAACCAGCTTTGTGTTGAATATACTGAACAGAATATATCAAACAGATTAATATACTGAACAGAGCTGGTGCCAGTACAGACCCCTGAGCGACTCCACCAGATACGGGCCTCCAACTAGACTTTGTCCAACTAGATATTTGACCACAGCTCTCTGACTTCTTCCCTTCAAACATTGCCAAAACCACCTTATTACCCAACCATCCAGAAAACACTGCCTCAGTTTGGCTGTAAGGATGTTATGACAGACAGTGTCAAATGCTTTACTGAAATCAAGATAAATCATATCCATTGCTCTACTGTCATCTATCCACCTGGTTATGTCCTTCTAAAAGACTATCAAGTTGGTCAATCCTGACTCCCCTTTGTTAAAACCATGTTGACTGCTCCTAATGACCCTCTAGTCCTTGATACACCTAAGGACAGAACTGAGGATTAAATTGTTCCACTACCTTTCCTGGGAGGGAGGTGAAGCCGACTGGTTCATAGTTACCTGGGTTACCCTTCTTAGACTTTTTGAAGATTGGAGTGACATTTGTCTGACATGGGGTGCTTCAAGAGAGAGCTAACAGCTTATGATTTCATGACTATCTCTACAGACCGGGAAATGAAATTGCCTTCTAACCCTGTTAGTGAACAGTGTATTTGCTGAAGCACATTGCTTATGAGCAATTAGTCATCTACTATATCTTTTAAGTCCCTTTATTTGAAAAACATCTACCTCCTTTAAAGCTGTGAGTGTGGGCAGTTACTGTAGGGTTTACATGGGACAAAGATCAGTACTTTTGCCTTCTCTGAGCACACTCCACACAGCCAGTGGGTTAAAATCCTTTGAAATGAGTGTATGTGAAAATGACCTAATGAGTATTTTTTTAACTTGTTATCATAAATTCATAAAGTAAAACTACTGCTCTTTTCATTTCTCCTTTTTCTCTAGGGCTAATACCTAGACATCCTAAACCTCTTGCTCTGTACTCTAAATTTACCATCACTGCTAACAATGTGAGAACAAAAATTAAATTAGGAAAGCTTATTACATATGGCAATTTGGTGTCATTCTTCCAATTTCAGAGCTATCTTTCTGTCATCATTTAGAATCATAGAATGGTTTAGGTTGGAAGGGACCTCAAAGATCATCCAGTTCCAACATCTGCCATAGGTAGGGACACCTCCCACTAGAACAGGTTGCTCAAGGCCTCATCCAGCCTGGCCTTAAACAACCTTCAATGAGGGAGCATCCACAGCCTCCCTGGGCAACCCACTGCACTGTTTCACCACCCTCACTGGAAAGAACTTCTTCCTAACATCAAGTTTAAATCTCCCCTCTGCCCGTCTAAACCTATTACTCTTCATCCTGTCATTATAAGACCTTGTAAATAGTCTCTCCCCAGCCTTCCTGTAAGCCCCCTTCAGATACTAGAAGGCTACTACAAGGTTTCCTCGAAGCCTTCTCCAGACTGAAAAGCCCAAACTCTCACAGCCTGTCCTCATAGCAGAGCTGCTCCATCCCTCTGAGCATCTTTGTGGCCCTCCTCTGGACTCGTTCCAACATGGTCACTGCAGCCAAGGCTACCCTTCAGCTTCACTTCACTCACCAGCCGCTCCTTGTTGCTGAGGACTGGGTCCAGCACAGCACCTTTTCTTGTGAGTTCCTCTACCACTGCACAAGGCAGGAGATGAATATGTGTATGTCATGCTAATTGCATGAATTAAGTCAGTTCTGAGAAGGATCGTCAAGCATGTTAAAAAGTAAAATCACTTCTTCGTGTTGGTGTTTGGTGTTTATTCCATGGTGATAATATCTCAGAAAATGAGAGCTGATTATAAAGTATTGATGATCAATTCTGAACTGCGTGGGAATGAATATGAAGAAGTGCACTGCAGGGCAAATGAATATTGAACTGAACTGTGTAAGATCCCAATACAAAAATACACTGTGTCTGGGCAGTGACTGAATATGTACAGTGCAAAAATCTCTTATCTGCTATCAGTGCTTTGGAATCCTAGAGTCCTTGGCGCTACCTATCTGGCACACACCATGTTTGCATTTTACTTTCTGCTGCTTTAAGTCTTCTGTGTTGAAAACTCTCACTATCCCTTCTCCTTCTGTGGGCTTTTCAGGAGTGATTCCTACAATGTATTGTCCAAAGATGCAACATCTAAGAATTCCCACAAAAAAAGGACTCCTTGTTAACAGCACTCACTTCACCCTAGCAGAACCTGCTGTGTGACCTAACCTTTTGTTGCACGGGACCTTACAGCCTTAGAGAAAGGTGCCTTGCATCAGGAAGCACCAGGCATGTCTGCATGCTGTCAAAACAGCTGACTGTGGTTATTTAAGAGAGATCCCAGAGAAACCAGTCCTGCCTTGTGAGGGGCCATAGCATTCAAGTGGGCGGCTGAAGTCCTTGCTGAACAGCCAAGACTAAGTTTGTAATAAAGACACATACCAGGAGATGGCAGTAACTGCAAGCCTCTTGGTTTTGTCGTACTGGAACTTCCAAAGAGGGAGGAGGGTTCCTTGCTGGTCCCTGTACTCATCCGAGGCATCTTCAAAATATTTAAAATCTAAATCGCGAAAAAAAAAATAAAGAAAAAGGTCACAGTGTAGAAACAGGAAACAAATCAGGGCGCCAGGGAAGCTTTAAAAAACAATTTGTCAGCCTCACAGCCTCTAGGCTAGAGTGTTAAACTACCTTATTGCTATAAAAACTGTCTGAGTTCTTAAATCTCAACTGGAAACCTGCACCTGAGCCCTTTAAATGCATTTTACCAAACACCAAGACCTCGTACAATAAATAAACAAATGAATAAATAGCAGATGACCTAGAAACATACAAAGGATGAACAAGAAAGCAGAATCCCAGAGAGAAGAGTGACCTCAGGCCATCCCCAGAGCTAGCTGCAGGCTTTCAGGAGGGTGCTGAGTAGAGACAGCAAATCCCTCACAAAGCAATACTGACACTGAATAGGTCACTGCGGCTGGAACCTGTAGCAGCCAGCAGCACCTGAATCCAGGACGGAAGTGCTGCAGGGAGAGCAAAGTTGATGAGACCTGCTGTCCTCAGACAGCTCAGAGCAGGGCAGATGTCGCAGGCCCTTTGCTTGTCCATGCTCTGCTGTACTACTTGACTTGTCTGCTTCACTGGCTCTTTTACCTCTCTCTCTGCTCTCTTCCCCTTCTAATTCCCTTTCCACTTCCCCCTTTCTTTACTTTTTCCTTTCACTTTCCTGTGGCCACTCATCTGTAAGACTTCTTGAGTCACAAGTGTTTCACAGCAGAACTGTACCTTGTGCAATGTCATCAAATGTGTTCTGATTAACTATCCGTTCCATTATTTTGACAGCCTTTGAGATCTTGGTTGCATCATCACTCTGTTGAAAAACAAGGAAGAGTAAATGTGCTTACAAGGTCCTTCAGACCTTATGTGACTGAAAATATTCAGATCTTAAATGCCCTGACATTATGCCGGGCCATAAGGACAATACCAGCACAGCTCTGTGCAATAATGTAAGAATGCCAAGACATATGCAAAGCTCTTCATCTTCAAATCCCTGCTAGGGACCAATGGCTGCCAACACAGCATAGAATCATAGAATCATAGAATGGTTTAGGTTGGAAGGGACCTCAAGGATCATCCAGCTCCAACCCCCTGCCACAGGCAGGGACACCTCCCACTAGAGCAGCTCGCCCAAGGCCTCATCCAGCCTGACCTTAAACACCTCCAGGGAGGAAGCATCCACCACCTCCCTGGGCAACCCATTCCAGTGCCCTACCACCCTCACTGTAAAGAACTTCCTCCTAACATCCAGTCTAAATTTCCCCCCTTCCAGCTTATACCCATTCCCCCTCGTCCTAACATTACTAGACCGTGTAAATAGTCCCTCCCCAGCTTTCCTGTAGGCTCCCTTCAAATACTGGAAGGCCACTATAAGGTCTCCTCGAAGCCTTCTCCTCTCCAGGCTGAAGAGCCCCAACTCTCTCAGCCTGTCCTCATAGCAGAGGTGCTCCAGCCCTCTGATCATCTTCGTGGCATGATTTCCTCCACTGAAAAGTAACTTGTCATCCTTGACACAGCTCAGAGAGTGCCCTGAGCATGAAAGTACAAAGTGAAATAACTTGCCAAAACTACACCACGCAGTCACAGTTAGATATAAGAACATGATTTCAGATGATGTACATCCCAGCTATTTGCTTCTTGCTTGGGCTCTGCACTGAGTTATCAGAAACTGTGAGTCTTGCTTCAAAGAGCAGAAACCTCAGAGAACTATACAAAAATGACAGGACAAAGGAGGGAAGTAAAAACAAAGGCAGTTCTACAGTCTGCAACATTTTCTATAAATCTGTAGCTTGCTTACACCTTCAGTACTGTATGCAGTCATCTCCCATCTCAGAAAAGAACCAAGTTCAGACAAAGGAAAAAAGCATGGTCCAAGTCTGGAACGGCTTCTGTGCTAAGCAAAACTGGGTAGGATGGGACTGGCCAGTCAGGAGAAGAGATGGCTTGGGAAGACATGAGTTAGGTCTGTGAACTTGTAAATGTCCCAGACAGCACAGACAGGGACTGACCATTCACTGTCTCTTTTAATATAAAAAGGGTGCCAGGTGAGGCTAGTGGAAGTCAAATCAAAATTAAACAAAAGGACTCTTACAGAAGGATGATGCATATGTGCAACTCCTTGCCAGTGGGTGCTGTAGACAGAGGAATTTTACATGTGTTGTGGAGGGCCTGTAGGCCCGAAAGTAGGCTTATTTTATGCCTTACTTTGCCTTGCCTGCCCAAACATGTTTTCCTCCCCGAACCAGGGGTAAACAAGCCCAAATTAGGGGCAAACACATTAAAAGCACAAAAAGGTACAATAGGCCTAGGTGCCCCAAAGCCTGGCCTGCCTAAAGTCCAGGTTGTAAACAAGTTATATAAGCAGGTTGTAAACACGTTGCATAAGCCCACACTGTCAGCATGTGGCCCACCTATGCTCTCCCCATATTTGGGGGTACCAGGCTTGTGACTTAGCCTATTATGGTATTGTTTGGCTGACTGCCAAACCCTGATTGGTCACTCTAATGGCCAAAAGGCTATTCATCTTAGCCCACAGTTCATAAACAGAGGCACACAGGTAAACAATGTGCTTCTGCTTCTGCATGCTTCTGCGTGTTCTAGCTTCTGCTAGCTCTAGCCTCTGCTCTGACTCCATTGCAGCAGCTTCACCTGCTTGCACTCACTTCACCAGTGTGCTCACACTCACGCTCAGGGCCCGTGCTCAGGCCCCCCCTATTTGCTTGTGTGTTCAGGCGCTATTGCCTGTGTATTCACTTGCAGAGCTCACTTAAGCCTGCCTGTATATTTGTGGAGCTCAGACTCCCCAGCCAGCCGTGCACACCTTGCACACCCACTGCCTTCATTGCCTGGGGGGCACCCTTGCTGCCGAGATACCAGGACGCAGACCCTGCACGCGATCAGCCTGCCAGCCAGCCTGAGAACCATGCTCAAGACTGCATGGCATTCTGCTCCTACACTTGAGGTCCTGCCAACAGTCCCCGGACCAGTCCCCAGACAAAGCATCCGGAAGGAACCAGGAGACAAGGCAGACAAAGCATTCCTCACCAGGAGAACAAGGTCAGAGACTGTATTCATTTCCCCAGACAGCTGGGAAGATTGCATCCTCTCCCCAGAAGCCGGGAGGATTATTCATCTCCCCTAAAGCCAGAAAGATTTCTCCTTTCCCCTGAAGCCAGGAAGATTTCCAGTCTCACAGTCCATGGGCAAAGTTCCCCTGAGGTTTGGACGCTAGGTAAATAGGCTGTGATGTAGCCCTGGAGGGTTGTTAATGATTATTGATAATTAATCAGAATTGTGAGTGAAAGGTTTAATGCCTCTGTAATATCTGTAATATCTGTAGTCTCCTGCCATAGAGCAGGGTGTCAGCCCACCCTGCTGGGCAAATTGTATATTGACCCCAGGTGGCATTGAACCGTGGGAAAACTCCTCTCTCTGTTAATGGTTGAATGCTAGATATTGTAACATAGTTATAATAAGCCATATTGTGTTATTATTCCCATAAGGTCCTTCCATAACCATGAAAGAATCCTTTTTAATATTAAATATAGTGGTTGGGGGTGATGAGAGTTCAGAATATTTGATTTAATAAATATATATTTTTATACATATTATTTTGCACCAATTAATTTCTCCCCTTCGCCACAAACCGGCGTAGGTGGCAGAATCCCCCTCCGTGACAACATGATTACAAGGAACACTGAACATGGATGTCTTGGCACTTTCTTTTGCACATCAAATGTAGGATATGTCTGAAAATAGGTAGAGCCTGGAAGAATATTTGGGACTGGAATCTAATCTTGCTGTGTTCTTACACATCCTTACACATTCCCTTGTGGTTAGAGACTTGATGTAAACCAGTGTGGCCACTTTCATGGTCTCCAAGTCTTCCCTGGGTCTGTGGGAGGACTTCTTGAGAATAGCACAGAAAATATACTGTCATGTTCAGAATTTTTAAAAGTGCAGGAAGAAATTATAGTTGGTTAACATTTAAGGATATCTTCTTCTAAGCTCAAGATCAGAGCATCCCAGCAAGTAGGAAATTGAGAAAAGGAGCCAGGAGACCTGCACGGTTAAGTAGTGAACTGCTCATCAAACTCAAGTGGAAAAAGAGAGTCTACAGATCATGGAAGGAGGGACTGGCCACTTGGGAGGAGTACAGAACTGTTGTCAGAGAATGTAGAGAGATAACCAGGATTCTAAGGCCTTGTTGGAACTCAACCTTGCAAGGGAGAACAAGGACAACAGAAAGGGCTTCTTCAAATACATTGCAGGAAAAACTGACACTAGAGGCAATGCAGGCTCACTGCTGAATGAGGTGGGTGACTTGGTGACAAAGGACAAAAAGGAGGTGGAGCTACTAAATGCTTTCTTTGCCTCCATCTATATTGCTGGAGCCCCTGACACCTGAGGCACCAGAGGAAAGCATGACAAAGGAGTCTTCCTTGCTTGATGAGGACTGGGTTAACTAGCAGTTGAATAATCTGGAAATCCATAACTCCATGGGTCCTGAGGAGATGCACCCACAGGTACTGATGGAACTGGCACAGGTCATTGCCAGACCACTCTCCAGCATCTTCAGTAAGTCATGGTGGACAGGAGAGGTGCCTGGGGACTGAAGACAGGCTCCAATCTTTTAGTAGAATAGAATAGAATCAACCAGGTTAGAAGAGACCTCCAAGATCACCCAGTCCAACCTATCACTCAGCCCTATCCAATCAACTAGACCATGGCACTAAATGCCCCATCCAGTCTTTTCCTGAACACCCCCAGGGACGGTGACTCCACCACCTCCCTGGGCAGCCCATTCCAATGCCAATCACTCTCACTGGCAAGATCTTCCTGTTAATACCCAGCCTATACTTCCCCTGGCACAACTTGAGACTGTGTCCCCTTGTCCTGTTGCTGGCTGCCTGGGAGACCAACCCCCACCTGGCTACAACCACCCTTCAAGTAGTTGTAGNTCTTGGCCACCTGGGCACATTGCTGGCTCATCTTCAGCCTACTATCCACCAGTACCCCCAGGTCCCTTTCCTCCTGGCTGCTCTCCAGCCACTCTGTCCCCAGCCTGTAGCATTGCTTGGGGTTGTTGTGGCCAAAGTGCAGAACCCTGCACTTGGCCTTGTCAAATTTCATCCCACTGGCCTCTGCCCACCCATCCAGCCTGTCCAGGTCCCTCTGCAGGGCTCTCCTACCTTCCAACAGATCAACATCTGCTCCTAGCTTCAAAAAAGCTAAGAAGGAGTACCTAGGCAACTATATATTGGTCAGTCTCACCTCTGTCCCTGGAAAGGTAATGGAACAACTTATCTTTGGCGCTGTCCTTAGGCATATCAAGGACAAGAGGATCATCAGGAGACACTAATATGGTTTCACCAAGAAGAAGTCACGTTTGACCAACCTGATAGCCTTTTACAAGGACATAACCAGATGGGCAGGTGATGGTAGAGCAGTGGGTTTGGTTTAACTTGATTTCAGTAAAGCATTTGACACCTTCTCCCCCAGCATCCTTGCAGCTAAACTGAGGCAGTGTGATCTGGATGATCAGGTAGTGAGGCAGATTTGGAACTGGTTGAAGGGAAGAAGTCAGAGGGTTGTCATCAATGGAACAAAGTCTAGTTGGAGACCTCTATCTAGTAGAGTCCCTCAGGGGTCAGTACTGGGACCAGTTCTGTTCAATATATTCATCATTGACCTGTGAGGTCACATTGACTCTGTGAGGGCACAGAGTGACACAAAGCTGGGTGCACTATACCTATATTAGGTATAAGGAAGTTCTTCATTGTAATGTTGATCAGAAACTGGAAGAAGTTTCCCAGAGGAGCTGTGTTTGGTCTCTATATGGAAGTGCTCAAAGCCAGGCTGGATGGGACTTTGCGGAACCTGGACTAGTGGAAGGTGTTCCTGCCTATCTTAAGGATCCCTTCCCATTTAATCCATTCTTTAATTCTCTAATTTCTAATATATTTTGTAACCAGTGTAAAGTAGGTTTTAAAGAAAAAAAAAAATAAAAAACCTAACCAAAACACAAGTAGAAAAACAAACAATAACCTGTAAATACAGAAACAATACATTATTTAATGGAATTTTCCCTGCAGTGAAAGAAATACTCCAGACTAATTGAAAGAGTTTCAAATCAGCTTTCCTGACAGGTAGCTGTACTACTAGCAGTGCAGCTATGAAAAGGCTGGGCTTTTTAGTATTAAACTAGATCACAGTAAGCTATTTTCTCATTGGATCTGTCCTATTTCAGGTTTTATTTACTCTGTATGTTACTGAAATAAATCTTCCATGAAAGTGATAAGATTAATTAATTTATTTATTTCAAGATTTGTTTGAAACTAATATTTTTGTTATAGGACAATTTTAGGCTAGCTTGCCAAATGTCGTGAGAGAGAGCTCATGAGCAAACAAATTTGTTTCATTAATTTCTGTGCAAAAATTTCTTTTAAAACAGCATTAATGTTAATTGGATGAAATGTAAGATGGATAATAGGCTAGTACTTCCAAAATAAATGCCTTGATCTTGCTCCACTATTCATTAACATCAATTGTTTCACATGTGTCTCTCAGCAGCTAGTCAGTTGCAATGTGCAGCTCCAGTACACTAGAAGCATGACAAAAGGCTTCTGTTGTTCTGTTATATAATTGCGTATCCAGGAGACAGACTCCATCCTAAAAATCGTGCAGTAACTTCTAGCAATATGTGTACTGTGACTTCAGAAACTCCTAGCATGAAAAAAAAAAAACAACCCAACAACCAACAGAACAAAACAAACAAAAAACCTCAAAGCACCACCACAGTACAGGGGTGTTGTCATCTTTTGCCCAGCTAACACCTCCATACACTGCAAATACTGTGCTGTTTTGAGGCTAATTGGAATATTTTACTGAGAGAAATTAAATCTTTAGCTGTGAAAAAGAAAAAAAACAACAGTATTCTACATCACTCATTTTTCTGCTGAGAAACTCAACTAGTCAAAATATAGATAAGACACTCAGTTCTCACACACTTCTAAGCTCGCAGTTTGGTTCCTTCTCTCTGGTGGGTCTGTGTGGTTGCCTCTGCCTTAACTCTAATCTGACCTAACCCTTTTTCCTCTAACCTCCTTGTCATCTTTTTGACATCTCACCTCAGATCTCTCCAGATTTATCACATAAGATATACAAGGATTGATCTGTTTATTTCTGAAGGGTGGGAAAGAGGGAGGAGGGGAGGAGGTTTGGGTCAGGAGCCTCCCGGGACTCTGATTTTCTGGAAGGGATATTGTGTTTCTGTATTACTTTTAACTTGTATATAACTGTAAATATTTGTGTGTATATATCTTGTAAATTGTGCTAAGCTGTAAACATAGCTTCATTCCTTAACTTCCAGCCAGCTGAGTCTAGTCTGGGTGATTTCTTAAGTGTGGGGGGAGCAGGTAACTCCCAAACCACTACAAATATCCACTGCAAAAAAAATAGATCAACTTCTCCAGGTTGAAACTTGTCAAACAGTTACTAGTTTCCAGAACTTTACTCATCTATTCCCATCTGAGTTTGCTTTTCATTCTGATACACTATAAACAGTGGACTGAAGATAGAAGGGTTGGTAACATCCCAATCGCTGCTAGGGATGACTAGGAACAGGTGAACGATAATGTGAAGGATAATTGAATTGTAATTTCATCTGTTATTTCAAAAATAACTGTGGTCATCCATGAGGTTCCAAGTAATAATTACAACCTTTGTGGGCTGGGCTGACTCACCAGGCCTATCTTAGAAACAGGCAATATCAGACCAGTCAGATAGGCCCTCACAAATTCAGGAGCACCCATTTCTCTGCTAAATATAAATTTTGTTTGGACTTTTAAAGACTCTGTTCAACCCCCTCCTCTTTGGAGTAGATTAGAGAATGTTCCAGCACAGAAAGTTCCAGCTTTAACATATTTGTAACTGGTTCATATTTAGCTGTATTTACTCCCAATTCTCTACTCTTTCTCTCCACGTTAATTGTTTTACCTCACATCGTGTTAATGGTCAGACTAATGGTGCCATTTTTTACCCCTCCTACATATAAAACATCCTTGCTATACTTCATCCATCTGTAGATGGATTCATTAAAATCCTTACTATCAGACTTGTGATTTCTCTGGGTGAGAGGAGCTAGTCAGCATCAACTTCATTGCATTAAGCACTTTGCATGTTGCTTCAATTCTATGTTCACACAATAACATAAGGAGGGCCATACTGTATCAGATCAAGAATATCTCTGGGCCAGAATCCTCTCTGTAACCACACCCATAAGCAGATGGCTCACAACCAATAAGAACAGGACAAGCAGATACAACACTTCTGCCTGCTAATTCTCTTCACTTTCAATCACTTTCAGCTCATTAAAAAATAACATCATTCCTCTTTGGTATTCTGTGTTCTCCATGTTTTATTTGCTGCCTCTATAGAAAACAGAGGAGAAGATTCAAATATGGGATGACTGCTCTGGGGTGCAGCACATTATTTCCTCTTCCTCTCCCCCTCCTCCTCCCTCTCCCCTTTTTCTTCTCTGATTCTAGTCATTGCATCCTTGACCCAGATTAGCCACATCTCCCTTCAGCAATGATCAAAGGTAGTATATCCTCAGGAAGCACTTAACTGGAAAAGTTCTGTTTCAATTGCCCTCTCTGGTCCAAAGTTCCACCAGACCCACTTTTCCATTTCCTAACCTGAGACCAGGAGTACAGATTTTGATGTCATCATAGAATCATAGAATCATAGA